>VXBN01015728.1:223400-292686 GCA_013397395.1 Sinosuthora webbiana
CAGGCCTTGTCCCCAGTCCCTCTGCAGCTCTCCTGGAGCCCCTTGAGGCCCTGGAATGTTCTGGAAGCTCTCCCTGGATCCTTCCCTTCTCCAGGTGAGCACCCCTAGCTCTCCCAGCTTGGCTCCAGAGCAGAGGGGCTCCATCCCTGGAGTAGCTCCGTGGATTCCTCTGGATTTGCTCCAGCAGCTCCACCTTCCGCTGTTGAGGGTCCCAGAGCTGGTCACAGAACTCCAGGTTGGAGTTTAGCCTAAAGAAAGATCACAATCCCCTGATCCCTTGCCCTCCTTGGGCAAAGATCCAAGTTGCTGCTCTGGAATATTCCCCAAACTCCTGTGGGAGTTGAGTGACAGTGTGGGATGGGCCAAAGACGAGGGAAGGGTTGTTGGGATGGGAAAAGGTCACTGGCAGCTCAGGGATCAGCGCTGGAATCATTTCACCGTTCTCAGCACCGTGTGTAATGAATCAAGGGCTGATTTATATGAGTGCATGGCAAATGTTAAGGAGGAGCAGTCACCCCGAGGAAGAAGTGGGTATGGAATAAAGCAATGGAGTTCTCATTCAATTTAATAATGTGAAGTTCAAGCTTAATTGCTCGTAAGTGTGATCCCTCCCCTCTTCTGCCTGCGCCGGAGTCGTGAGAGCTCTTGGTCAGTTGTGATGGATTTGTCAGAGAGTTTTAATGGTGCTGGTTCTGGTGGGTAAAGTGGGGCCAATTCGGGTCCTCGTCATCACATTTGACTGGTTTGGCACTAAGGCCTCGTGAAATGATGATGGATCTGGGTTTGATGAGCTGCATGATCCTTTTTGAGTTCGTATTCCCGTCCTTTTAAAGCTTCAGCATTTTGGGTTTGGATTTGAAATCCCGAAATCGTGAATCTTTTAGGTTGGAAATTCCTTTAAGATGGAGTCCAACCATTAATCCAGCACCGCCAAGTCACCACTAAATCACATCCCCAAGTGCCACATCTTCAAGTTGTTTAAATCCCTCCAGGGATGGGGATTCCCAACACTCCCTGGGCAGCTGTACCAGGGCTGGACAACCCTTTCCCTGAGGAAGTTTTCCCAATATCCCAAGATAAACCTCCCCTGGCATAGCTTGAGGCCATTCCCTTTCCTCCTGTCCCTCTTCCCTGGGATTAGATCCCAAACCCTCCCCTGGCTGCCCCCCCGTCAGGGAGTTGTGGAGAGCCACAGGGTCCCCCCTGAACCTCCTTTTCTCCAGCCTGAGAAATGGCAGCAGCAAAAATTTGAAGGCAAAATTATCCTTTTGACACCATGACTTTTCAGGTGCAGAAAAATGATGTTTTCTGTTAATATTTGCCTGATCTGAAAGGTTTAAAAATGAAATTTTAGAACAGTCGTTAAGAATGTGGTTGCTACTAGTGTTAGGAACGGCTCCTGTCACCTGTGCTGTGCAAAGTCTTATGTGAGTGGAGAATAATGTTTTTAATGAGTGAACAGCGGTAGAAACTTCAGTTTTGAAGAACTTCTTTGTGTTTTCTGAGCCTTGACCTTTCAGATGATTTGTTTCCCCATCTCTCTCCTTAGTCACGTGCTTGTAGAACGAGACGAACTTGAGGTAATTTCTCTGACTTTGCAGACAGGTGAAATGGAGTCGGAGAAATCTCCATTTCACACCTCTCAGAGCTCAGCTCAGCTCGGAGAGTGTTTTCCTGACGTCTCTCGCATCCTTTTCAAATCCCTCGTCAGCTCCGGTGATTTCCAGACGTGGCTTTCCGTGGCACATCCCGCGTTCCGCTCATGAAATATTGAAACTCAGCACTCACAAACGTTATTCGCTCATTAATATTGCACCGTGGCCTAAACACGTTGCTCAAAACATTTTGGGATCTCCTGTGAGTCCGTCAGGAGGAATTAAGGAGCTTGTTGAGGTCCAAGAAAGCAGAAAACCTCATGGATCCTCCTCATGTCGTATCTTATCTCCAGCTGGAGTGACTTTTTTGGGTTCCATACTGAATGATGCCTCATTAAATTTTTCTCCAATTCATAGAGGACAGGATGATTTTCTGACAGTGGACTTTGGGGCAGGGAATATTTTGATTTTTGCTTGGTTGGGAGTAATGAAAAATGACACGGTTCACGCTTCAGACTGGAGCGAGTTTATCGCGGAACGCCGCAGATCCATCAGATTGTGTAGCTTGGAGACTGTAATAAAGATAAAACAACTGGCAAGTAATCACTGCCCCAAAAAAAAAATAGGAGAAAGGAAATGCCTGGGCTTTGATAGTGTAATAAATTTCCAATATCTGAAAATGAGGGCTGAAAATGACAAATCGCTGCATTTCTCTAAGAGTGTTGTTTGCCAGTTTTGGGTTTCTGTGGGTTCTTGATTTATGTAGAATCAACCGTGGAGTGGCCATCAAAGCACAAAAACTAATGTTTTTCAGCTTTTCTCAGTGTATTGCTGTTGTCTCTGAATTAAAAGGTGCTTTTTCCTTAATTAACGTCTGCAGGTGTTTTTCAAGAACAGCAGAAATGGATATTTTGAAGTAAACAAAAGAGGGAGTTCTTGTGGATTCAGAATTAAATTACTCATCTCGTTATTGTGGCTAACAGGGGTCGTGCTGGGCACGAGGAGAGTCCTGGGCCATAAATCCACATGGCAAAATTAACAGTTTGCTTTTCTTGAACTTAATTAAAAACTAGATGTGGAAAGGATGGAAACTACTTGGAGCGCAGCAAAGGTTTTTCAGTCTGTTTTTTTAGAGTGTGTTTTTGTATTTCTCGTGATGCAGAAAACTCCTTGGCCTTCAGAGATGCTTTCTTGTTTAAATTTCTGTTTCTGTGTTTCAAATTCTAATTGGAAAGTGGAGCCAGTTCTATATTTGGCTTTTCTTATCTTGTTGGACTTGATATGATGGTTGTCAGTTATTAATTTTAAGTCATTACGTAATTGAGAAATTCTTTTTCCTCTTGTTTTGCTTTGTGTTACTATGTTGTTATTACTTGAAATTAAGAGATGTGGGTTAAGCATTTCAGTCTGTCTTAGAGAATGCTCTGAAATATTTGATAAATTCACAGGGAAATTCTCCTTTGCTTAATCTTGCATGTAGGACATTCATAGTTCAAAAGCTGTACAATAACAAATGCCTCTAAAATCTCACATTCCCTGCTCTTCCAGGAGGGAAGACAGGAATAAAAAGATGGAATGCAGAAGCAGAAATGTTATTTTGGTGAAGTATTTTCCCTTTGGTCTGAAGCCCTGCTGGAGAGGAGGTTGGAATGGGTGGTTTGATCACATGTGTTTGATTTCTGTACCTCCTGCCCACGTCTCAAAAAATCTAAATTAACAAAAACCTGGCTATTTATTTATTTATCTACATTTAAGATATATTTTTATATTTTTATATATATATTTTTATATCTGGGAGTGTCTTCCAGAATTCTTTTCGCTTGTTGTTGTGTGATCACTCCTCGAGGTGACGTGGAGGCCTTTTGTGTTCAGCGCGAGCCAAATCTGATTTAGAGGTGGAATGCACCGCGAACATTATTTTGATTAAAGTGACTTCAGGACTAAGACAGTCAAAAATTTGTCTTGCAGTGGAGCCTAAGTATGACAACGTGCTAACAAAAATACTCAAATTCTTGTTATGCCCCTCTGCCGGGAATAAATCTTCGGGGATCCCTAAATCCTGGCTGATTGGTTTATCAGGATTTACCCATCCTCTTACAAAAACATACAGATGTATAAATTTTCTTCGTAGCATTGAGTTGAGAACGTTGAAGTTCTCAACGACAGTGCTGGGGAAAGGCAGGAATTGTTGCCTTTTTTTTTTTTGTGCTGGTTGTGTGCTAAAAAGCAGTTGAGAAATGAAATATTGTGAAGAGTTAACGCAGACTTTAACTGGAGCTGCTTCTTAATGCTTTATGTGTGTTTTCCAATAGCACCATGAGAAGTGATTGCCTTGCATGCCACACTTCATTAAATCAGCCACTCCACACTTCTTAAAGCAGTATTTCATAATTATTTAGAAGGATTTTATTCAAAAAGATATCAATTGTGTGGGGAAAATGTATAGCCAGCAGCCTTTTCTGCTGCTTCAGCAGCTTTTTTTAAACATCCTTTCTGTATAAATGATCAGTGTAACACTCTCTGTTGTCTGGAGTTCTGTGCTCAAACACAAGAACCATTATCTTGAGCCTTTATCTCTGCTGTAATTAAAAATGTCACTTGAAAAATTTCCTGTGGAATTCCTGGAGTAGTGACAAGTTGTGCTGTTTGACTCCTCACGAATTGCAGAGTTGCCTCTCTCTATTTTATTATTTTATATATACATATATATTTTTTTTTTTACTTTTGTCCAGATAATAATATAATTTATTACTGTACATCCAGCTGATGTTTGCCTTTGTTCAGTACATGCTGAATGCCAGGAAAATGAATTTGTAATGCCAAGGAAAAAAAAAACAAAAACCTCCTGGAGGTTGATGCAGGCGAAATGTTTGCGATCAGCGGGATCTGCCGAGTGTTTGTTTCATTAAGCTCCTACAAGCCACCCAATTATGGAACTCAAATAAATGAAAATTACTTCAAAATCCCGCTTATTTTGTTAAAAAACTCTGCTGAATTTCAATCAGTTGAGAATGGCTGTTTAGGAATTTCATTTTGGGGGTGAAAACTGCCCTAAATGAAAGTTCGGTGGATGCTTGAGGAGTTGAACTCGTCGTTTTGTGTGATCCTGGTCACAGAAATGAGAGTGAGAGTTGATAAAAAGGACTTGAAATTGTTGCTTGAAGGTGCTGCCAGGAGCAGTCTTGGACGTAAAAAAGTTCCTCTTTGGCCTAAATTGTATAAAATTCGATAATGAAACAATGGCACTTTCTTTTATGGTAGAATACCCTGCAAGGAAAGGGAAAGGGAGGAAAAAACCAAACAGTAAAATGCATTTTCTTCGACTGAGGTGATCTGAGTGTCTTGATCTAGATTTAAATGAGAGATCAGGAAGAAGATCTAATTTAATGTAAAGAAGAATTAAATGTAAATTTCTGAGTGTCGTGGGGTTGTTTTGTTCTGGGGGTTTTTGGGTGTTTTTTGTTTGTGAGGTGTTTTTTTGGTTTTTTAATTTTTTAGAGTTTAAAATGTGGAAACTTTTGGCTGGATTTTTCAGCTGTTTTATGTGTCAAGTATATTTCATATCTTTTAACTACTCTGCTGTCCACAGCAGCATAAAGAAGAGACATTTTTAAGGGAAAACCACTTGCAGGAGGTCAAATCCAAGAAAGACGAGGAAGGATCTTCTTTCAGTCTAAGGAAGCATTAAATGCTCTCTCTCTCTTTCGCTCCAGAAAAAGGTGTTGAGACTACTATTTTGACACTTTTTTCCTTTTTAGGCAAAACATGATTTCTCCCATCCAAAAGACAACCAGCATGTTTTGACTGTGCCGTATGAAGGATTGTTATGATTGTATGAAGGATTTGTTATATCAATCCTGCTGGAATAATTTGGGGGACCTTGGGAAATCACTTAATGGAATTTGGTCCATGTCTGCATAATCTGCCTTTTTTATTTTTTTTTTATTTTATTTTTTTTTTTCCTGAAGTAATTGAAGATGCAGCTTAATAAACTTTTATAAAGATTCCCAGTTGGTTGCTGCGTTTCAGAGGGTTTGGAGCTGAGCACTGAAGTAATACATCTTGTAATTGTCTTTTTTTCCTCCCTACCTCACTTAAATGTATTCCCTGGGGAAGAATCTAATGTACTCTAATGCCGGTACCTTTTACAAAGTGACCCGACTCATTAGGATTTGTTCTCCAGAGCTCCCCTGACAACAGATAAATGCACTGAGAATATTGAAGCTTCCTCTCCATCACTCTTTCAAAAAAAAAAAAATCTATTTGAAACCCAGTGTTTCATAGCTCCATTACTGCTCCGAGTTCCGTGCTCGGTGTCACAACACACGAGTTTTATTCACCGAGCGATTTCCGAGCGTTTCCATGAAAATGAGACACGGTGTGCTCGTCTCAAGTGCTCCACTGAAGGGTTCAGATCTATTTATGGCCTGTGACATGTAAATATTGAGACTTTTCTGGGCCTGGAGTTGCCTTTATTACCTCTGTTGCAATCAGTTCAATAACTATTTTCTTTCCTCCTCTCAAATTGCTGGGAGAGGTTGATTATGGTCCTTCGATCTCCGTGGAGCTTGGGAAATGGATGAAGTCCTTTGGTTTATGGTGTGTTTAGAGGGAGGAAAGCACTCTGCCAGTGCAGGAAAGCTTTTAGGTGGAAATTGAGTGCCTGCTGGCTGGTGGGAAAAAGGATTTTCCTGGAAAAATGGTTCCGTAAAACCAGATGAAAACCGAGCCAACCAACAGAATTCTCTGCATCTTACTTAAAAATATATTTCATTGAATCAGTTGTAATTTATGTAGTTTAATGAACAGTGGTGTGAAAACTTGTAACTTTTGTGTATTCAGATTTTCATACTGCAATTTGAAATAAACTTCTGGATTCTTTTAGTGAATATTTGTATTTGAGCATCCTAAGGAGCCAAGAGTAAAAACAGCATTTCTGTGACAGCTTTCAAAGCGACTGCTCTACTTTGAAACTACACTTGTAGTAAAATATCTAGGGGTGGGGTAGCCTTATTTTTTTGGGTAGATAAGAGTTGTGTGTCGTTATGCCTTTGCCTTTTTCTCCCAAATCCTGTCTCCCAGAGAGACAAGAAATTAGACGCTCAAACCGCTACGCCAAATTCGGCAAAACGGAATTCGGCAAACGTGAAACCGCTACAGCTTGGCAAGCAGGTTTTGAAAATATCTCTCAGCCTCGATCTCCTTGCACCTCCCTTGCAGGTTGAAACAAGAGCAAATGTACGTTCGGGATGAGTTTGGCAAGCTGCTGGAACGGGAGAGGATCTCCTCCAACGAGCACCTGACCCGAGCCATCCTTCGCGAGAGGGCGGCCACGGAGGAGGAGCGGCAGAAGGCTCAGCGCCTGGTGAGCCCTCAGACTTTACACAAATCACAGATGATATTTTATCACTCAGACCTGTTCTCTGCCATATTTATTATTGGAGGTTTTTGCTGCAAGTCTAAAAGTCGGGCCTAGTTGAGTTGGGCACAGTCTTGTAGAGTGGCTTCCAATGTGGTGGCTTTGCCATAAATAGTTTATTGATGTTCCGTCACTTGAGCAATTCTCTCCTCAGGCCTATTGGTAGAAGAGCAGATCTCTTCTCATTATTTCTTTTTTTTTTTTTTTTTCGTCAGGAGGTGTGGTAATGCACTCCACACCCCCCGCAGGTGTTTCAGTTCACCTCTAGACATTTTAAGGAAGTTTTCCTGGATTTTTCCATACCCTCCTGTCAGCAATTGGCTCAGGGCCAAGAGAGAAGCACCTATTGGACCTTGTCACCCTTTTTCAAATCCTGTGTCTCTCCTTATTGGCAGCAGGCCAGGTTGTCCCTCCTAAAACATTCAGTATTTAGGAAGGAGCACAAAGGATGTAAAGAGCTTTTTGGAGTGTTTTTTAGCAGGGTGTCAGAGGTTTCTTGGACATCTGTGCTTGGCTTATCTTTTGTTTTCTCTAACGTTTGTTATTTTATTATTTTTCTTTATTAAACCTTTTACTTTAGGAAACACCTCTGAAGAGCAGTCTGGCAAATTAATTTAAGCCACTTCTCTGCAAGGGCTGGACCCTCAGAGATTGATACATTTATACCTTGTTCATTACACTCTGACCACGTGCTAACCTGTATCAACCAGGTAGCAGCATTTTATTTTGGTTAAATATTCCCTCTTTCAAGAGGTTTTTCTGCTCGTTTCCAACTTTGGAACCAGCTCAGTGAAAAATTCTGTTTTAAAAGGATCATCTCTCATTAGAGCTGACGTATCAAACCTTCCCTGACAAGGAAATTGGAACATATGGTTGGCTGTTTTCCTGGGAAAACTGACATTATACAGTTCAGTCCATTTCAAATGTCTGACAGATTTATAACTTCCTTTATAGAGTGTTTGCTCGCTTTAGTGAGTCTCTATTGACTCTTCTTTCTAACAATACTCATTATTGTCTGAGATGGGAATATGCCTTACAAATATAAATATACTTGAGTGTGAATGCTAAAGAAATCGGTATTTTTAAGGCGAAAAGTTAAAAATACTTAATGTGAACATTGCTATGAAAATAAATGGGAATTACTTATGTCAGCAGCCCTCTAAATCTGGAGCAAAATCCAAGGTTTTTAAGGTTTATGGGTTGGTATCTTAGTGATCAATCACTTCAATATTGATAGATTCGTCTGTGCTGTGGGAGTTAAAATCTGATGTTCATGTTATTTTTCCAAATCCCAATTTAAAACCAAACCAATTCCACCTCAGTGTTGGTTGGTGTCTTTTCCAGCCATTTCTGGATGTTTTTCCACCTCTGTGGTAATATTATTGTTGAAGAATAATTTCGGCGTTGTAAACAAATGTTGAATATTTTGTCGCTGTAAAACATGAGAACAAAGGAGAACGAAAAGGAATTATGAGCAAGGTACAGCCTTAGTTATGTGCTTTAAATCCTTGGATTCTTAATATTGTCTGGGAGAGATAAGGGTTTTGTGGCCTGGAGCTAATGAGGAGCTGAAGATTTATAATGGTGACTATGATTTGCATAATTACTGGGGGTTTGCATCTTTTTCTCCCTGTTGTGGTGATTTTGGGAAGCACAAGCTTGATTTCTCCTCAGCCAAATGATCAAGAAATTCCTTGTTATGGATATGAAACTGCTTTATTCAGTTATTTTGCTGGTTAATTTTCACTTGCTTCAGAATATCAAAGTTAGCAGTTGTGTCATCTCAGTTTTGATCAATCTTCCTGGTTCCATCTGTGAGATTTGGAAATACTTGGTGGTTCTTGGGTGCAGGTTTGTTATCACCACTGCAGATTTGCCATTTCCACTGGAGCTTGTTCATTCTTTGAAGTGTGTACTCTAAGATTACAAAACAGCAAGAAGGTTTTGTCTGTTTCCTTAAATACGAAAATATTGAGTAATTCTCACCTTGCTATAAGTCAACTCCTTTATTTTCCTGTAACTGGTCAGATTTTATTTCTTTGGCTTCACTGCTTGCCCTACCTGTGCATTTATTTCCTGTATCAAAGCTGAATTCAAAATCTGTACCACAGGGAAATGCATTTCTGTGTATCCTTGGTCAGGTACTGTGAGGAATTCTGTGTTCTAGTAAACTGCTGCAGCAGGTTTGTATTTTATGGAGCCCAGATTTGATTCGTCAGACTCTTCTCAGAGAAAAAACAAAAGTGTTCCCCAAGTGTCAGTGGCAAAATAAATTCCTTTGCTGCTGCTGAGTTGTTCAAATAGTGCAAAGGAAAAGGAATTGTGGTGAGAAAGGAAGAATTTGAGTTTTCCTTTGTAAAGGGTGCTGATTCAGGTTTTAATAAATAGATGTAAAATGAAATCACATTTCCCATTCTTGAAGAATTTTAATACCAGTGCTGCTTATAATCTCAGAAAGAAGAAATCTGTAGTGTTAACATCCCCAAAAGTTAGAATTAGCTCTTTATACAAACGAGGAAAAACAAAGGATGGAATGATGTGTTAATACCTGAACTGCTTTAGTGCTGTGACATGTCCCAGGGAGTTCCCTCAGTTCAGGGGAGCTGACAAGCTCCTGGTGGGATGTCAGCTCCTGCAAAAACATATTTTGAGGCGATCCAAAGGTTTGCAAAGGAGTAATTGTGACATTTGTGCCAGCAAAAGAAGAAATTATTGTTCAGAGTGGAATTTCCAGACCCTGATCCAAACCCTGGAAATCCCTTGTGGCGTCAGTGTGAGGATTTAATCAACTGCTGGTGCTTAACTCAGCAGAAATTAAGGCAGCTGCTGTCGATTCCTTTAACAATCCTTGAAATGCCACTGGCTGGGGGTGTTTTGGACACAGCCTGGCTTTCCTTATCTTACAGATTTGGGGTTGTGTCTTGGAGAAGTGATGCTCTCTGAGTGCTGGAGAGGTCTTGGATCTCCTTTGTCTTCTCCCTCATCTCTGGCTGTGGGATATTTGATCCTGAAATGAGCTGAACCTGGGAAGAATGAGGGTGGGGAGGCCCTGGCACAGTTTTCCCAGAAAAGCTGTGGCTGCTCCATGCCTGAAGTGTCTGAGGATGGGACTTGGAGCAGCCTGGGGTAGGGGAAGGTGTCCCTGCCCGTGGCAGGGGGTGGAATGAGATGATTTTTCAGATCCCTTCCTACCCAAAACATTCTATAATTCCAAGATTATCCTTTTTTTTTTTTCCCTCTGCTTTTCTTCAGGGCTGTTTTCAGGGCTCTCAGGGTTGGGTGCAAGGGGTGCTTTGATGGTAAAGAATTTCATTATTTCCTTCTCTGCAGTTCTCCTTTTCTGTCGTGTCAGTGCAGATACAAACTGAGGCAAATACTCCACAAACCCATCCTGGAGCCCTTTCCAAATGCAGCCAGTCTGCTTTATAACAACTCCAAAACCATTGAGGAAATTGCAGTGTTTGTGTGGAGGGGCAATTGTCAGGGGAGCAAAATGAGAACTGCTTGAACTGGCCTTGCCACCGAACGAGGTGGTTTCGTACCTTCAGCTTCACTCGCTTTGGAGACGTGACATTTGCAAAGCATCTCAGTGTGATTTCACCAAAGGACAAAGTGCATCGTGTGCTTGAAGTCAAGAGCTGCAGCTGGTTAAAAATACTTCTTTTTTTTTCCACACGCTCTTAGTGTGGATATGATGTTTTTTTCTGCCCGTCCCTCTTGAAAAAGGGCTTCAGAATAAATCAAATCTTTTATTTCAGCCCAGCCATAAAGAATTTTGATGGTGGTGTGGTTCTCTGCAGCAAAGGGTGAAGCTGAAGGTTCTTATGATGGCTCCAAGAATGCTTTTATTATATTTTATCACTTAGACCTGTTCTCTGCCATATTTATTATTGGAGGTTTTTGCTGCAAGTCTAAAAGTCGGGCCTAGTTGAGTTGGGCACAGTCTCACGGAGTGGCTTTCAATGTGGTGGCTTTGCCATAAATAGTTTATTGATGTTCCATCACTTGAGTCATTATGAAAGTCAGGGTGAGACGAGGAGAATATGGAGTAGAAAATCAATAGTTATCCAAAGTGCAGAGGACCTGTTGTATTTCCATCTCCTGATAATGACCTGGAGTTTACTGTGAACACATTTGCTCCTCTGTCTGGGCTGAAACGAGTTGTCATTAGGGGCCTGTATGTTAGAAAATGGTTTTATTGAGCTGCCAATGACATTAAAGTCTCATTTCCCTTTGAAGAGGCACAGAAATATTGTTCTGTTCATGTGCTGTAA
This sequence comes from Sinosuthora webbiana, assembly GCA_013397395.1. Taxonomy (NCBI): domain Eukaryota; kingdom Metazoa; phylum Chordata; class Aves; order Passeriformes; family Sylviidae; genus Sinosuthora; species Sinosuthora webbiana. The sequence continues at coordinate 234,689 of VXBN01015728.1, forward strand.
CCAGAACATTAAAATTTGATTATTGCTATCATTAGAAGTCTGTATCCATACTAATGCAATTATATCTATTTGCCCGTGTGTTGTTCCAGGCTTTCATTGAAGCACCTGTTTGAGAGTGAAATCTGTTGGTGCTGAGGAATCTCATTGTTTTGTAAATTATTTTCCGCACAAGAAGTTCTCTCAAAAAAATTCCACGCTCAAAAAAAAAAAAAAAAATCAATGTGGTAGAAGTATCTTTATATTAAAAAGCACTTTTTTTTTTTTTGCACTTTAGGTCACTGTGATAATCAGATTATTGGAGATTTTTTTTTTTCCCCTTGCAAAATCCTATTTGAGATGTGAAGTCCTTTTACTTCTCTGAGCCCTGAAATCAATAGACAAAATACATTCCTGGCCATATCAGAGCTGAGGTGTGTTGAGTTATGTGAGTAGGAAATCCGACCTGTTGTCATAATTGAATACAGGTTGTTAAAATGGACTCTTTGGCTCCTCTCTGCCTGAACTGGTTTGGTGTTTTCCCCATCACCCTGGGGCGACTGGTCCCAGTCAGTGCTGGGCAACGACCTCCCCTTTGGGGCTGCATTTATTTTTCCCCTCCTCAATTCATTAACTTTGCCGTGAGGACGTTCCCTGTTTTCCATAAACAGATTAAATCCTGACCCTTCCTGCTCTTTCCAACCAGACCTGGACAAAACCATATTTTAAGGATGACTTGACTAGGAAATACCAGGGGGAAGAATTAAATGAGTTAAGGCATTAGTTCTCAGGAGGAAAGTCTGTTTACAAACCTGCAGTATTTATTACATACCTCATTTAGCTCATTCATCATTTTAATAGAAAAATGAATCTTTTTAGATGATTCTGAAATAATTTGAGGTAAACTACACAGCCTGAGGCTAAACAGGATTGCTTGGTGCAGGGAGGGCTTTTGGAGAAGCGAGCACGAGCAGAGACTGTAATTCACAATTTATGGCAGTAAAAGTACTAAAGGCTCATGTTTGAGCATGAGATTTAAGGTTTGGGAAGCACACGGTACAAAATTAAATCTGCTGGCAGTTGTTTTGTCTCTTGCTCCTCAGTTTTATAATTTAGAAAGTAGAAATATTGCAAGGAACCTCGTTGAAAGTGGAGGTTTGGGGAGTTTCACTCATAAAATTCAATTTAGTCTATGCACATGGTTATTTTTGTGATGTTTTTATGGCTTGGAAGTAGCAGTTTTGTTGCAGCAAAAACTCTTTTTCCTACGGGCAAAAGGAACCTGGATTTGGTTGTTCCTGTCATGGGAGACAGGTGGAAGAAGGTATTTTGGAATATTGAGGGTGGGATCTATCTTTTTTTGTTTGTTTTGTTTTGGGGGAAAGAAGTTTGGTTGGTTTTTAGAGAAGGGAGTGGGATACAATGAGCAAGACATTTATATTTGGAATATACACAGTTCTACTGCGCTGACTGCACTCATATTCCTTGGAATAAACACAACATTGCTCCTTTGGTTTATGTCTCTCCTGGCACACATTCTTTCTTCCTCTCCATCTTTTTTGGCATTTCTACTGCAGCACTGAAAGGTTGGGATAGAAATTCAGATATTTGGGGTAGGTCTTTTAGGGGATCTTGAAGAGGTGATAGGAAACTACTGTGTGAGCAAGAAACTCTTTCTAAACAAATAAAGTTGATAATTTTCTCCCTGGTAAGAAAAGGGGCTGCCAGTCACATATTTGCAAATCATGAGCGATTTTCTTACCTGGTCTTGAAGAACTGAAGGCCCATTTGATGTCTAAAATTTATAAGTGAAAAGTTTTCCTTCCACCTTGGTAGAGGAGAACGGTAAAAAGAATTCAAAATAGCCTGTGGGTGGTGCTGGAGTTGGAATCCCAGTGTGATATGTCACATAAACTGGCAAAGAAATGTTTTATTTCCTCTCTGAAAGTGCCATGAAGGGCCTGGGAACCACAAGTTGCCTTTTCCTGGGTCCCTCTCCTGTCCCTTTACAACGTCCATGCTGACATTCAAAATATTTGTTCCAGTGGAACAACAGAAATAATTTTCTCCTTCCTTCAGCATTTCACTTGGCAGCATGTTATAGATGTCTTTTTTATAATTTTTCTATGTAACAGTTAATGGCTTTTTTTTTTTTCCCTCTGTGTCAAACTTTGACAGACAAGAAAACCACGGTAAAATGAGAATTTTTGAAGGCAAGCAAAGTACAGAGAAGGAGCATTTATTCCCTTTAAGCTTTCTTTTTGAATGGTGAATATGTTTTGATAGTCAAGCAGCATTTTAAAGCATGTTATTTTTTAATTCTTACATAGCAAACCCCAAGATATTTGACTGAAGCAAAATTAATCACTGTGTTATTTCGGCATTCAGATGAAGATCTAGCGCTTTACAAAGCCTGCTGCTCCATCAATTTGTTCTTTGGGTTGAATTCAAATTGAGTTCATTTTTATAGATTCACTGCATAATACTCTGCTCTCTCCTCCCTCATTCATTAACCAATTTGTTCGTGCTACTCCCTTTTTATTGAACGGTAACAAAATTGCCGTGCTATCTCCCCAAATGAATATCATCATTCCTTGTCATGCATGGACAAAAAGTAAGGCTAATAATCCCTTTTTCCACACACCTTCCCCCCTTTCAGGGACAAGTCTTGTTTCTGCCCCGGAGGTAGCACCACAAGAACGTTTTAAATACCGTTCTTTGTCTATAAATATTCCAAGCCAGGCTCCTTTTGATTACTCGTGGGCCTTTGGAGCTCCTACACCCCGCCAGTCGTGTGACACGACAAAAACCACATCAAAGCCTTGTCAGGGCTTGTCCTTGTACATGACACGCTACAAAGGCGTGCGAGGGATTAAAACGTGTTCGTGTGACACCAGGCTGGCTCCTCCACTCGGCGAAACAACCGCCTGGACCGCTCCGACTCTTGGCTTTTATTCAATATTTCTTTGCTCTCAGATGAAGCTGGTTTGGGGTAGGGATATATTCACTTGTGTCCTCTTTGATGCCTTGGGAAGGTGGAGCTGGAAGAGAGGCTGGACAGAGCTAAGGGAATAAAGTGATTATTTATTTAAAAGGCCTTTAGGGTACACCTTGGGCAGGACAAGAGCCTGGCCAGGGCTACACCCAGGGTGGACCCAAAATGGTCACAAAATGGACAAGTGGTCATGAGGCCTCACACTTTTATAAGTTTTGGTCCATTTCCATATTGGGGTTTAATTGTCCAATTACAGCTTCAGGTTATGAAATCCCCTCATCCTTGTTTTCTCTCTTCAGTCCACTGTTTGTGCTTTTGGGCCTGAAAACTTGTAACCATTTTCCTTGGTCTCCATCTGGGAAAAGGTTTGTTTTGTCTCCCTGTCCTGTGAAGAGAGCTGAGTGACACTTAAGATGAAGCTCAGAAATCACATCTGAAAAATGTGAAAGCTCAAACTTAAGGCATCACCTTTAGAGTGCTCTGGTTGTCCTCATTTTGGGTTGAATTACCAGGGACAGAGGGATGGAAATCAGGCACTTTGTTTTATTGCTGTTTTCAGGAGTGGCTGAGGTCACTTGGTTTGCTCAGCTTGGAGAAGAGCCTGAGGGAAATCCTTTTTAGATGTAATTTTAAGTTTTTAAGGGTTTTTAAATCTCTTTTTGCTATCTTTTCATGTCAGTGGCTGTCTGGAATATATTGAGGTGCTCAAGTGTTGTAGCAATAGGTGCCAATGTAGCTAAAGCAGGTGCACACAAATCGATTCAAAAGGATATTTCAGGGAGAGGATGAGGGAAAAAAGTGGAATGTCATGGTGAAGTCTGTAGGTTTTGGGGTGTTTTATACAAATTTAAGAAATCTTTCAGTCCTGTCAAGTGTTTTATGATCTGTTCTGTGGTAGCTGTACCACGATGTGCCTGGAGGAAAAGCTGCTCTGCCTCCTTTTTTTTTTAAAGAAAGGAAGAGTTTAATGTAAAGCTTAATAAATTGGGGGTGTTAAAACACCCTTTTAGTTCAGTAATAAGAATTAATCTCCTGATAGCCCAGTCCTCTTAAGGCTGAGGGTTTTTAATTGCAAAGTGCAGGGGACTTTGGAGCTGGAAGTTCAACCTCCTGCCAGGAATGTGGAGTTCGTGTGTACAGTTGGGTGTTTACCGAATCTGACACCTTGCTCCAAAAGGAAAACAAAAATAACCTTTGAATAATGTATAAAATATAAAAATTTAAAGACAAAGAGGCACATTCCCCTTCACACAGGACCTGATTTCAACAAGTCGCCAACAAAACTTTAATTTTGAAAGCAGAAATCGGTTTCAGCTGTCAATGCTGTAAAAAATTTCACACAGGAGTGGTATGGGAGAAGTTTTTCCACGTAAATTCGGGGTGGCTGAGGCAAAAGAAGGTGATAATTTTTCTTGTCTCATTACTTTCAGTAATTTGTTAAGAGTTTGGAAAATCCACCCCTCTGATAACATAATAAGATACCGCAGTGTCCTTTTTTTTTAGAGATCTTTGAATTCAAATCACGCTTATAAATAAATAAAAAATCCTCATTACTCCTCATTTTCCTAATTAACATGCAGATAAACAGTGGGAATCGTGACATTAGGATAAGTAAGTGGCTTATGATTTTGCTTCAGAGGGAGGAAAGTCTTGCTGTTCCCCCTTTTTTCCCCCTTGGGCCATGCAGGAGTAATAAATGAGCAAATCCAGAGTAGTTTCTGATGGATGCTTAATGGGGCTGTGCTGGAGCCAAGGGCTGGTTTCTGCAGCAGCTGTCACAATTCCGAGTCATTAACACACCTTGAGTGCTTGCGTGCCAAAATCGGGGCATTTCAAATCCATAATAAAGGCACAAAGCCATGACTTTGAGAAAGGACTTTGGGGTGCAGGTGAGCGGTTTTGGGCTGAGGGAAGAGTTGGAGTGTGAGCAGGAGGATGAAGAGTGTGAATTGAAACAATTGAAGTCATTTTGGAGGTCACAGGTTGACTTTGAAAGTTTATTTATGTCTTTAAGCCTGTGAAGAATCCAATGAGGTGACTTCTGCACCCTTTTGCTGGGTGGTTCCTGCCTTTGGAGCCAGAAAGCTGCTTGGAAATCTTCTGGAAGGGAAGAGAACCGTTGTGTGCAGCAAAAAACGAGTCATTTCCAGTGCGTAAAACAACTGAAATATTCAAATATCCCAGATACTCAAGTCATGCCAGCAGACTCACAGCAGTGGCTTCATGCACATGATATTTTGGAGTGAGGAAACCCTTCTGTGGAATAACTCTCAGGTTTTCTTGTAATGCTGTGGAAAGAAGGATAATTACTGGTTTTTTTTTCTGCCTTCATAAAGGGACATCTAAGAAGTGCTCAGATAAAGAGGTCAGCTGCCTCTTTTGTTTTACATCGTAGTAACTCATGTCATATTTTAATTTTCCTGCTCACTTTTATCTGCTTGTTTGAAGCATGAGAAAAAAAAAAAAAACCCAAACCCTTGTAGTTATTCCTTTTCAAAGTAATGATGTAGGAAGGAGATACTGAACTTGAGCAAATCATCCTTTGAACCCACTACCTGCGAGCGAGGGAATGCACGGCACAAAAATAGCAACTTTTGATCTCTCTGGAAGGTTAATTTTAAATTTTTCTACCAACAGACTCGACCTTGAGGACAATAAGGGGATATTGACCCTCAGCACATCTGCAGGTGACATCAAGCCGACAGAGAGTAGGTTTGGATTGGAGATTAGGCAAAATTTTTTCCCTGTGAGGGTGAATTGGTTGTGGAATATCATGGAAAAAGCTGTTTGTGATTGTCTGTTCAGAGTGCTGACAGTCTGGTGCCTGAGAATGGGTAAAGGTGATAAAGGAATGAGATTTAAAGGTTACGGAAATGCAAAGTTCAGAACTGAAGTTCACCAGAGAAGAAATATCACATAAAATAACTCCTGAAATCGTGATTTTGCCGTCTTTTGTTGTTTTCGTGTGGCTTGCTTGACAGTAATGGTGTTAGGTTTTAAAAGAACAAATTTTCCTTTTCTTCATCTTTCCAAAGTTCAGATAAGTTTTTATCTTATTTTAGATACTGAGGAGAGGGATACAACTCCTATTCCACGGGAACTGCTAGACAAACCCAGGACATCGTTTAAGCTTTCCAAGTTGTCCTGAAAACAAAAAGTCGTTTTTACTGTCAGAATTGTGACTCAGTGCTGGTTTTGTGTATCTGAGTTTTAATTCTTCTTTTTAAATGTGGCCATTTATTCATAAATTCTGCTCTTAAATTGGTTTTTTTGGACTTGTTTCTGTCTAAATTTTTCCCAATATCCCACTTTTTTCTCTGTTTCTTTCCAACTCTGCCAGCTCCTGGGGGTTCCTCCCGGCCTTGATCACCCCAGTTCTTCATTTTTTGCTTTCTTTTCCTCCAACTCTCTCCCTATTTTCCCTCTTCTTATGGAAGAACAGCACCATCCTTTTGTCCATATCTTCAGGACAAACTTCTGCCTCTTTTCTCTGATGCCTGGGAGCTTTTTGTCCTCTTGGCCTCTATTGCCTGACGCTGCAGTGTTCCAGAGTTGGTGGAAGGAATAATTACAAGCAGAATTCCCTATAATCCCTGCATTCCTGGGAGGACTTTTTGTGTCCTACAAAGCTCTGGAGATCTCTGGGCTCCCTTTTTCTATTTCATTTTATTTTTTCCCAGGTGTCTTATCGATGTGGTTAAGTTAAATTTGACTTTATTGGAGGTAAAAAGAGGAAATGCCCTGAAACTGTCACGGTGGGCGCCTCTCTGCTGGCTCTAACCAGATTCCTTGGAAACTCCATAAATGCTGAAATTTCTCAGCAGAAGAAAATGAAATTCTGTTTAATATTAGTGAAGGGTTTTCTCTCTTTTTGTGACATGGATGAAATGAATTTGGCTTAGGCCCTCAGAAAAGGTGGAGATGAAGCGTGGAGCATCTTTAACTCTCTCTCGTGCTTCTGGAACTGTAGCTCGAGGGTCTGTGGAGTGGAAAATGAATGGAAAGTAATTTTATTTTATGGAGAGAGTGACACGAGGTTTTTGTACTGGTGGAACAGTAAGGAGACAACTGTTTCTTTCCCCAGTAGTTTTCAGTGCAAGTCTGATCATAATTTGGAAGGAAAAGAGGGGGTTTTAAAATCAGTTTTACTGTTCACATTTGGTTTCAAGGGTGTGATGGTTAATTATGCAGAGGAACAAAACTAATTAGGAGAACCTCCAGTTTATGCTGCCTTAAAAGTTTAGCATTTAGATTTTTTACTGTGTAGTGGCCTGGCTATAAAGCTTTCATCCAAAGTATCCCTGCACAGCCACTGGCAAAGAGAGGAACGTTTTCCCTGCCTACATCTCAGGTGGTTACAGGTGTAACCAGAATCTGGCTGTGCCAAAAATTTTCACCCTCAGATCTCTGAAATATGAAAAAAAACCCAGGTGCTTTCAGAATTCAATCTGAGCTGTTTCAGCATTCTGATGAAGTGGATTTTCCTGAAGAAGTGTCCGTGTCTCTGTAAATGCCTCTCTGGCTTGAGGGCTTCTGGTTGTCTTCCTGTGTCGACAACTTGTATAATGAAGGTGATTTCCACACCAAAGATGTAAATATTATCATGGCCCCCACATCCAAGGCACACAAGAGCTGCTGATTATAAAACAGAAACATCCTGTGTGACAGGACAAGGAGCAGCGGTTTGAAACTGAAATAGGATGGATTTGGGTTGGATTGAAGGAAGAAATTTTATGTGATGAGGGTGGAAGGCCCTGGAATAGAATTCCCAGAGAAGCTGTGGCTGCCCCTGGATCCCTGGAAGTGTCCAAGGCCAGGTTGGACAGGGCTTGGAGCAGCCTGGGACAGTGGAAGGTGTCCCTGCCCATGGCAAGGAGTTGGAATTAAATGATCCCAAAGGTCCCTTCCAACCCAAACCCTTCCAGGATTCCCTATCAGAACATTTTTTTTTTCCTATTAATCATTTGTGCAGAACTGGGGGGACTCAGGGGTTTTACACTTTTTACCCTTTTTTCTTTGGGATCTATTGTACACTACATAGTTCCATTAATTTAAGCTTTTACCTTTCCAGCCTTAAAATCCCTTTGGTCCCGTGAATAATCCCAAATTTCTACTCCTTCCTGCATTCCTTGGGATTGGGGCATGTCCTGCAGGATTAATTATGGATGTGGCCACAAGGGAATGGAAGTGGGTTTAGAGCCCCTTCCCCACAGAGAGGTTTTGGTGTTGTGCCGCAGGGTCTCATGCAAGGGCTTCCCTAAAATTTCTGGAGGAGCTGCCTGTGCTTTCCTGGAATCTCCTGCTGTGCTCTTGGCAGGGTGCTGTGATAGCACTTTAAGAGAGTAATAAATAGCTTGTGTAAGTCGTTCCTTTAAGTTAGAGTTTCTATAGAACAATTTTACAAATTGTTGCGTGTCACAGCTGTAAATGGGTCGAGCGCGTTCGCCGAGCGCGGAGCTGACAACAACAAAAAAAAAAAATCAAAAAAAAAAATCAGGGCTTGTACTGCTCGTGAGAAGAAAAAAAAAGCTATTTTATACTCCATTAAACTGTTACACATCATAAATAATTTATGCTCAGCCTGCTCTGTTCTGTAGCAAAGATGATAAAACTCGACATTTTCGGAGCATTTTAATGGATATCATCATTTTCATGGCTTTCTCTGTAACAGAAACCTCGCTCCTGCGATATTCCCCTGGTCATTATGTGGATGCAACTGGGTGAAATTGTGAGAGTACATTCCAAAGTGAGTCCTTGAGCCTTGCTCTGTGTTCCACAAGTATCTAGGAGTGGATTTAAGTGATATTACAGAATGTATTTGCATTGGAAGGGGCCCTAAAGATGATTTAATTCCAACCCCCCCTGTTTTAGGCAGGGATGTCACCCACTCGAGCAGGGTATATATGTAGTGTCTATATGTAATTTTGCTCATTTTAATTAATATTCCAATTTTTATTGGTTATTTCTATCATTTCCAGAAGTCTCTAAACACCTCATGTAATATTACGAGGATGTCTCTGTTCCCACACCAGAATATTGATGATTTTTCTACTTTATACTGAACTTTTAGATCATTCATATATTTTCTCAAGACTACAGGAAGGTTTTGGGGCTGTTTTGTGTTCTTAGATACGCCCTTTGCTTTGCTAGTGAAAATTTCTTCATTTTTTCTTAGTGAAAAACTCTTCCAAACAAAATAGTGTTGTAAAAACAAAACATGCCTGGAGATTAAAAAATCCCAAACAACGAAACTGAAGTCTTTTGGACAGCAGCATTTTTTTAAAATGTGGAATTTAAAAGCTGACTGAAGTTTTCAAAATTGTAGAAGAATGTCTGGATGGAGAACTGGTTCTGTTTATTGATGCAGTGTTTTGATGCTTCTGAGAGTGTTTCTGCTGTGTTTTCCCGAGGTGTGGTGCCTCATCTGAAAATCTAAAGGGCTAAAATGGGGCTTCACTTAGAGCTGCCTGATTTCCTTTTGCCAATAAAAGTATAAAATGTGATATTCCTAAAAGGGAACTGCTTAATGCAGTGGAAGAGTCCAGAGCTGATATTTGACTTGGGGTGACAGTGCTGGATTTAAGGCTGAATCCAGAGTGCCATTAATAGAAATTACAATTTGGGTTCCAATGTTGGCAGTGGGAGTTCATCCTTAATGAGGTAACATGTCCTGGTTTGGAAAGAAAGGTGTCTGCTAAGGAAGGCAGGAGCCTCCCTTGGAATGGAGAATTTAACCCTCTCCATACAAATTGTTATAATTTAAAAATTAAGGGGCTCTCAGGCAAAGATATGGGAATAGGAATAACAGTTCTTTACTGGGAATATTAAAATAAAAATGCAGTAGTACAAAAAACCCAAACAAACAAAAATAAAGCCCTGACAGAGTCAGAACACGACCTGCCCCGCTGTTGGTCAGAGTGTTGGTGTCAGCCCAAATAAATCCTCCTGCAGTGCCAGATGTGGTTCTGGTGGAGCAATGATCCTGTAGCAGGGTGAAGTTTTCCTCTGAAGGTCCAGTGGTGCTGAGCTGGGTCTGGTTTTCCTCTGGGAATCCAGTGCAGACAGGCTGTGCTGGAGTTCCACATCTCAGCTTTTATCCAGGTGGGAATGCTGGGCTCCTCCCCCTGGGATGATGGAATTGTATCAGCCGTGCCGTGAGCCTCGATGGCCCATGGACAGGAGATTCCCCTGGAGGGAGGATGGGTCCTGGAAGGGATAAAGAAACATTTCTCCACCTGGTTTTAACAGCTGGTAACAGAATACAAACCTCTGGTTACATCTTGCATTGCAACCTAGGACATAACATCAACTTTTTATTTTCCTGTGAAGACTGCAAATATTTCCCAAAAGAATCTTCTTTTTTGACAAATCAGTTTTCATGTTTATACTCCTACACAAAACACAATCAGTTGGGTTGGAAAACTCCTTAAGATCCTCCAGTCCAGCCATTCCCCCAGCACTGCCAAGGCCACCAGTGACCATGTCCCCAAGTGCCACCTCCACGTGGCTTTAAATCCCTCCAGGGATGGGGACTCCACCCTGCCCTGGACACCCTGTTCCAATGCTCATTGTTTCACTGATAGTACTAATAAAACATGTGGTATTTGTGTTTAATACCATTGTAGTGTTGAATTTTAAATGATGGCAGAGATTTTTTTGGGGGCTTGTGTGTTTTCCTCAAAGCATTTTTGTGTACCTTTAGCGCATCTTTATAATAGAAATATCACTTTAAATTTGCTTTGCATTAAAGAAATAATCAAGTAGTTTTGATCCCTGCGAGAGAGTGGGTGTGTAATTATATCTCAAAGTTCTCTTTGTTGTTACCTGCTCCTTTAAAACCGCTTAAACCTGGGTAGAATATCGCAAAAAAATATTTTCTAGATAATGAAATTCATGGTCCTCTGCCAGGAGATGACTTTGACTGGGGAACTGTCCTCGGACAAATTAGCGCTGGTTCCCTTTGTGTAGAACATTGCAGAAACAGCAGCAGCCATATTAAATCTTAATCAATAACAATGCTTCACTAATTACAGGAGCGAGTTTGTATATTGGATAAATTGCTGTTTGTAAACGTTGTATTATATTAACTAAACCAGCTAATTACCAGAGCAGAATAAACATAAGGTTTGCTAAAAGCTCCCATCCGTAGCTCGGAGCGGTGGCTGCTGTCTAATATTTCAGTCAATGTGGAAAATAAGGTAATGACATTATAAATACATTTATAACGCAGGACGATTTCTCCTAAAATGCATGTAAGTATTATTGCTTTACTATGAAATATGATTTATTTAATGCATTTCAGCCCCCGTAATATTAAGATATAATTGAGATGGGGGGAAAAAAAAAATTGCATGCAGTCAGAGGCTGCATGAAAGTGAATCACAGTCTAAATTGCTTGTAATTTTAAAGGCACTTAGGGGAATCGTGAAATTTAGCTAATGCAGCCTTTGGTGTAAAAAAATGGGAAGAAAACAATTGGCCAGTCTTTCAAGTTTTATTTGACTTCACACGGTGGGGTTTTTTTTTTTTTTAGCATCCTGGTGACAGCCAGGCTGGGAATGAATAAACAGAGCTGCTAAAACTTTATCCCCTGTCTCGTGCTAAGAAATAGCTGCAGATCTGGCTAGGGCTGGGCATTTAGAGTGAGCAGTGAGGAAAAGAGCCGGGGGTGATTGGGCTGAAGCCACAGGAAAGGGGGAGGATGATAGCACAGACAGTGCTGATGGTCTGAGACGGGAATCATTCCACTGGTGCTGGGAATTCTGATGGTGATTGCTTTCAAAAGGCTGCAGCTTTCAGGTCTGGCCTTTATGGTTTAATTACTGGCTGAGCAGTTGCTGGTGATTTCACTGAATCGCTGAGCTCCCACATGGGCACCACCAGCAGAGCTCTGCCTGAGCTATCCCACTTTTCCTGCCAATGGACACCAGCCTGGCTGAACATGAGCTGTCAGCTGGGGAGAATCTGGCACTGCTCATTGTCCTCAAGCCGGGTTTGGCTCCAAAGATGGAATAAACAAGTGAGAGTAACCCCCGAGGCTGGGCTGAGGTCACTTGGTCTCAGTAGGAAATGAAATGGGTGCTTGTAAAACAAAGCTCTTTTTGGTTTTTACGATAAGTAACTTCTCTGTTGAAGAGATGACTTTGTGCTTTTAAGACGTTCGTCATTTCTTGTGTAAAATGTATAAACGGTTCCATAAAATATAAATCATGGAATCACGGAGTGGTTTGGATTGGGAGGGATTTTTAAAGCTTGTCCTGTTCCATCCCCCTCATTACAGAGAATAACTGTGTTCAGACAGAGGATCCTGGAATGGTTTGGGTGGGAAGGGACCTTAAAAATTCTCATTTTCATCTCCTGCCATGGCAGGGACCCCTCCCACTGTCCCAGGCTGCTCCAAGCCCCAGTGTCCAACCTGGCCTTGGACATTCCAGGGATCCAGGGGCAGCCACAGTGCTCTGGCAATTCCAGCCCAGCCAGGAATTCCTTCCCAAGATCCCATCCAGCCCTGCCCTGTGGGAAGCCATTCCCTGTGTCCTGTCCCTGCAGGCCTTGTCCCCAGTCCCTCTGCAGCTCTCCTGGAGCCCCTTGAGGCCCTGGAAATGTTCTGGAAGCTCTCCCTGGATCCTTCTCCTCTCCAGGTGTGAGCATTCCCAGCTCTCCCAGCCTGGCTCCAGAGGAAATCCCATCCCATTGCCCATAATTTCAGGATTATTGGCAGGCAGAGCACCACAGGGTAGGAGCTGAAACAAGGAGTCAATGAATGGCTCATCCCTGTCATTTCCTCTCTGGACAGCACCTTCTCCATCCAGGAATATCAGTGGGGAAAATGAAAGCCTCCAGCAGCTCCTCCTGTTCCCCTGTCAGGAGCTGAGTGTCCCTCACTAACTGGCCCAGCAGCCATTCATGCAAACCCTGCTTTGCTTTGGGCTTTATCCCTCTGCTGGAAAAGTTGGGATGAATGGTTTGAGCTAATCCGATTCCCTCGCCGCTGGATCGACACGAAGAGCCCCGGCCCCGTGGCAGTGGGATCAGTAACCTTTGCAGAGGGAGCAGCTGCACCTGGAAGATGATGTTGAATCTCATTTGACCCAAATTAATTTAAATCTCCTGCAATGATTAGTTACTTTGTGAGTGGTACGGACTGGAAAATTCTCTTAAGCCTTTCTAATATTAACTCCAGATTACTGGATGTAATCACTTTTTTAATAAAGGAGAACTTGGAGGCTGGCAGACCACATTTGGTTTTATTTTGTGTGATTAATTAAAAAAGCATAGTAAGGATGAATAATAAACATAAAGAATTGGTAGCTCCACTGAAGCACCACGGCTCCCTTGCCTCTGTGTACTTCTGCAGGCCGTTGCCAAGAGATTTTGTGAGGATTGATTAAAATAGTTTGAAATAAGGCACTGTCTATAGAAGTTCAAAGTAATTGGGATAAGTACTTTTATTAATAAAGAGAGCTTCCATAGAATGAATTCTCTCTCCGGGGCTCTCAAAGGGCTTTTGCAAGTTAAATATATAATTAAGTACATTATCTCACACTATTCACAGAAATATTTTCTTTTTTTCCTGGGGTAGAACACAGTAGCAATTTACGGTGTGAAGATCTATGTGAAATTTCGCTGTTCGATGAGAAAAATACAGTTCTTGTATTGTAGAGAACCAGTGTTCCATGATGACTGAGTGTTAGAACAGAGAGAGGAAGACCAGTACAAGCTCAGCCTGAGATTAATCAGCAGTGTGAGCTCAGGGAGGGCTTGGATTGCCTTCAGAGCAGAGCATGTGGAATTAACATCTCTCGTGGTCTTCATATCTGTGGAGCTTTGATGACTCCTAGGTAAGGACTGAGCTCTGTCTAAAGTGGGAATTGTGAACCACGAGGCTGCTCTGGGGAGTTGTGTTGTTGGGTTAGGTCTGGTCTGGTGCAGCAGCCAGAGTTTATTTGGGACCAGCTTTGTCCTGATACTAATTTGTGGAGCCACAGAATTCCTGTGTTGGAGTTAGTGGACACGACTGGAGCAGAGTCTGAGGGAATGAATTGGGGCCTGGGACTGCTCCTCCTCCTGCACTTGGGTCACACCAACCCCATGGAATGCTCCAGGCTGGGGCAGAGGGGCTGGGAAAGGCCCTGGTGGTGCTGGTGACAGAGGCTGGACATCCCCAGGTGTGCCCAGGTGTGCAGGAGGTTGATGGCACCTGGATTTTACCAGGGATGGAGTGGGCAGCAGGATCAGGGCAGTGACTGTCCCCTGTGCTGGGCACTGCTGAGGGGCCAACTGGAATCCTGGGGTCAGCTCTGAGCTCCTCAGCTCAGGAAGGACCTTGAGGGGCTGGAGTGTGTCCAGGGAATGGAGCTGGGGAAGGGTCTGGAGCCCCAGGAGAGGCTGAGGGAGCTGGGAAAGGGGCTGAGCCTGGAGAAAAGGGGGATCAGGGGGGACCTTGTGGCTCTGCACAAGTCCCTGCCAGGAGGGGACAGCCAGGGGGGTCGGGCTCTGCTCCCAGGGAACAGGGACAGGAGGAGAGGGAACGGCCTCAGGCTGGGCCAGGGGAGGTTTAGATTGGATATTGGGAATATTCCTTCCCCAAAAGGGTTGTCCAGCCCTGGCACAGCTGCCCAAGGCAGTGGGGAATCTCCATCCCTGGAGGGATTTCAAAGCCCCGTGGAGGTGGCACTTGGGGACACGGGGCAGTGGTGGCCTTGGCAGTGTGGGAATGGTTGGACTCGATGATCTTAGAAGGCTTTTCCAACCTGAATGATTCAATGATTCTGAAATGGAATTATTCTGAGGCTTTGATCTAAAATGCTTTTTAAAATACCCCTTAGTCTAGTGCAGTTTTTATCAAGTGCTGGCCTCAGAAGGATCTCCTTCCAAATTGGTAACAAAGTAAAATAAACAGGCAGTGACATATAATGATGAAAAAATGGGACTTTTATCCATGTCTTCTATCACTTCCCATGGTCTGTAAATGTTTTTAAACGTGGCCTTTTCATGTATTTTTCTCTTTGAGAGCAGCTGCCAGCTGCGTGCTGAGATCTGAAAAAGTCTAAGGGATGTTAAAGGTGTTGGGAATACAAAAAAGTACAAATTAATGCCCAAATTATTGGCACCAATCTCAGTTCCAGCAAAAGCCTCTTCCTCCTTCCCGCCCCCACATCCACAGCAGTGAAATTAAACGAAATTTAATTTACTCAAGGAATGAAATGTGGTTTGGTTTGGACCTCAGACTTAACTCCTAGGGGTGAGTAAGTGTGAATTCTTGAAATAATAGTGAAAATATTTAGCATGAAATAGAGATTTGGCACGTGTGCTAATGTCCATGCATCCATTGCTGTGTGGGCATGCATTTACAGACGGATAATTCCTTTTAAAGTTGACATCTCTGCAAAATAGAAACGATTCAAATGCTGAAAAGAAATAAAATTATGGATTTTTTATCATTTTGTACTGCTAGAAGCAATTTGCCTGTATAGCTCTGGCTTCAGAGGAGTGGCAAAAAGAAGTTATTTTTCTAAAGCTGCTTAGTGAACAACACATTTCCATGTTTATATACATCTGGTTGGATTTGTCCTTTTTTAAAATGTAAACCCCCTGAGTTTTCCATCTTTTCCATGTCATCATCTCATGGCTTTTCTCCCCCGGACTTCCTTTCAAGTCCATTCACTTTGGGATCCCCCATGTGGCAAATCCCTGCAGTGCAGCAACATTCCAGCTTCCATTTACAGAATTCTTCGTTAATATCTTTAGTCAGAGAAGGCTTTGAGGGGCTGCAAATTGATAAGCGTTGAGAGAAAAACAATTCAGAAAGCAAATAGAGATTTTTTTTCCCTTATTAGTTGTCTTT
Source organism: Sinosuthora webbiana (assembly GCA_013397395.1). Classification (NCBI taxonomy): domain Eukaryota; kingdom Metazoa; phylum Chordata; class Aves; order Passeriformes; family Sylviidae; genus Sinosuthora; species Sinosuthora webbiana. The sequence continues at coordinate 250,507 of VXBN01015728.1, forward strand.
TATTTCTTTTTCTGCTTTTGGGAGAAATTATTTTCAAGCTGGAGGGTGTGAAAAGAAGCAGAATACAACCAATATTGAGTTAAATATTTACAAATAGAGATATTTTAACAATTCTTTATTGTTTAAAATATTTTTTTTTCCTTTGGAAATTCAAATTGAGTGTAATAAAAAGAGAATGAACATGACTTAGACCAACAATATGTTGTACTTGAAGAGAAAGGAGTAGTTTTAAAGACGTAATTTTTCCAAAAAATCATATTTTTGGCTGCTTTTATGGACAGCTAAAACCTGGGGATGACACTTTAGCAATTCCAGCCCTGCACTAATCACTCCATGGAACCCCTTTTTCCCCAGCATGGGTGTTTTATTTTCGGGTTAATTTTTAACGTGCCCACGAAGAACTCTACACCTGCAGGAACGCATTTTGCGTGTCAGGAGGATTTCTTCATCTTAATGCTTCTTGCCACTCCTTAAAAATGCTCAGAATTACCTGGAATTGCATCTTTTTCATGCTCCTTAACTCAGTGGCTGGGAAGGATCTTTTGTACGTGGAATTTCTTCCCTCATTTTATTTTCCAGCACGACCCCATAGTGGCACTTTAATTTCAAAACGCGGCTGTGTCTCGATCAGCTTGTTTTTACCTCGGCAAAGTTTTAATATTAAGAGCTGCAGTTAATAAAAATTTCCTGGAGGAAACCAGGCTGGAACTTGACCTGGTGAGTGCTGATTGGGGGGGCTCAGATAAGGAATAATTACAGAGGATGAGCTTCATCAAACGGAGCCTTCCGTCCATAATCATTGTTCCTGTCTTTAATTTCCTTTTACACGACCTTCCCTGATCGTTTTGGGTGTCGTCCCTGTAACTGTTGTCCACATGAAAGGTAATAATTCAGCACAGTTGGAGTGAAAAGAGAGAAAGTGCCACGGTCTGGATGTGCTGGACTTGTCACCACAATGTTTTCGTGGGTTGTAGGTGAGAGGAGGGAATTTTTCATGCTAACTTGTTCTTGTTTCGTAGAATTATGGAATGGTTTGGGTTTGAAGGACCTTGAAGGTCATCCAGTGCCACTCCTGCCATGGCCAGGGACACCTTCCACTAAACCAGGCCTGAAGTAGCAAAATATTTCGGTTTTTCTTTGGTTGTTTTATGCTTTTGGTCTCTAAAGGTGATTTTTTTTTTCTTTTTTTTTTGATAGTGGAGCTAAAGGGAGAGCATGCATTAGGAAGGTACCAAACTGATGATTTAGGACCAAATACTCTGGTCAGATACAGTTTGTTGACTACATTTGTTTTAGTTGAACTGATATTTTCTCTTCTGCTTTGCAAGTTTGAGCTCATTTGATGTTTTCTGCTGCAGAATTCCAGAACCAGGCAGTGCTGAGGTCCAGGCAGAGACAAAACCTCCCAGAAATACCTTAAATCAAATTTGGTGGAGTTATAAAAGCACAAATTCTTTAGCTGCTCCTGAAGTTAGCAATTTTTAGCAGCCCTGAGTGCAGGTTCTTTCTGGCTGTGCTTGGATTTCTGTTTATTTCTGCTTGCTCTGGTTGAATTTGTGTTTGTAGGACTCGGCTCCGGCACTGACACTGCCTTTTGGTGGAGATGGAGAAGCAGCTGCTGCTCTCAGTGCCTCAGTTGGTGCCTTAAGTTTGAGCTTTCATGTTTTTCACATTCTGTGCTGCCCAGGGGTGCAGTTCTGAGCCTCACATTCAGTGTCACTCAGCTCTCTGCACAGAGCAGGGACATAAAACAAATCCTTTTCCTGATGAAGACCAAGGACAACTTTCAGCCCCAAAAGCACAAACAAGGGTGGGCTGAAGGGAGGAACAGGAAGGATGGGACCTCACAGCCTGAATCTGTAATTGGAGAATTAAACCCCAGTATGCAAATGGACCAAAACTTATAAAAGTGTGAGACCTCATGACCAGTTGTCCATTCTGTGACCATTTTGGGTCCACCTTGGGTGTAGCCCTGGCCAGGCTCTTGTCCTGCCCAAGGTGTACCCTAAAGGCCTTTTAATAAATATCTACTTTATTCTCTGGCTCTGTCCAGTCTCTGTTCCAGGTCAGCCTTCCCAAGGCATTGCAGCCTCTGCTCATTTTTGGAGAGGGATCCTTTTCCAGGGGTGGCTGCTGAATCAGATAACCCCAAATTGCTCATTCTTCTGTTTCTTGGGAAATAAGCCGTGAATTTGAGGTCCAGGGTGTTGAGCACAACTGCACAACAAGAAATAACCAAAAATCCAAGCACAGCCAGAAAGAACCTGCACTCAGGGCTGCTAAAAATTGACAACTTCAGGAGCAGCTAAAGAATTTGTGCTTTTATAACTCCATCAGATTTGATTTAAGATATTTCTGGGAGTTTGCAACTTTGCCTCAAATTCAGCACTGCCCAGTTCTGGAATTCTGCAGCAGAAAACATCAAAGGAGCTCAAACTTGCAAAGCAGAAGTGAAAAAATCAGTTCAGCTAAAACAAATTCAGTCAACAAACTGTATCTGGCCAAAATATTTGGTCCCAAATCATCAGTTTGGGGTATTTGCACTCAGCTCTGGGATGACACCAGAGCCGATCCAGAATTCTGCAAAGCCAAGATCATTTTAAAAGATCTTTTTTTTTTTTTAAATATACCTGCAGATTTTAAGAATGAAATTATCATTTGCAGTTTTGCAGCGCTTTAGAACTCTCTCATATCACCATAGAATTATTTAGGTTGCAAAAACCCTTCAAGATTGAATCCAACCATTCCCCCAGCACTGCCAAGGCCACCACTGACCATGTCCCCAAGTGCCACCTCCACGCAGCTTTAAACCCCTCCGGGACGGGGACTCCAGCACTGCCCTGGACAACCTTTTGGGGAAGGAATTTTTTTTCTCTCCCCAAAGCTCTGCTGGTTGAATATTTAAGAAGGAGCCTGGACAGAGCAGTCCTGACAACTTCCAGTGTGCCCCAAATGGATGAACTCCGAGTGGGGGCACTGCCAGCTCGAAATAGGTGACAGTTATTCAGGAAGAAAAGCAAAAATGTCTTTATGGAATTCCAGAAGAGCTGGGGGTGGATGGGACATCTGGAGATCATCCAGCTGGAGGGGGTTGGTTTTCCTCAAAACCTGTTTTTAGCAGTCAGAATCCCAGGATTGGGTTGGGTTGGAAGGAATCATTGGGATCATCTCATTCCACCCCTGCCATGGGCAGGGACACCTTCCTCTGTCCCAAATTGCTCCAAGCCCTGTCCAACCTGGCCTTGGACCCCTCCAGGGATGGAAATATTTCTGGGAAGGTTAAAACAGTGAAAAAAGCTTCGTTCTGAGAAAAAATATCCCAACCGATAAAACCCAAATAAAACAAAACAAGACGAAAGCCTCTCCCCAAAACTCTCTTTTGAATTAATGATTTTTGGTGGTGATCTCTCACATGATCATCACTGATAATGATGTTGTTTGGAGCACAGAAAATTAATAAAAATAGAGTTTTGAAGACACCAACTTGAAGTTACCCTGAGGTTGAATTATCACAATATTTTAATTTTAATGTATTTAATCCATTACCTGGGTTGTTTATAAGAGTGAGCATTGATTACTTTGCATTCCCAGCATCAGTGCTGATCAAATATTGTATAAAATTGTCACTGCCAGTTTATTCTTTCTGGGAATAGACATTGAAAGACAGAGGAATGGATTAAATTAACCCTGCTGTACTAACAGGTGGGAAAAATGAAACTCCTGCCCTCTGATTTTTAATTTTAGAACAGAAAAGTTCCTGCTTCTGTTTCTGGATTGGTTTAATTCTCAGTCACAGTTGCATTGGAATCAGGGGCAGGATGATATCAGATATTGATATTTTACTGTGCATTCCTCCTTCCACCATGGTTTTCGTGGATGTAGTGATTAAAAGTAATTTTAGGACAAAAATCTAGGAAAAATAAGGATCTGACATGATGGGAGAGCACTGTAGAAAATACTTGTTTTTATTTATTTTCACCCTCTGACTCTCCTGAACACGTTTAATCCTCAGAGTTCTCTGCTCTGCTTTCAGTTTGAATATGAAAACGTCGCGTGGCTTTTTCTGTGACAACGCAGATCAAAGTGACACAGGTTCCCCACAAATGTTCAACAGCTCTTTCCAGTCCTGCACCCTCAAATAATGAGATTAAGTTAATTTGTTCCTGCCTTAGATCTCTCTGTGGGCATGTGGAGCTTGCGTGGCTGGGTTTTGTTGCATGCTGAGTGCTTGGCTTTTTTTTTTAATATATATTTTTAATATTTCTACATGAAAATAGACTCCATAAGATTTAAAAACAAACAAACAAACAAACCTCTGTAGTTTATTTAAAGCAGGAAAAAGTTGCGCTAAAACAAATCACTCGAAGCTGTTAAATAAGGAGTGTTTGGAACTCGATTATTTGACATAATTTTTATTCCCTGTGAAGCTTTTAAGGAAATTTGGGGCCAGCACCAATAATTTTAGAAAAGAAGATCCCTTGAACTTTGGCTCTTAAGCCTGAAGGGATGTTTGAGACCTGTCCCAAATGTGGGCACTGGTGAAAAATGTAAATAATTTTTCCTATATTAAAAAAATCGATGTTTTGGGGGAGAAAGGAGTAGGGCAGAGTGGAGCCAGGTTTTATGGTAATGACTTTTATTGATGGAATTCCAGAGTGCTCCCATTAGCCGTGAGCACCAGTGGGAATGATTTCAAAATAAATGGGGATCCAACCTCCCTCTGCACTGTGCTCAGATGGTTCTGATCTGATATTTTTCATAAGCAGATCATTAATTTTTTTTTTTAATTTAATATTCAGGCAAGTGGGCACGGTGATAGATGTAATTTCTCCTTTAAATCTAAATTTCCTTGCCATTATGGGCTTGTGACTGTCTAAACCTCAGTGATAAGATAATACAAATTATTAACCTACTCCATTTAACTTGTTCTCTTAAATGTTTTTATTCCTTTTTATCCAGAGGTTTGTTTTTTTTTTTTTACTACCAAAGCAATCTTTGAATTGCTTACAGGAGTAATCATGAATTTCTGAGCATCTTTTTTTTTTCTTTGGTACATCAGGAAATATTAGAAATCATTTTACTGCAGAGGAAAAGAGGAAAAGAGCAGCAGGATTGTATCTCCCATTCCTCATGCTGTGGGTGCATCTTAATTTTTTAAAAAAATCCATCAATATCTTAAAAAAAAGAAAAAAAAAAATCACCAGAAAAGAAGAAAATTCCCTTCTTCCAGTTGCAATTCCTGGTGTTTTTTGGTAAATCAGGTTCTCAAGCCATAATTTGGGATTTTGTCACCTTTGACCTCAGCTGAAACTTTTCTTGCCTCAGTTTGCACCTTTTTGGTTCTTTTCCTTGATCGGCACATCAGAAATCTTATTTTTAAAGCTTGTGTGAACCAAAACAAAGGTTTTCTTACCTCCTGCACTCCGTCCTTGAGGAAATCAACTTGTGAGGAGGTGGAAGGGGTCGTTTGGTGGCTCAGCTCCCCTTGTCCAGTTGTTTTTATAAATTATAAATTTGGAATTGTACGAATTATAAAATTGGAGTTACAAAAGGGTTTTCTGCTCCTTGCCCATTTCCTTGGTGGTGTCCAAAGGTGAGAACTGAGCCAAGTGTGAGACCTGGAAGGAGAATCCTCCTCCATCCTTATTCCAGATCCCAGAGCTGCAGAACCTCGTGCTCATCCTCCCAGGATTCCCAGTTTCCGGCTAAAATCGGGGATTTCCTCATAAATCAGGGATTTATCCTGATGGAAATGGGAGATTCTAACCCAAATTTCTTATCTGACTTCCTTAGGGAGGAATAAATGTTCGGGGAGAACCTTTCTGTCTTCTACCTCCTCACCCACCTCCCCAGCAAACCTTCTGTAGCCTTCAGGAAGAGAATTCTATCAGCTTTCCGTGTTTTCTTGCCAGATCCTGATTTTTTTCCCCCCATTTTATTTCCATTTTTCCATAATTCTTGCATTTCTGTGTCTTCTTGATTTATCAGTCTTGCTTTGGGAACGTCTCAGGAGCAGGAGATGGGCTGTGCTTGGGTTTTAGCATCGCTGCTACTCAACTTCTAATAATTTTTTAGGTTTTTTACATGGAAATATATCTGCAAGCAGAGAAGGGGGAATAAAATCCTTGGCACAATTATTCCCCCCCTAAATAACAGACAGAAAAACTAAATTATACTCAGGGAATAGGAGGATAAAAGTGATTTCCTCTCGTGGAGCTCAGAACACCCTGAGTGTACCTGTGCCTGCACCCTTATCAGTGATTTTATACAATTTTACACAATTTTTATACCTCCAACTTTTATACCCCTGCAAGGGTGAATCTTTGTCTTTGGATTTTCTTTTCTGTTGTGCAAAAAAAGGCATTTGAAATATTGTTGTGACTTGTGAGCGCTTTGTGTTAAGGCTTTGGAGTTCTTTGAGGAGCTGAGCAAAGAGGAAATCAAATATTCAGGGAATATTTGACACTCCCTGTTATATTAAAAAAAAAACAAAAAACAACAAACAAACCCCAAAACCCTGTAGAATTATTAGATTCTGGTTTTGATCCCACAGAATTCAGGGGTAGATTTGTACTTAAGTAATAAATTAAGTATAAGCATAAATAAATATATATATAAATAGATTTATACTTAGGCAATAAATTAAGTNNAAAATCACATAAATATAAATAAATATAAATGAAAATTAAATAATAAACGCATTTATAAATAATAAAAGTATATTTATATCTAATCACACAGATGTGCAAAATTTTATACTCAGGGTGAGGGAAAAATCCACCTGTGTGCCTAAAGCAAACCAAAAAAATCCACCTGTGTTCGCTTTCCAGCTTAATTTTGGTGGAATTAAGAATTCCAAATCCCTGCCTACAATTTTTTTATGTCACTTGACCACAGCTCCATTATTGGCCCTCGTTTAATTTGAGCGTCCTGAGCATTAAATACTTCTGTGGTTCCTTGAAAATCTGCTTGTTTACTGCCGGAATATCGATTTGGGAATAAAAAATGTGTTGTCTGGAATATTTCTCTGTTTTTTTTTTTAGATTAATGTAGACTTTGGCAGAAGTAAAAAAACGCTGAAAGGTGAGACCTCCACACAACTCCCTGACAGGGGGAAAAAAAAAAAAAATCAAACATAATAAAAATAAGATGTCTGGTTTGAATAGGCACATTCCGCTCTGAGAATTGCTCATTGATTTTATCTCAGTTTTTGGGGTTGGTTTTTTTTTTTTTTTTGGGTTGTTTTTAAATCTTCATTGATGCAGCAGCTCTGTTTACGTGGAGCACAGACCATCTGCATTTTTGTTGCAGATCTAGAAAACTCGAAATTCGTATTTCTCTTAAGATTTTAAACCCTCACAGCTTAAATTTCGGGGAAAAACTGCTGCGTCTGGTTTTTTCTTAATCAACTCCAGTTAAGTTTCAGGAGATGTGAGGTTTTTTTTCCCCATCATTAAATAAGATTATTGCTCACTCTGTGTTACAGATTAAGCTTCCGCAGGAGCAGACAAGACTCTCTTGAATTTTAGTGGATAACAGCTGAATTTCTGCACCCAGGGTGTTATTCCACGTAAAAGAGATTCACCAATTCCAGCTTTCCCCTGGAATGTCTGGGGGCTGTAAGTCGCTGGCAGGAATGACAATTGTGCTTCTGCCACAGTTTCCCTGGCAGGATCTAAGTGCCCAAGCACAATTTAAGTTGGGCATGGAAAATCCACAATTTAACTTGGGCTTGGAAAATCCAGAATTTAACCTGGGCCTGGAAAATCCAGCCCTGTCCACCTGGAAATGGAGCGGAATGCGGGAGATGACTGATGGAGTTCCATGGAATGAAGAGAGGAGTGAAAATTTGTCATTGCCAGGAGCTGGCTGGGTTTGGAAAGGTAAAAGATGGGTTTTATCTGGATTCAAAATTAGGGCTGGAGACTCTCTGCCATGGAGAAAACCGGGGCTTGGAGCAGCCTGGGACAGTGGAAGTTGTCCCTTCATGGCACGGGTGGCACTGGATGATCTCCAGATGTCCCTTCCAACCCAAACCTTTCTGTGATTCCCTAATTCCAAATACACCAGAAGATCCCTGTGACTATTTTCCTGCACATAAATAATTTCTATATCGTTTTGGATGGTCAGAGATTGCCGCAGAATAAGATTTATTATGAGAAAAAAAAGTGGGATTTCTCTTGGAAAACCGGTTTTTTTTAAGTCTCTCCATCCATTGGTGTCTGTGTTAAATAAAGGCAGAGTGTCAGGTGAACTTGAGTATCTGAGTTACCACGCTGATAGATGGGATAACTTGCTGATAGCAGCAAGGCAATTAAATGTAATTACAGCTATATATAAAATATGTAATATAAATTCTTGTTCCCTGCGCTGCAAAAAATGTACGGTTTTTTTTTTCCCTTTTTGAAATTTCTTTTTTGAAATCTCTTAACCTCCGTTGTATTTGTTACTCCTCTAGTCCTAAATTTTTTAAAAAGGAGAATCTCTTTAAGAGTGGGGTAGAAGGGAACTTGAAGATCATCCAGTGCCACCTCTGCCACCATGGCTGGGACACCTTCCACTATCCCAGGCTGCTCCAACCTTGCCTTGGACACTTCCAGGGATCCAGGGGCAGCCACAGCTTCTCTGGGAATTCCATCCCAGCTCCTCCCCACCCTCCAGGGGGAAGAATCCATCCCTCCAACCCCTAGCCCAGGTGTTTTTCCCCGTTTCACTGCAGAGCCACATCTTGTTCAATAACCTGCATCTCAGCAGGGTGTCGTGTACTCCGTGTTACGGAGGACGAATAAACATTTTATGAGATCCCTTCCTCTATTTACGATCAGTCGTGTTTTGTTCCGCGGATTTCGCCTCTCCCTCTTAAAGGACGGAGCGAAGTCGTAACTCTTCCATCATTTCCAAATTAATCCAATCTGAGCAAACCTTCGCCGTTCCCGATTTCATGCAAATACCGGTGCCATTACTTGTGCAAATAGCTGGCGTGTCTCTCCACGTTTAGAAAATTAGGCATTAATTCTCACCGTGGGCTAGGACAGGCCGTATTGCATGACAAATAGATTGGAGGCATGCAGGAAAAAAAAAAAAAAAAGAAAAAGAAGAAAATATCACTTCACAAATCCAGCGGAGAGCTTTGCTTTCGAGCACTTTGGGCGGCACAAAAAGATTGTGTAAAGGTTGACGTGTTTTAGCAACTCCCAAAAGAGGGTGGGGTTTTTTTTGGGTTTTTTTTTTCTCCCCCATTGTTATAGAAGTACTCGGCAGGTTCTATTTTCTTGAAGCATCCCATTGACTGGGATGAAACCTTATTTTTTAGAAAGCGTTTTTAAAGTGTTTGCTTTCCCTTCCAGATGCTCTCACACACAACAGAAAAAAAACAAAAAACAGTTAGTGTTAAAATAATGGTGTTCCTTTAGGAAATGCATGGATTGGGGAGTCTCCAAGAGCGGCACAGACAGCCCTCAGACTCCTGGCAGGCAGCCCTGAGAGCCTGGGAAAGGAAAGAACTCTTTCTTGAGGCTGCACAAGGAGTTGAACTGAGGGCACAGCTCGTCCTCCTGCACGGAACGGTGCTTCCTTAATTTTGCGGTGATTTTTTGGGAGATGCAGGAAGGGCACCATGGATTACGTGGGTGGGGACACCTCCCACTGTCCCAGGCTGCTCCAAGCCCCAGTGTCCAACCTGCCCTTGGATATTCCAGGGATCCAGGGGCAGCCACAGCTGCTCTGGCAATTCCAGCCCAGGCAGGAATTCCTTCCCAAGATCCCATCCAGCCCTGCCCTGTGGCAGTGGGAAGCCATTCCCTGTGTCCTGTCCCTGCAGGCCTTGTCCCCAGTCCCTCTGCATCTCTCCTGGAGCCCCTTTAGGCCCTGGAACGTTCTGGAAGTTCTCCTGGATCCTTTACTTCTCCAGGCTGGGAATTCCCAGCTCTCCCAGCCTGGCCTCAGAGCCTGAGATCGGATCCATCTCCTCTCCAAGAAATCAATGGACTGAGGGGCTTCACTTGGAATCTCAGGAAACCATGAAGGGTCTCGCTTCGCTTTCCCTCTCTTTCCTCTCCCCATTTTTCATAAAAGTCCCTCAGAATGGATTCTGAGTGTCCCAAATCCCCAAATCCCAGGAGCACTTTGGGTGGGAAGGGACCTCAAAGCTCATTCCAGGGACACCTCCCACGATCCCAGGGTGCTCCAATCCTTTCTTGGACATTCCAGGGATCCAGGGGCAGCCACAGCTGCTCTGGCAATTCCAGCCCGGGCAGGAATTCATTCCCAAGATCCCATCCAGCCCTGCCCTGTGGCAGTGGGAAGCCATTCCCTGTGTCCTGTCCCTGCAGGCCTTGTCCCCAGTCCCTCTGCAGCTCTCCTGGAGCCCCTTTAGGCCCTGGAATGTTCTGGAAGCTCTCCCTGGATCCTTCTCTTTTCCCAGAGTGGAAGTGGGAAGGGAGAAGCCTGAGGAGCCACCAATGGTGGTTTCCTTGGGTGAATCATGGGATCGCTGTCCCTGTCCTCCATGTGCTTCTCAGCACTTTTGTTCTTCTCCAGGCTGGAAATTGCCCTTTTTGCTGCCTGGATTTCTCTGTGTTCGGGACAATGAGGCTGATGGTGGGAAATTCACTGAGCAGAGACTTGCTCAAGCCGTTGGATCCAGTCAGGCTTTGTGGGTCAGCAGTATTAAATTCCTCATTATTCCTCTTATTTTCCCTGCTGATGAGGTTCTTTGTTTTGTTTTATACCTTGAGTTCCATTTCTCAGCAGTTCCTCACCCCCTTCAGCTGTTGCCCCAAACAAGGAGAGGCTGCTCTGCACAAAGCTCTGGGTGTGGATCTGTCATCCCCACATAAATTCTCATCTTGAGTGTGGTAAAAAAAGCTGGCAAGGTCGATTTTAAACTGAAAAAGCAGCACCCCAGCAGCTGTAAGGGGCTAAAATTTGGGACTCAAATCAGGGTTTTTGTTAGACACCACCGGAAATAAAGTAGTTCCTTGGAGTTTCCTTCTGCTTATGATCTCAAATAATTGACATGTGACAGATTTCATCGTTCTTAATTGTTTTATATTAATATTATATTGCTAAAGGATGTTTTGTGCTCCAGGGAATCGAGAGTCTGAGGTAGCTCAGAGGTAAAAGTGTGGATGTTTTCAGAGGTAATACAAACATCTCAACTTTTTCGGGTTTTGCTGAGCGATCGGCTTCGCCCATAACTTGTGGCAATGAGTTCTGCAGGTTAATTATGCATTTAATTGGTTTCAAATTTGTTGCTTTTCAATTTCACTGTTCACTGAATATTTCCTCGGTCTTGTATTATGAGAGGGAGTAAATAGGAGAGCCTGGCTCACCTTCTCTGAACATTTAATTATTTTGTGTACCTCTCCCCTGTACACAGAGCTCTTCTCAGGGGTTTGGTCTTTATGTATCTCCAGCTTGTTTCTTTTCCAAAGCTTTTCTCTGCAGTGACCAGAATATAAATATACAGAGAGTGACCAGAGCTCTGGGACTGTCTGAATTTTATTATAACAAATACTGTGATCTCAGTGTGGTGCTGTCTTCTCCTTCCCCTTTTCTTCATAAATCCCCCTCCTGTTTTTATTTTGCTGTTTTAATGCACGGGACAACTTTTCCTTGGCTTTTCCTGAAGGAGTATCAAGTTTTTCCCTGGGGGTTTATAATCAGGATAAAAAAGCTTCACTTGGCTGGTGCTGACTTCTGCTTCCAAGTTATTTTCCACTCATCCTCATTGGATCCATCCCTGGGAGTGTCCAAGGCCAGGCTGGACGGGGCTTGGAGCACCTTGGGACAGTAGAAGGTGTCCCCGCCTTGGCACTTCCAACCCAAACCCTTCTGGGATTTTACCTGCCATCATCTTCTCTGGTTTGATCTTTTTGGCCATTTCAATCCAGGAATTTCTATGAAACCCTTGAGATTTTCATCCAAGTCCATTATTACTTGCTTTACACTTTTCTGGGCATAAGATGCTATTGAGTTATTTTTGAATATGCGGTTGGACAGCTGGTTTATTCTTTCCAAATGTGACAAAAATTTACACTAAACTGTACAAACATTTTAGCAGAACCATTAAGAACCCTGTTTTTGTGACAATCCCTGCAGTGTTAAACCCTTTAAATGTTGTGTCAGCAAATGTTGATGACGGGGATGTCAGAGCATGGAATAGAAATGTCAGCATCAGTCCCTCTCTTGCATGGATTTCCAGCCTCCAATTACTTAATTATATTTATAAGTTTGAGGGTTTGTTTAGTTGCCCAGTCCCAAATTCCTGGCACACTCAAACATTCACCATCTGAGCAGGGCAAAGGCTTTTAAAAAAAATAAATTATTGTAAATTATTTTTCTACTACGGCCTTCAAATAACTCAAGTCTTTGTTTCCCTTCCTGCCTTGCATTAAATCTGCTTTTTCCATCCGGTTTGAATATTTTCAGTGCTTACAATATTATTTATTTCTGTTAGAATAACACAAACAACACCAGCAGAGCTTGAAGTATAATTATGTTAAACACTGCACAGATGTGTAGTGAGTTCCAGGCTCTGCCCTGGAGACCCTGCAATCAAATGAGAAGAGAAATAAAAAGTGCAGCGAGTGGAAGTTGGACACAGAAATTCAATGACACGTGTTATAGGATTATATAAAAGGAAGATGCTCACCAATAATCGATGCATAAATCAATCCCAGCCCCTTTTCAGAGCTGCTCTACTCAAGGTAATAATTCTCTGGTGGTTTTTTATTTCGGAATAAGTTGTTTCAATCTTTAAAGAAGACGCTGAAAGACCGGCGTTGTAATTTAGTAATTAAAATACAAAGAGCATTAAATCCTGCTGTGTTCTCCCGCTTTCCCAAGGCTTTGCTGGATCTTTGTTTGTAGGTAGTAATTTCAAGAGTTACGGTAACTACGTGGTATTAACTGAGGATTTTCACACTTAGTTAAATATTTTATGGATATGAAGTGAAGAGCTACAAACTGTCCTATTAATTGTCTGAAATGAGTTTTCAGAGGGCTGAAAAAAATGAAACAGAGCTAAAAACTGACTTATTAATTGGTTTAGTTTCATATATGTGCACACCAATTACCAGTAAATATTTTCTTTACCACGTGAATTTTTTGTGTGTCTCGATGCCAAAAGGTCTTTGGGGAAAGTTGGACATTGCAAAAGTTCTCAAAAAATTATCTTCCCTTGGCAATGCAGAGGTTAATCCCTGAATTTCACTGTTAAGTCCGATATTCTGTTTAAAGATGAGTTTGTTTCTGAGTTACATCTTCAGTGTGAAATTATCTGCCGGTTAAAGTTCTTTTATTCTCAAGCTGAATTGGAAAATTCTCTGGGAAATAAAACGGCTGCATAATTTGAGACAGAATCAATGAGTTTTGATGGGTTTTTTATTACTAAATGAAAGAATTCAATTTAACAAGATCAAAATTCCGGAAAAACAAAGACGAAATACCTTTAAGACAAGGGAATATCTGTATTTTTAGTGCCTTTTTGAGCATCCCAAGACGAAGGTTCTGCTTGTGTTGTGTCTTTCAAACTGAGAAACTCCCGATGTAGTTACAAGTGGCTCAGCTCTGTGTCTTGAGCAGAAAACAACCCCTGGAATATCAGAGCAGCAATAAATGTCCTTTTCTTCGCCATTCCAAAGTGGATTTCCCTCCTTGTGACTGGCACCATCACTTCTTGCCTTCGGTGGGAATTGCTTCGCGGGATCACAGATTGAGGCAACTTGTGCTGGGAGGGAATGATATCAATTCCTGCCGAGTTTGGATCACTTGATAGAAGAAGTGGGATATTCACAGATGGAAAATAACTCCGGAGAACGGCCCCTGATGCTGAGAGGCCTCTAATAAACACAAAATAAAGGAGGTTTTCAGTGGGATTCCAGATGAGATTGGCTTTGAAGTGGCTTCAATGAGGTGGTGAATTTTTATTGCTTTTATTAACGCGGCGTCCCTAAGAATTATTTCGCTCTCTCTGTGCAGTCCATTGAATCTTCAGTTTGCAAAGCAGAAGAATCGTGGCTTTAAAAATGATAATAATACAGCACTGTTGATAAATGATGATGGGTTTTGGACAGACGAGTGAAGGGTCCTAGGTGGAAAGCTTAAATTTCAAATTTTTCTTAGGATATTTGCGTATGAGGCAACTGAGGTGCTGTAGGAGAACCTTCCGTGGATGGCAGGGAGAAGGAATTCTGCTGACCTGAGATATTCTAGAATACGTGGTTTTATTGCAAGGGTCATGGGTNGAGAGGAGGTAAGAGAGAGAGATCCTTGTTACAATGCATTATATCTCCTTTTGTGATGAATATTCTAATTTGCAGTGACCAACCAATACAAGACACAAAATCCTACAGAATCTACATACAGCCTATAAGAACTACTACATTACCATACTGTGTTATATTTGAAACTCTAAAAACTACTCTTCAGACTTTTCTGTTGTGCTACATTGACCTTTGGTTCCTTAGCCAGCAGAAAGGTATTGTTCCATCAAGAGGGATTCCTCTTCAGCTGGCTAGGCTATTGTTTTCAGGTTATATAGTAACTAAGACTCGGTATCCTACAACTCAAAGTGAGCTTCCATTTCTATTTCGATTATAGGTTTCGTATTTTCAGAATCTTTTGCTAAACAATCATATTTATCAAGTTTCCCTAATTCATCTTCCCCAACATCATGCAAATTTCTTCTCTTTGGCTTTGGACTTCAGTGGTGAATTTTTGGAAGGGCGGTGCTTCCTTGCGTTTTGCTTTGTTTTACATCATGTTTTGCTTAAAAATGCATCAAATATGGGCTGACCGTGCTTAGCAATAACTTCTCTTTACCCTTCCATTCTTTAATCCAGGAATTTAAAAGTATTTCTGCGAAATCATCATTAATATCAATTCTGGACACAGTAACAAATGGCAAAAAAATATTTACGACGTGCTACAATAGCGGTGTAACAGCAAAGATGGAAGTAGAACACAGTCCTAAATCAATTTACTGACAGGTTTTTTTTCCCTGAATTTCACAGGATAACGGTCCTCTTGCTCTGTTTTGTAGAGAGAAAACCACTTTGGCTCATATGGAGCAGTCTCTGCTTCTTTCAATTTAGTGAAAAACTACATATTTGACATATGACTGAAACATCAGAAGCTGTCAGCCACGGTTAGAGACAATATTTGAATTGCTACAAATACCTGGCAGCAGTACAGATAGTCTTTAAAATGTTTGATCTCCTTGGACTGTGTTGGCTGACTGAAAAGCATGGATAGAGTTTCAGGAATAAGTCATGCCTCTCTTTCATTCCCAGTGACATGCAGAGATGTAATTCAGGTTTTTTTTTTTTTTTTTTCAGCGTCTCTTTTTTTTCCCTTTGAACCGCGTTTGGATGGAAACACGAGGCTTTTCTGCCTGTTGCTGATCACTAGAATAGTCATGAGTGTGTTTTAATTTTTATTTGCAGGGAAATGAAAAGTCTTCGGAGTCTGTTGTTTTGGAGCTGAGCAAACCAGATGGTTCGTTCAGAGTTTGGTGGGAAGTGGCAGCTTTTCTTTAGTGCTGATATTGTACAAGGACGGGTTGGACAGGGCTGGGAGCAGCCTGGTCTGGTGGAAGGGGTTGGAATGAGATGGTCCTGAAGGTCTCTTCCACCCCAAACCAGTCTGGGATTCTGTAATTGCTCATTTCTGCTCACTTGGTACAAATGGGTGACTTTACTACTCTCATTTTGGGGTGGGATTGTAAAATAAATCAGGCTGGAAGAATGTGGGGTCCTCTCAAGTGAGTGGTGACTCAGAACTTCCCTCCTGCTGCTTCTCCTCCGTGAGCTCTGTCCCTGCACGGGGTGTGAGGGTCCTTGCAGATGGAGAAGGCTCAGCAGAGTTTTCCTGTCTCCATGCTGGGAGGTTTTATCCCGGCTGGATACAGCCTTGGGCTGCCAGCTGTGGCCTCTTCCTTGCCCCTGCTTGAGCAGAAACCTCTGGGATCTCTCTGGGTGTGTCTGCTCCCCCTAAATCCTCCACCTCCTCCTCCAGGTGTCCCACATTCTGGAGAGGCTGCCCAGGGAGGTTTGGATTCCCCATCCCTGGAGGTGTCCAAGGAATTCATGGAGGTGGCACCCAGGGCTCTGGGCTGGGGACAAGGTGGGCATTGGGCACAGCTTGGCTTTGGTGATCTTGGAGGGCTTTTCCGGCCTCAGTGATTCCAATATTTATCTTGTTCAGCTTTTTATTCTGGCATAACAGAAGCTTTTCTTGTTGGGGTAACAACCTCAGTGAATTTCTGCCTTGGTGGAGAGCAACATTCCTGTGGGTTTTCCTGTGAGTATTCCCGTGACTCACATTAGGATTGGCATCTGAGACTCTTTTCTTGGCGTTTGCACATTTGTGTTTTTCTCCTTTGGTCTATAACGAGATTCAGTAAATGAAGGTTCTTGTCACATCTTCTGTTCTACGCTAGATCCTTACTTGTTCACAAATTCAATTTTTTAATTTTCTCCATTAGCCTCCTCCTCTCAATATGATCTTTTTTATCTGCTCGACTCACTCTTTTAGGACTTCATTATTTTTAGAAAACGTACTGTAGCACATTTAGCGGTAATTACAAAAGCTTGTTTTAATTACACTTGTCAAAGGCTCCGTTTTATGATGCATTATTGGTGCTGCCATTTCCAATTTCTAACGATTCTCCACCTTTACAAGTGGAAATGAACATCCCTCTTTTCAAGTGGTGTGTCCACATGATTTTTTTTTGTGCTTTAGGGATGATTTGGTGTGTAGTGATAATTTAAAAGGAATTCTTTGAGGGGGAAGGGACCAGCATCCGTTCCCAGGAATATCCATAAGTTCCTGGTGTTGCCCGTTTGGAATGATGGGTGTATTTATCTGCTGAAATAGAGATTTAAAAATTAAAACTGGGGCAGTTAAATATCCATTAAATGTGGAAACTGGGAATTATTTTTCTTGGGACACTCCATGCAGAGGAAGAGGAGAGCAGTTTTGCTGATCATAATATTCTGTGCAAATAATGAAGCTTTATCGGATTTTATCAATGTGCAAACGTGGATGCAAAGGACTATACCTGGGTGAGTGGGAGAGGAATTCAGTGGATGTCAAATCCCTGAAAACATCCAAGGTCAGGCTGGACAGGGCTCTGAGCAGCCTGATGGAGTTGAAGATGTCACTGCTTGTGCAGGGGTTTGGGAGATGATCCTGAAGGTCCCTTCCAGCCCAAACCATGATTTATGAAATGCCCAAAAACTGTTTTACAATGTGACACTCACGGCCTGGACCTGAATTCCGAACTCTGGAATTCACACCTAGCTCTAACCCCATGGATACGCTCATCCAGCCAACCTCAGGTTGGAAAAAATGTGGAAAACCTCCAACAATGTGGTAGAGGAGGATCATGTTTAGAGATCATGTTTAGAGAAGGTCATGTTTTGAGAAGATCATGTTTTGGGAAGATGATGTTTAGAGAAGATCATGTTTTGAGATCATATTTTGAAAAGATCATGTTTAGAGAAGATCATGTTTTGAGAAGATGTTTTGGGAAGATCATGTTTTGGGAAGATCATGTTTTGAGAAGATCATGTTTTGGGAAGATCATGTTTTGGGAAGATCATGTTTTGAGAAGATCATGTTTTGGGAAGATCATGTTTTGAGATCATGTTTAGAGAAGATCATATTTTGAGAAGATCATGTTTAGAGAAGATCATGTTTCAAGAAGATCATATTTTGAGATCTCTCTTGTGCTGGTGGATCCCACCCATCCTGAGCTGCCAGCAGATCTCCTGTGGGATGGTGCTGCCACCACTTCCTTTTAACCTTTAATCCATGATTTTTTTCCTTCAAGCTCATCCCAAGACCTGCAGATATTCCATCTGGGCTTTCCCATGAGAGGAGCCCTCGTTGCTGTGCTCAACATTTCCTTTGGCAAATCTTCACTCACAAACCTGATGTGACAGGAGCTCTTCTGGCCCCAGTTCCAGCTCTGGAATCCTTGGATGTGCCTTGGGGGGTCACCAGTCCCTTGGTGTCCACCCACCCCATCCCCTGATGTTTGGTGAGATGACCCTGAAGCAAGACCCTCAAAAGATTTTCACGTGGCCAATATTCATTTATAAATTCAAACTGGACTCTCATTTTGAAGCAGATCATTCTTTTCCCAGAAAAACCCAAACTGGAGCCACCTCAGCAGTTCCACTGTAAATTTTTGAGATGTTAATGAGTCTGGAGCTCGGAGTCTGTGCTGAGGGGCAGCTCCAAACCTGGGACTGCCAAAGGCTGGGTCTGAAATCTGCCTACAAACCTACATTAAACCACCTGATTATGATTTTTTTTTATCCTCTCCTTAAATAATAGCAATTTATGACCACACACACCTGGAATCTTGTTCCATCCAGCAATAGATTCCCGTTTTTATTTTTAAAATTTAATTATTAAACATTAGATTTTCCAGCCAGCTGCTTGTTTGCTCTGTTCTGCCTCACAGAGGACAAAATAAATGTGGTTTTGTTGTATCCAGCGTGAGCAGGGCTTGGTTTTGTCACTCTGCAGGTGTCCCTGCAGCCAGGTACATGGTGATTCCTGGAATTTTATTTTTTTTTTTAGGGAAAGAAATCCATTTTTCCAGTGATGGCAATTCCTACCAGTGAAAACAAAACCCAGGTTGGCTTTTAAACCTTGATCCAACTTCCTTGGGATTGTGGAGAACCTGTGTTTTATAGGGGTGATCTGGTTTGGGTATTAAATTTGGGTGGTTTTGGGAACCAGAGGTGGCTTTTTGAAGCTTTTTCTTCACAAAGCACCCAAGCAAAGGTTTTGTTTATTAGAGTTTTTTTTCGTGAAGAAACAACCGACCTGTTCCAGTATCTCATTTACACCTGAAGTGCAGCATTCAGCTAATTGAAAACATGGCCATTCTTAATTATTTTCTTGCAGCTCATTGACATTCACGGGGATCTTGTTGCTGCAGCCCCATAAATATAATATTACTTTACAGGTTGTTATTTTGGCACTCAGTCCTCCTCTATTGGCATATTTATAGTCTCCTGTATAAATGAATAATTTTATTTATTATTTATTCATTTGAAGTTTGCTGTGTCTGCGTTACTGTACAAGTGTCAGGGG
This sequence comes from Sinosuthora webbiana, assembly GCA_013397395.1. Lineage (NCBI taxonomy): Eukaryota > Metazoa > Chordata > Aves > Passeriformes > Sylviidae > Sinosuthora > Sinosuthora webbiana. Next base: position 269,623 of record VXBN01015728.1, read on the forward strand.
TGGAAAAAACTCTTTTTTGCTGAGTTTCTTGCTCACCAACCAAATCTTCCAGTTACCTTCACAACGCAGGGAAGCAAACCTTTGGGTAAACAGATTATTTAGTATTTTATATACAATATTTCTCCCTTATCAGTGACAGATCAGGGCACTGAGCAGTGTCACTGAAGAACAGTAAAATCCAACTGGTTGGATGATTGATAAATTTTGAAGGGGGACAAGGAACCAAACCCAAAAATCAACCCAAGAAACAAAAATCTTCCCAAGTAAATCAGATTTCCAGGGCCAAATCTTCCATTCAGAGGGATATCCTTGGAATAAATGTTATTGCGTTCCCTGATCACGGCAGGGCAGAGGAAAAGGATTTAAGCTCAGTTTAAACCTGGAGGATAAGGATGAGTTTTGTCTCTTCTGTCGTTGCTGTGCCCTTTACCTGTTGTGCTTTACACCCTGCAAAGCTCTGAATGGTCAGAAAGGGGATGAGTGAATTCAGTCTGGAGGTTCTTCCCTGGGTTTTGCTCCATCCCATTGCCTTTCCAAAGCCAGTTTTAGTTCCAGGTTGTGGACAGAATCGTGGGGAACATGACTGGATTGTAAGAACTAAACCTTAACCGAGTTCTCCTGGGCTTTATGGAATGTTAATTATGTCTTCTCTTTGTCACTGGCCTGTTTTGGACACCAGGAATGCTCTGGAGATCTTCTGTGTTTTGGGGATCATGGGATGGTTAGACGTGGAATGTTTGCATTGGGTACCCGTGAAGATGCCATGCAGATGTGGAATATTAGATCTGGAATATGAGAGATGGAATATTGGATCTGGAATATGAGATATGGAATATTGGATATGGAGTATGAGATATGAAATATTAGAGCTGGAATATGAGATCTGAAATATGAGGTGTGATATATGAGATATGGAATATTAGATCTGGAATATGAGATATGGAATATTGGATATGGAATATTAGATATGGAGTATGAGATATGGAATATTAGATCTGGAAGATTTGATCTCAAATATGATATATGGACTATGAAATCTGGAATATTAGATATGGAATATGATACATGGATGATGAGGTGTGAAATATGAAATATGGAATATTAGATCTGGAATATTGGATCTGGATTATGAGATACAGAATATTAGATATGGACTATTAGATCTGGGATACTGGATTTGGAATATGATATATGGAGTATGAGATATGGAATATTAGATACGGAATATGAGATCTGGAATATTAGATTTGGAGCATGAGATATGGAGTACTAGATCTGGAATGTGAGATACGGAATATTAGATACAGACTATGAGGTATGAAGTATTAAATGTGGAATATGAGATATGGATTATGAGATATGGAATATGAGATGTGAAGTATGAGATCTGTAATATTAGATCTGGAATGTGAGGTGTTCTGACACAAGTTTCCAGAGAAACTTGACTGCTCCTGGATCCCTGGAGTGTCCAAGGCCAGGCTGGACAGGACTTGGAGCATCCTGGGATGGTGGAAGGTGTTGGGGTTGGAACGAGAAGATTTTTCAGATCCCTTCCAACCCAAACCATTCCATGAATCCCTATTTGGTGGAGGATGGTTTGGGGGGGACACAAAACCTGCAGTGAATTTTTCGTGGTTCCGTAACCACTGGGTCCAGGACGTCATCAGGGATTATCTGCAAGGAGAAACAAACCCTGATCAATACAAACCATGGGAATTTGGCTGTGGAATATTTCACAGAATGAGCTCTGGAAAACCTGTAATTAGTGAGGCAAGGCTGATTTAAATGCTGGTGAGTGCAGGGGATGTGCTCCATGGAATTCTGATGGAGATGCTGGCAGAGGACAGAGCTTGATTCATAAATATATGAATTTTTGGGTCGTTTTTGAAGAAGTTGCATGAAAAGCACCAACAGTTTCCAAGTAGTTTTGTCCGTTTTTTCCAGATACACCTGACATGCATGTGGGTTTTTTTTTTTTGTATTCTTTCTGTTCACCATTATATAATAAATTTAATTGGAATTTTAACATTTTTTACATGCTTCAGGACATAGAAACACAGGTAAGCGGTTGAAAAAGGAAACGAGGGAAAATCCAAACTTTTTAATGTATTCCTTGGGTGTTTGCTAAAAAAAAAAAAAACTCAAAAATTCATCTTGACAAAGGGAATCAAGTCTTGTGTCTGTGCAATGTGTGGTGTAATTGTTGTAATGACCTTTATTAGATAATTATTAGTCACTGAGGTTTTTTTATTAAAAAACGGTGAACCTGGAAAGTATTTGCATTGATAATTTAGGCCTTAAATCCTTCCTAGCTTGTTAAAAATCACTTGTCTGCTATTTACACTGCAGGACTTACAGCTTTATATATTTTTAATAAATTCCTCTGCGCGTGTGTGCTTTTTAAATGTATTTTCTAATTTTTAATGAGTCCCCTTAATCCAAGAAAATGGGAAATACTGCAGATGAAAAGGCAAAAACATCAGTTTGCTGGGAGCAGCGTCTCTTAAAGGAACACTCAGGTCACATTAGGATTGAAAAGATAAATATTTTAAAGTATTCTGTGTTGTTTTAAATTATTGGACATGGGAGTTGACCCATGGTCAAGTTTTTCAGCTTAGTGGATACTTCAACCAATCTGGGAGTTTCCAGAGGAGTCATTCCTAATTAAAAAGGAGAGTTTTGGATGCACTTTTTAGCAAATATATAAAAGAATTTTGTTCTTCCCAAATATCCACCTGTTTAGGATTAGGTTTTCCTAAGTTTAGAAGTGATTTGCCAAGTTAATTCAAATTAAAAAAAAATCAGAAGAAATCCCAGCCTGGTGCATTCTGGTGACGTTTCCAAATCCATTTGGGCAAACTCGGGCAGAGCTGTTGAGGAGGGGAGGAAAAAGCCCAGAACTATGGATAATATCCTAAATTCAATATTTTTATTTTTTTGTTCCTTTTTTTTAGGCCAGACAGGTGGAAGAGAAGGAGAGGGAGCTGAAGAAACACGATGCCTACTACAAAGAGCAGCTGGCTCGGCTGGAAGAGAGGGTAAAACCAATTTTTTTCCCTTTTAATGAACATTTTCCTCCCCTTTTTTCCCTTTCCGTTCATTTCTGCTCCTGGTTATATTTACAAGACGACTTTTTAAAGGAGATAAAGATTAAAATTCTGGCCAGAGGGGTTATTTTCCTATTGCTGCTGCTGTTTCTGGCTTAATATTGACAAGGTGGAAGGTTTGATGGGAGAATATTTGTTTTCTTTACTAACAAAGTTCTCACGTTCGCTGTGGGATTTCATCTGTCACGGTAATTACAGACAGAAAAATGAAATAATGAGGTTATTTTATACCAACGCTGATGAAGAGCCAGTGGAAGTGAAGAAGTGTCACCAAGTAAAATAATTTAAATTAAAATAACAACAGCCACACACAAAAAAAAAGTGAAGTGTGAAGGCACATAGTGAATTTCTGCTTTCAGTGGGTGGAATTAGTGATTCCTCCATCAGCACGTGGAGAGTTTAATTTTAATTCCAAGTTTATACCACGTTTAAAGAGCACTTCTGTGTCTTTTATCTCATCACAGACTTGAAATTAAACTGTAGAGAGCAGCTTGGGGAAGCTGTGGGACTTGCTTACAGCGGCTTAACATATTGCTGTTAACATTCCTGTTCTTTACAGGGTATTATTTTATAGGATGTTAATTTCAAATAATTACTGCTGTCATCATTTCCTGGCTCCCAGGTTGGTTGTAACCTCCAGCCTGAATACATTCGCCTCCTTTTACCCCTCTGCCTTCTTCCTGAGTTTACCTATTGGTGATTAATTCGGATTTTTTTTTTTTTTTGTTGGCTGGTTGTAAAAATTATCAAACAAGATACATATTCATCGATGCAGCTTAGCAGGCCAGAAGAAAACCCCTTGTTTTTCTGAATTAGGAGGAAGAACATGTTGCATGAATTTTCAGTGTGCATAATTGGTCTAAATGAGTATTTTAAATGGAGTGTACATCCGATAGCATCTCGGGGTTTTGTCCTCCCTTTTTGAAGGTGATGTTAGTGGAGTCCCGTGCTCTTGGCAATGAAAAGGAGTTTGAAAGGATGAGGGGAAATCAGTTTAATGATTCTAAATCGGTGCATTATTTAAACAGGTAAAAATTAAGATCCTTCACCAAAAAACTCCACTGGACACTTTCCTTTTTCTCCAGTTACTGCCTTGGTGTTTGAGGAAAAAGCTTTATTGGGGTTTGATCCAGACTGGATTTTTCTGGGGTGGTTTTAGCCGTGCTCTCAGTGTGGAATAATTCATGGCAAAGGATGTCTGATAAACCGTGGATCTTGGACAGCTTTTTCTTTCACCTTTTTTTTTTACCTTTTACATCTTTTGAGATGTTTTTCTTGGTCATTTTTCCCATTCATGCCGGTCACTGGTACAGTGGCTTCAGTTCCTCTTGTCAGTGAAGACTCCAGCGTGTGTAAATACATTTTTGTGCTGTGCAAGGGGGATAATGAACTTTAAACAACTTCATTGGAGTTCTGCTGGAGTGCCACCCCCAGGGGATGTGAAAAAGGAAATCCTGCCATCTCTTGGTTTCTCTGCTTGGCTTGGAAATCCCCAGGATTACAGCAAGTAATTCTGAATTCCTCGTTCTATACCACTGGTGATGTTTGCTCTGTGTTCAGAGCAGAATTCTTGTGGCACCAAGCTTTGTCTTTTCATTCTGTCTCCTTATTTGTGAGGCGAAACCCTCTTCTTTTCCAAGTTGTCATCCAGTTTGTCATCAAGGTAAATTTTCATCTCTCTCCTGCACAAAAAAAAAGTGCTGTTCCAGCTCTGAGAGGAGTGAACTCTGTGTTCCAAATCTGCCTTGGAATTTCTTCAGAGAGGTGGAGATGGCAGAGTGAAAACCTGGACAAGCAGAGAGGTCACAGCTCCTGCAATCCCACCTTCCCCAAGGCCCTCAGTGAGGTCACCTGTGAGCTTCTCTGCTGGGAACTTTGAAAATTGGGATGGAAATAGAGCTTTAAAATAAAAAAAAAATTTAAAAAAAAGGAAGGCGTGGAAATGACAGAGCATGAAAAGAGGCTGGTTGGCTCTTCCTGAACTTGTCCTGATCTCAGTGGAAGGTGCACAGAGATGGAGCACAGGCTGCTCAGCAGAGGGAAATTTCGGAACAGGAGGTGGGGTGGGAGCGAGTGGAGCTCAGAGAATTAATGTCGGGGTGAAGAAACGTTCAATCCGAGTCTGTCACCTGTGACAAAGAACGCTAATTACAATCTCAGATCATTCCCACATCAAATAAGCACACTTTAAAAAACACTTCAGTTATGCATGCCTGTGTGGTATTTCTGGCTGTTGCATCACGGAGTGTCAGAGCTCATCTCGATGATTAATTGGCTTTTTGATTACTTAGCCTTTTTCAATTAGAAGCTCCGTATTTGTGTTCTTCGGTGCCGCTGCGAAAACAACGCGGACGTTGAGCATAAAGGGAGATGACAACAGGACAGATTAGTGTCAGCACAGCGTGCTCCTTATGGGGAAAATTATCCATATTCAGTGCCAGATGAAGCCTGTCAATTATAAAATATTTCCAGTGACTGAGGGAAGACGCTCAACCTTTACGGGGTGTTATTAATACAGGACAAAACCACTGCGCGCGAGTGACAGCTGCGATAGTAAAACATCAACAATCCCATTCTCCGGGGGAATAACTGTTCATAAATTTGGTTTATGTGCTAAAAACCTTTTGATACTTTCCCCAAACCCCGGCAATTCCCCTAACAGCTGCCAGTGTTTCTAGGTCAAAGATAGCACATAAGCTATTAGTTATTACATGCTCCACAGCAGCAGAGCGATAGCGGAGAGTCGAACAAAGCAGTTAAAGAACAACCTTCCCTTGCTCTGCATCTGCCTGGGATGTGCAGCCGTGGTTTAGGTGAAGTTTGGAGGGGGATTTGTCACTGCTTCTCATTGTGCACCTACGGGACGAAAGTGGGTCTTGACTGCAGCAAAAGCCAGAGATAAAACAGCGCTGAAGTCACTGAGCTGTGTGTGCCCCACGCTGTGTTAATTATTCACTTACAAGTGCCAGGTCCTGCACAAGGGTCAGGGCGATCCAAGCACGAATCCTGGCTGAGGGGAGGAAAGGATGGAGAGCAGCCCTGGGGGAAGGATTTGGGGGTTTTGGTGAATGAGAAGCTGGACATGCCCTGGCTGTGGGTGTTGGGACCCAGGACCCAGGGGTGGATCCTGTCCCTCACTCAGGTGAGACCTCACCTGCAGAGCTGCCCCAGCCCTGGGGACAAGAGCAGCAGGACCTGGAGCTGCTGGAGAGAGTCCAGAGGAATCCATGGAGCTGCTCCAGGGCTGGAGCCCCTCTGCTCTGGAGCCAGAGCTGGGGGTGCTCACCTGGAAAGGTGAAGGCTCCAGGGAGAGCTTCCAGAACATTCCAGGGCCTCAAGGGGCTCCAGGAGAGCTGCAGAGGGACTGGGGACAAGGCCTGCAGGGACAGGACACAGGGAATGGCTTCCCACTGCCACAGGGCAGGGCTGGATGGGATCTTGGGAAGGAATTCCTGCCTGGGCTGGAATTGCCAGGGCAGCTGTGGCTGCCCCTGGATCCCTGGAGTGTCCAAGGCCAGGCTGGACAGTGGGGCTTGGAGCAGCCTGGGACAGTGGGAGGTGTCCCTGTCTGTGGCAGGGGCTGGAACTGGGTGATCCTGAAGGTCTTTTCTAACCCAAACCATTCTGTGACTCTCCAAGGAGAAACTAAATCTGTTTTGGAATAAAGAAGAGCCCCAGTGTGAACTCAGAGCCCTTTTTCAAGGAATGCCATTCCTACCCTGAGTGCCAGAGCTCAGGATCTCTGTGTCCTCACTCAATTCAATTCCCTGTAGCTGGAGCTGTTCCATTTCTGGTGTTTACAGGAGAACATTGTTGATATCTTCGCTGTCTTGTCCCTCTAATTCCAGTGGAGAGGTGCAGTATTTTGACCTGGTTTCAGTGCCAATCCCAAGCCCCATGAACTTTATTCATAACCAACTCTACATCTCCAGTGTCCCTTTGCTCTGCAGCTTCCAGTCCCCATCAACACTTGCCCACGATTTTCATGCAGAGCAGCTGACACCCCAGCAATTCCCATCCCAGTTTTCCTTCACCCTGTTGCTTTTGCTTTACAAAAAGCTTTACAAAGCTTTTGCTTTGCAACATTTTTTTTTCTGAAGGACGCATGACCCTCTCCTGCTTCTCGTGGTAGTTTTGGCATCACGCAGACACTCAGTGAGCTGTGTCTGCTCCTGCTCTGTCTCTGAGACTGATGGGACTCCCCAGTTCCAATTTCCTCCAGCAAACCCAGCTATTTTCATGTTGCACTGCTTCCTAATGCTAATATGCATCATTAGGAGAATCCTGCCCCCAGTCATGGGAGCAGAAGGAAATTAATTTTAATACCCTGCTGTATGACACAACTATTTAGTTTATCAGTGTGAATGAGCAAGATATGGATCCTCATATTAATCATAATATTTTCCACTGGAGCCAAGTTTCTGTGCCCCTGAGTTTCCTAGAAATACTTTTTAAGTGTTGAGCACTTTGGGATGTGCAGGTGGTTGTGGGGGTGAGGTAATAGGATTATCCTGGAGCACAAATCTGGGAAAGGGGCTGAGCCTGGAGAAAAGGGGGATCAGGGGGGACCTTGTGGCTCTGCACAAGTCCCTGACAGGAGGGGACAGCCGGGGGGGTCAGGCTGTGCTCCCAGGGAACAGGGACAGGAGGAGAGGGAACGGCCTCAGGCTGGGCCAGGGGAGGTTTGGAAACTGGGAAAATTCCTTTCCTAAAAGGATGGATGGAGTCCCTGTCCCGGGAGGGATTTAAACAACTTGAAGATGTGGCACTTGGGGACGTGGCTCCCTGATGGCCCTGATGATCTCAGAGGGCTTCTCCAGCCTAAACAATTCCACCATTCTGCCATTCTGTAGGAATTTGGTGGTTTCAGTATTCCCTTGGCTTCACTCCACATTTAACAGCCTCGAAGTCGCTGCTCTGACAGTTCTTGGCCCCTTCCACAGTCCCCACACAACCTTCTGGCCTTTGTGTGGGGACATTCCTGCTCCACAGAGGGCTCAGTGCTGGATCCCAGCCTGGGAATACAGACGTTAAGTTCAGGAAACGTTGATCCACTTCCCTGCATCCGTTTTTTTCCCCCCGACTTACAACGTCGAGGAAGGATTTGCAAATCCCAAGCTCGGCACTTAATTTGGGGATTCTGCTTTCCACGGAGGCTGTCAAGGAGCATTAACCTTAAGGTAAGATGAGCGCACGGAGCACAAAGCTCTGAGCTGATGGCACATTCTATCCCAGGTGTTAAATGGTATTATCCATCCTGCTTGCTACAGTAAATAGGATTTTGCTATTATGATGTGTCAGGATTTTCAGAGAAATCAAATTTACTAGACACTAAACTGCCATCCTCAACTGCTGAGCAGCTTTATTCTGGGATCTTGTATTCGTCCTAATCCTGTTGGTAGGAAATGCTTATACCAATTGTGTGGGGGAAATTATAACTTAATGATCTCTTCCCTTTTTCTGTTCAAGGCTTAGCGTGGCCCAACATGCTCTGCAGTGATAGCCCCAGTGCTGAGCTGAGGAGCTGATCCGCAGCTTCCCGGCCAGGAATTGGCTTTTGTGGGAGCTTCTCATCAGCAGAAGCGCTCAGGTGCCAGCAGTGCCAGCCCAGCATTTGTTCAGATGCTTCAGAGCCTTGTTTACCTTTTCAGATCTCGACACCTCAGTAATCAGCAGCTGTTTGCTGGGCTTTTTGTAAAGCGGAGTTTGCAAGATGCAGATAACGGGGGGGGGGGGGGACTGGTACAAAGCAGGATAATAACCACAAACATTTTCATTCCTTACGTGGTAATTTAGCAGTTTAAAGGGTTTTTTTTTTTGTTGTTTCTATTTGCGTTCAGTTATCAGTCTGTTTACTCTTTGTGATCTCACGTGGCTGTAGCAGCGAGAATTCCAGGAGCAGAGGATGATTCTGCTCTCACCTCTCGTGTTTAGGAGCCCGTGTTTGCCAGAGCAAACATGTTTACTCTCCCCACATTTTGTGTGCATTCCTTCACACGTTCCAAAGCCAGCTTGCGGGGATGTAGGTGCATGTTTGGAGACTTGAGGCTGCATCCAGCCAAGTAGGAAATTATTTTGGCTGATGAGCACTTAGGGAAAAGGCGGGATCAGCCCAACAAACCTGGTGTTCTTGTTCCCACGAAGGCATGGAATTACTCCAATATTCCCTAAATATCCGTGGTTTGAAAGAAAATAGTTCCATCATCCCCACTCTGCTCCTATTTTTGAGACACTCTGGGTGTTTGTGTCCTGCTTCTATTTGCCTGGCTCTATTTCTTTTTCTGTACCAAATAAATAAATGTATATATGCACTCACACACACACACACAGAGGGAGTCAATACTTTAACTCTATTTCCAAGCACTTTCCCAATAGAAGCAATAAAATACATTACAGCTTCCATGTGATGAATTCCACCGGCTGCCATATCATCTCATTGTTAATGAATTGTGTTATTTCTGTGAAGTTGGCTCTTTCTTTTCCTTTTTAAATGGATATTCAGCTGCCACACGACGACTTCTTGCAGCTCTCCCAAATCGCTGCGGTGGGAGACCCGAGGAGAAAATCAAGATATATTCATTTCTCATTTTGTACTCGGGCCAAGAGACTTTTCTGTGTCTCAGCTCGTGTGCTGCACGGGGGAGATAAAAGTAGGAGTTCATCAGACTTTCCCAGTGCTTTGTATTTCCCACATTGCTCCTGAAAAACCCACCCTTCCTAGCACTGACCACGGCACAATGTTTTTTGTCAGTTTGGCATAATAAAGCTGTCAACCCGCCCTGTGATCTTGCCAATATTAGAAAACGCCTCTTTTCAGATTTCATTCTGTTTGGGGGGACGGAGCTTTTGTTGAATTGCTTCTTGCCTGGCAGGTTGAGATTAGGAAACTTGCTACCAATTACAATATCTGAAACCTGCACCCGATTGACAGCCCGGGCTGGAGTGTTGTATTTAATGCTCTGCCTCCGTATCTTGCCCAGCCACAATCATAATTCTGAGCAGTTGGGTCTCAGCCTTGATTTCATTTCTTTCCTCCTCATAATCTTTTATTTCCCGTTTCTGACTAAGTAGCCGAGGTGTTTATTATTAAACACACACCTCAGCCGTGTGGTTTTATTCCCCCCCAAGTGCACAAAAAAAATGCAGAGTTTCATATTTGCCATGAAAAATACCTGGTTCAGTCTCATCTTTCACTATCACATATCCAATCAATAGCAAGGCTGAAACGCTGCTTAATAACAAAATGAGGAGTTGTTCCACGCTGAACAGCAGCTATTGATGTTTCTCTAAATGTTTGTTTATAGATTATTTTTCCATTGTGTATGTGTGTCTTTACAGAGAACAAAAAAACCCCCAGTCATAACCAATATTCCAGGATTTTTTCCTGCTGTGCACTAAGACACCTGATAACTTTTAATGTGGAGCCACAGTTTCATACAGGTTGTTGCAGTTTTTTGTTTCTCCAGCATGTGCAAAGAAAAAAAAAAGGTTTAGAAAGGCTTCTGGTTGTTTTGTAGTTTTAGTTCGGGGAAAAAGATGACTTAATTCCATGTTTTTATTTTGGAAGAATTAGCACAAGTCCGAGGGGTGGAAACTGATAACTCCGAGCCCTGGAGCTGGGATGTGTTTTTAGAAGAATTTGGGTTGGAAAGGACCTAAAAGCTCATCCTAAAACCTGCCATGAGCAGGGACACCTTCCACCATCCCAGGTTGCTCCAAATCATCTGGGAATGCCCAACCTGGAGAGGAGAAGGATCCAGGGAGAGTTCAGAGCCCCTGCCAGGGCCTCAAGGGGCTCCAGGAGAGCTGCAGAGGGACTGGGGACAAGGCCTGCAGGGACAGGACACAGGGAATGGCTTCCCACTGCCACAGGGCAGGGATGGATGGGATCTTGGGAACTGGGAATTCCTGGCTGGGCTGGAATTGCCAGACCAGCTGTGGCTGCCCCTGGATCCCTGGAATGTCCAAGGAAGGATTGGAGCAGCCTGGGACAGTGGAATCCCAGTGAGGCCAAATTTATCCAGTTATTTTTTGAGTCAAAATTCCAGCCCCTCTTGGTAATTGTGGAGTTTTTTTTGAGTAGCTTCATCTCCCTTTCCCCTTCTCCTTCTTACGGAGAAAAAAAAAAAAAAAAACCAACCTAAAAACTGTCACGAGAGGGAAACGTTTAAAATAGGCAAAAAAGGAACAAACTGAAGGAATTTTTTGAATGTTAAAAGCTGTGTTTATCGCTCTGCATAGGACATGGCAAAATGTTTTAACATATGGGGAGTTAATGAATAAGCAGCTTTCGCTTCACCCGGGTCTGTTCCCTCCTCCCACCATCTTCCCATCACGAGCTGAAGTTTGGGAACAAATACTGTGCTAAGTTAATGCTGGATTAAAGCAACCCTCGGGGAGGTGCTGTGAAGGATTTCTTAGCTGAGGTGACATTAATTAGAAATGATTGCAACTCTAAATTGAAGTGACCACTCCCCTGTGCTGGCCCTGCTGAGGGACCTCAGATCCTGGGGCAGCTCTGGGCCCAACAGGATGAGGGAGAAATGGAGGGGCTGGAGAGTGTCCAGGGAAGGGAACAGAGCTGGGAAAGGGTCTGGAGGTGCTGGAGGAGCTGGGAAAGGGGCTGAGCCTGGAGAAAAGGGGGATCAGGGGGGACCTTGTGGCTCTGCACAAGTCCCTGACAGGAGGGGACAGCCGGGGAGGGATTTGGGATCTAATCCCAGGGAACAGGGACAGGAGGAGAGGGAACGGCCTCAGGCTGGGCCAGGGAAGGTTTGGTTTGGATTTTAGGGAAAATTCCTCCATGGGAAGAGCTGCCCACCCTGGCAGAGATGGCAAAGTGGCCAGCAGGATTAGGGCAGTGACTGTCCCCTGTGCTGGGCACTGCTGAGGGACCACCTGGAATCCTGGGGTCAGCTCTGAGCTCCTCAACTCAGGAAGGACCTTGAGGGGCTGGAAAACGTCCAGGGAATGGAGCTGGGGAAGGGTCTGGAGCCCGAGGAGAGGCTGAGGGAGCTGGGAAAGGGACTGAGCCTGGAGAAAAGGGGGATCAGGGGGGACCTTGTGGCTCTGCACAAGTCCCTGACAGGAGGGGACAGCCAGGGGGGTCGGGCTCTGCTCCCAGGGAACAGGGACAGGAGGAGAGGGAATGGCCTCAGGCTGGGCCAGGGGAGTTTTGGTTTGGATTTTAGGGAACATTCCTTTCCTAAAAGGGTTGCCCAGCCTGGCAGAGGTGGATTTCCCATCTCTGGAGGGATTTCAGACCCCTGTGGATGTGGCACTTGGGGACACGGGACACTGATGGCCTCGGCAGTGCTGGGAATGGTTGGACTCAATAACCTCGGAGGGGATTTCCAACCTTAATGATTTTATGTTAGATGCAAACAGTCCCTTTTTGCCCAGGAATTAGTTAGTAATTATCCTCATTAGAAAGCAATAACGTTTGTGAGAAATTAAGCCTTTGTTTTTTTTATTGTAAACAATCCTGCAAACCCAATGGCTGAAATCATGGAATCGCAGGAACACTCTTCCTTTTATTACAGGAACACTCGCTGCCTTCATTTTCACTGCTGTCACTCTGAGTGATATTTTAATTTTTCCTGCCCCTAAAAATAGTCCAGTCCCATAACTGATAGATAAATTAGAGAATCCCCAGGAAATGCTGCTGAACGTTTCTGTTTGCCAGCACAATGAATGCAGAAGGCAATAAATGTCCTCTTCCATCAAGAGGAGGCGGGTAATGAGTAAATGATGGGAAAAGGGATTTTGAAAATAAATGATCAATCCAGTCTAAGTCGAAAAACAATTTGTTAATAACTTGGCCTTCGGTGGGAGAGAGGGATCTGTGCAGCCAGAGGAGCTGGAGATGGACCACTGACATCTTTGAGCGATGGATTTTTGGGCAGTTGAATCAGCTTTATGCACAATAAGCCGTGATTTAGGCCCAGCTTTTTCCAGATGAGTTTTGCTAGTTCACCATTGTGTTTAAAAAAATATATATATAATAATTTTTGTTTCTGTAATGTAAGCACAGGGGATGCTGGGTTTGGGGAAGGCTTTGTGTGAAGGATGCAGCTCTTACAGTGCCTGAGGAAATGTGGGCTCTGCACCACGTCCTGCTCTGGGTTGATCATCTTTTCACCTCACTTTGTTGTGCTTTTCACCTGCAGGAGGTCAAGCCCTGCTCAGGGGTGGTTGTGTCCAGTGGCAACATCCTGAAAATCAGGGGGAGCTGAACCAAAATCCTGGGCTGTGACCCCAGTGCAGAGAGAGGAGAGCTGTACCAGCTCTCTTTAACATTATTTGTGGCTCAGGTCCCAGCTTTGGCCAGGCTTGGCCACAGCAATGAAAGTTCAGGTAAAGGTTTTTCTTCTGCCTTGAGAAAGGCAGAATGCCTTCACCACAGCAAGGCAAAATTCTTTTTGTATTTTCTGTATTCTTCTGTGTTCTGTGAAACTCCCTCCAAACTAAAACAATAAATTTAATACTGGGAGAAGGAACTCTCATTAAAGATGATCAGAGGGAGTTGTAGGAAGAAAATGGGAGAAAACAGGAGAGAAGGGAGAAAATCAGAGTGATGGACTTGGTGATAAGCCTAGTGACAACTTCTTTGCAGTCAAATTTTGGCTTTGAAGGGCAAAACCAATTGGTCTTGGGCACTGCAAATTTCCTTTAAAATCTCTGACTGCCCCATTCCTTCAGGAGAGATGAGATGGCATCAAGTTTCTGTACTTGTGAGATCCTCCTGGAAAAATAATGGGTCATTTTTACACTGATCCTTGCAAGGTGGAAATCCCTTCTCTTTATTATTCTGATTTTACTTTTTTCCACCCTCTTTGTGGGTTCTGTGTCTGACACCAGCTCAGTATGAGACAGGCCCAGCTCTGCTGGGCTGGGCTGGTTGTTGCTCTTGTTTTTAATTGGGAATTTGACACAGCACAAAGTGGATGAACCCTCAGAGCTGGGACTGGGGACAGAAATGACCATTTTTGAAATTCAGAAATGCTGGTGGCGTGTTCAGCCCCATCAGGCTGTCAGGGAGAAATGAAAGCTCCAAGATCTGTCTCCTTTGGAACCAAAAAAGCATTTTCATACCTGAGAGCTGGGACTTTTCAATGCAGATCTATTCACATGCATATTGCTGTGCCTCAAAAGGCCTTTCCTTTTGAGACAGGGGAGGATAACCACGTGTTTGAAATCAGGAGATGCTCTCCTGCCACTTTAGAAATCTTTATTTTTTTCCCCCCCGTGTTAGAAATCTTTATTTTTTCTCCCCCATGTCAGGGAGTTTAACCCTGTGCAGGCCACAATCACTCAGGAAATTCATGCACAGGCAAACACCAAAGCAGAGCTGTGGTAATCAGGAAGCAAATCCAAATGAACCATAGCAGAGGAGTTCAAACATTTGTCTGATTCTCAGAAGAGAGTTAGGATTGTTTTATTAAATGTCTTACCTTAATAAGGTAAGATGGTTTTTTATATCTGGTAATGCTTTAATCAGAGATTTTTTTTTCAGAGTTTTTTTTCCTGCAACAAAAATTGTCTATATATTTATCAACTTAAAGCCCAAAGAAGATACTCCCTGTTTCCCACAGACTGAGACAATAATGCTGAATATTTTCTGCTCTTCGGTACCATATGTGTTTTTAAAAGCGCTGCAGATCATTTTTGTTCCGTGCCAGCTCTGATGTCTGTTCATGCCAAACTTCCCCTGGATGTCAGGAGTTCAGGGAATCATGGAATCAGAACGGTTTGGGTTGGAAAAGACCTTAAAGCTCATCCACTTCCAATCTCAACACCTCCCACTATCCCAGGTTGCTCCAAGCCTGACCTTGGACACTTCCAGGGATCCGGGAGCAGCCACAGCTTCTCTGGGAAACCTCTGCCAGGGCCTCACTGGAACTGCTTCTGCTTCATCCCTTGGGAAATTCACCATTTTTTTTTCACTGCCTCACTTTCAGCAGGCGAGAGAAGAGCAGTGGAACCATCCAGATATTGAGTGAACCCTCGGATAAATTCTGCACAAGGAGGCAGCACACAGTTCATTATCCCGAGACGGGAGTTAAAATGTGCAATCCTTTCCTGTAACCGTTTTATTCAGCAACTTGTGAGGGCGTGATTTTGAATGAATATTTACTCATTTCTGGCACTCCCTGTTTGACATGTGTGCGTCCTACTTCCCTTTTTTGGATCAGATTCCAGCTTTTGAGATGGGCAGTTGTTGTTTTTTCGTGTCGGGCAGCTCCTGTTTCATGTGGATTTGCTGTGCAGTGCAGTGAAGCAGCAGAATGCAGGTTACAAAACTGAATATTAGGGACTGTTCTGGGTTATCCTGAAATGCCTCATGCATCAGTTTCCAGCAAAACCTGCTTTGTGGTATTTGCAGCAGCCTTAGGAGCTGGATGTGTGTGTGGCTTGTTGGGGATTACAACAATAATACAAAGATTTTCCTTCTTTATCTCATTTCCCATCTCCTGCTGGTTTTTTGGTTTTGAGAGCTTTGCATTCAGCAGGGGAAGCTGGAAGAGGACAGAACACACCAAAAAATACTTTTTGGAAGCTCTAGGTTGCTCTGTAAAGAGGAATAGGGGAGGGAATTCACTCCCTCTGCCCCTCTCAGGTGAGACCTCACCTGCTGAGCTGCCCAGCCCTGGGGACAACAGCAGCAGGACCTGGAGCTGCTGGAGAGAGTCCAGAGGAATCCATGGAGCTGCTCCAGGGCTGGAGACCCTCAGTTCTCAGAGATCCAGGCTGGGAGAGCTGGGGGTGCTCACCTGGAGAGGAGAAGGCTCCAGGGAGAGCTT
Organism: Sinosuthora webbiana; assembly: GCA_013397395.1. NCBI lineage: Eukaryota > Metazoa > Chordata > Aves > Passeriformes > Sylviidae > Sinosuthora > Sinosuthora webbiana. The sequence continues at coordinate 285,533 of VXBN01015728.1, forward strand.
CCAGAACATTCCAGGGCCTCAAGGGGCTCCGGGAGAGCTGCAGAGGGACTGGGGACAAGGCCTGCAGGGACAGGACACAGGGAATGGCTTCCCACTGCCACAGGGCAGGGCTGGATGGGATCTTGGGAAGGAATTCCTGCCTGGAATGGAATTGCCAGAGCAGCTGTGGCTGTCCCTGGATCCCTGGAATGTCCAAGGCCAGGCTGGGCATTGGGCTTGGAGCAGCCTGGGACAATGGGAGATGTCCCTGTCCCTGGGGAATGAGATGATCTTGAAGGTCCCTCCCAACCCAAACCATCCCATGATTCCATGATTCCGTCATGTCTGTTCTCAAACCCAAGAAAACACTGAAAATACAATTTTAAGAGTATTTTCTACCTCATCCCACGTAACCAAGGCCAAGTTGGACACTGGGGCTTGGAGCAGCCTGGGACAGTGGGAGGTGTCCCTGCCCATGGATGGGGTGGAATGAGATGAGCTTTAAGGTCCCCTCCAACCAAACCCATCCTGTGATTCTTTAAGAAGAAAATCAAAGTTGTTTTGGACTAAAAGAGGAGCCCCAGTGTGAAATCAGAGCCTTTTCTCAGGGAATGCCATTCCCTGTGTGCCAGAGCTCAGGAGCTCAGCCTGCCCTCACTCACTGCAGTTCCCTGTAGCTGAAGCTGTTCCATTTGCTGTGTTTAAATCAAAACCCATTGATATCTTTTCTCCCATGTCCCTCTAATTCCACTGAATAGGTGCAACATTTTTTGACTTTACACTTCCAAATAATTCCTTGTCAGCTGAACACGCCCAGTGAAACAAATCCAGCCCAGACTGCGTTCACTGCACATCCCAAACAGCTTTCACGAGCCTCCTTCCTTCTCACGAGTTTCTGCTGCTCCTGTCACTGAATTTTTTGGAAACTTTCCTTAATTACAGGTTTGAAATAATGTGCAGAACGCCGATGATTTGAGAATCTCTTGTGGCTGAGCAGGCAGGAGGTTTTTTTTTTTTTCAGCGGGATTTCAACTGAGCAAAACAAAGTAATGTTGTGTGTAGGTGAGATGAGTTATTGGATAATAGTCGAGGTTGGGCTTCCTTTTGTTAGAGAATGTGAAGAAATTGGGGTCTTTTAAAGGCTTTTAAAAAAGCAGTAAATGACCCTTTTAAATTCAGAAAACATCAATGAGTTTTGGTTTGTTTTTTTTTTTTTTTTTTTCTTTGAATTGTTGCCATGAACTGACAAGAGATTATTTCAGGTACTTGTAAAATTGAAAGAACTTCATGAAAAACTGAAAAAATCCTTACAAGACCTGTGCTTTTATATTGGAAAATCAAGTGTAAAGTGCTGTGTGTGTTTGTGCCACGCAGTATGTGGGATATTTTTGAAGTGGGAGTTTTACCAGTGGTTGACAGAACAAGGATTTAGTGCCAGTGTTTGAGGGGCCATTTGATGTCTTTCCACTGCAGTAGTTGATGCAATTAAAAGTTTTCAGACATGTGAACTTCTTTTTATGAAGTGACTGAGTTTACTGGCAGTGTTTTACTCCACTTCATGCCCAGGCTTTAAGAATTTGAAGACAGAATTAGTGGGAAATTTCAGGGTGCAGGTGCCATAAACACAATTCCTGCTGGCTGGAATTCCTGGCCCTGCCCAGGACAACCCCAGAACTCCCACCCTGTCCCTGAGAACGTTGTCCCTACGAGGTAATTCCAGATTTTATAGTAACAAATGTGTTGTTTTTCCTGTGGCTGCCCAAATCAAAGATGTGGGAATTTTTGAGAGTCACTTTGGAGGGAGAAAGAGGAGAAAAAACATCAATTATATCAAGTTCATCCTCAGTGCTCTCATACTTTATAAAGTAAAATGCAAAAATCCAAATTTACAAGTATCTCCATATATTTTCATCAATACAGAAATGGGGTTTATCCAGCTGGACCTGTTGCTGTGAGGAGTGAAGGAGAATTGTAAATGATGGTGGTCGTGTTTGTGGCTTTTTGAAAGAGCTGCAACGTGGAATTCTTCCCTCAGCTGTGAGGTGTTATTTTGGGCATAACACAAATCTTGTAACAGAGCATTTGTGGGTCTAAATGATGGTGTCTTTGTAAATCTCAGAGTGCTTTGGGTTGGGAGGGACCCATCCAGTTCCATGGACACCTTCCACTATCCCAGGGTGCTCCAAGCCCCGTGTTCAACCTGGCCTTGGACACTTCCAGGGCTGAATCCCATCCTAAAAGACAAATTCCAGGATGGAGTTGACAGGGATTGGCAAACCTTTTATAACCCTTCACAGGGAGATGTTGAATTCACAGATTTTACTAAAAAAATGGCCGTGGTAGGGGGACAATGTGTGCGACACAAAGTGCGTTCACAAAAACAACTGAAAGCATCTTCGGGCCAAGGAGGGAAAAGGGGAAATGCCTGGAGAAATGCAGGTGAATGGGAAGGAAAAATAAGGGTTACAGTGGAAAAAAAAATCCATTTGTAGGGCAGAACATCCTCCAAATACCTGTGGGATGGCTGAAATGCAGAATTACAGCTCTGGCTTCAACAGTGCACTGAGGGAGGGGAGATGGGAATGGGCAGTGGGAATAAACAGAACCCATGAGGAATTCAGGAAAAAGGAGCCCAGGAAAGAGTGGGAATCATCTTCAGAGGTCACAAAACACAGTCACAAATCAGGGAGGTTTGTAGGAGTCTGTGTTCGAATTGTTTGTGGCCTCACGTGTCACCCAGCTGTAGGAATTTTGTGGATTTTTGCCCTATTGAGAGCAACTCAGTGATTTTTTAAACCTCCAGATCAGTGGATTTGGTGCTGATAATTCCACTGTGTCGTGCTTCCATTGTCCTGGGTCCTGGAATCGGTCTGAGCAGGTTTTTAGGGAGAGCCCACCTGCCTTAGTTGTGGCTGCTTTTCCCTCAGGAGGCAGCTCCTGAGCCCAGTGGATCTGCTGGGATCCACTCTTGGAACAGCACTGAGAAATTCTCACATTGCTTTGATTTAAATGTGCTCAGAGCTCGTTTCCCTCAATTAAATATGAGCAGAGTTCTCCATCTAATCTGAGTGTAAAATGCAGTTCTCTTGGATTCAGGGTGCTTATCACTCATCCAAACAAACCCCTACATTGTTTTTCATCAGGGGTTTTTTTATATCCTCAACATTTTTGTTGTACCGGCACTGATTCCTCCTCACTGCTCTCCCCTGGTGTTCTGCTGCCAGAACCATCCTTGAAATCCTTCAGTTGCTTCAGCAGCACCAAAAACCTGTTATTGATACATAGATTTTTACAGTTTGGCTTCTGCTGTAGCAGCATCAGCTGTCAGTCAGTTGGTATCAGATTTTCTGCCTTTTCCTTGTGGCTGTTTTCGCTTGGATCATGAACTTTGCACAGCGAAAAATCTGCTCTCCGTATTCCCCCCCTCTTTGCTCTGCTGCTGATCCCTGAACCATCAAAATAACACCTGATAGCGACACCAAAATTTGTGTTTTGTGGCAGCAGCGTTCAAAGAAGTTCCCTGCTCTGACCAAATGCAAATATTAAGGTGGTTTTGAGTATCAAACTCATCCTATTGGGATCATGCAGCTCCTAATTCCACAGAATGAGAATTTGATAGGATTGATCAGACTGGTTCCTGAGGAAAGTTGCCACAAATACCAGGTCAAAAAAAACCCAAAAAAACCCAGACAAAACTTTTTAAAGCAGTGAGAGAAACAACCCCAAGCCTGTGCTGTGACACTGTTGCCAGGGCTGTTGGATTGAAAGAGACAGAATATTTTCGAATTTCTTTCCGGAACTTTATTCGCGGTCTCTCTCGGGCTGGCGAGACTTTTCAAAAAATGGTAATTTTGCACTCATTATGGCCCGAGGCAGCCAATCTCAGGCAGCACTGAGAGGGGAGATCTAATAAACAGAGCTAAACCCAGCTATTTTCCATTGATTTGAAAGAAGACAGAGCTAATCTGTGATTCTTTCTGTTGGGCCGCCGCCACAAGATGAATTTCACCTCCAGCTGCAGAGCAGATTGCACGTCTACGAGCCAAAAGCGATTTTCACCCCGAGAGCAGATCCGAGTTTCCATATTTATGGAGTTGTTCCGACTGCAAGGGGCCTTGGGAGGTCCAAGCACCTGCTCAGAGCAGGTTGGTGAGGGCTTTGACAGGGGGATTTCTGGGGACCTCCAAGGTTGGAGACACCACAACCTCTTATGATCCCTGACCCTTACCTATCCTTGGAGAGAAGTACTTTTGTTGGCCACTTTTCATGGGATCTCTGCCTCCAAAAGCTGGCCAAAATGAGTTGGAAAAATGAATGGTGGTTAAAGGGATTTCCCCAGAGTTTCTCTGATTTTGAGATTTCCTCTTAAAACCGTGGTTGCTGTAGACCATGGAAGGGCTGCCCTGGACTCAGCTGAAGTTTGGCCAAAACAGCTTCATGGATGACCTCAAATTGTCTCCCTTGGAGTCTCCAACACCTCAGGACTCTGTGGGAGTCATCCATGCAGGATGAGCTGCAGGATATGCAGGAATGGGGTGGAAGATTTAGGCTGAGCTGACTTGGTGCTGCTGTAGCAAAGCTGCGTTTGGAAATGATCCGTGCCAGAGTGGACAGCTCCTTACCTTGGAATAAAACACTGGAGGGGACCCTGGGCTAGTGGGAGGTGTCCCTGCCCATGGCAGGGGGTTGGAACTGGATGATCTTGAAGGTCCCTTCCATCCCAAACCATTCCAGGGTTTTGGGAACCAGCAACAGGAATTTAAAATCCTCGCTCCTGTGCTGCCATCTTGCACCTAATGCCACCAACAGGAGGGAATTCCCAGCTTGGATTTCTTGGGCATCCCCCCTGGCAGCAGCAATTCCCATTCCTGTGTGCCTCAAAGATGTACCACGTTCATTTTTTGGGGTGGGGGCAAAGCCTGCTTTAGGTCCTGGAGAACCAACCCCATTAGGACAAGATAATTTAAACTGTGGAACAGTGACAGGGCTGAGCTGAGAAGAAGGGAAATCGTCAATGGGAATGATTTAAACGAGGCTTCTTGTCATCAGGAGGGGCCATAAATACAAGTTGTGCATTTTCAGGTGCATCTCTAAGCCTGAGCACATTTGTATTAACACCACTACTACAATTACATGCAGATTAGCTGCTTGGCTGAATAGCTGTAAGAACTTGGAATAGATTTGTCCTTTTCACAAAGGTTTTCATTTTCTTTGGCAGCTCTGAGTGTTAACAAATTAGAGATCGATGTTCTAGCAGGGCAGAAAAGTGAAGTGAGGCATGGCTGGGGAGAAACTTCAGAGCCATTAATAGTTGCAGTTTAAAGGCATTAGTTAGTGGGGCCTGCAAACCAGAGTTGGAAAAATTCGAAAGAAAAGGTCAAAAATCGCTCTCTTCCCCCCCACCCCCCCCTCTTTTTCTGCTGATAACTGAGTTAAGTGTTTTTCCCTGCCTGCTGCACTCTGAATATCTTTGAGATCTTTGAATATCACAGAAATCTTTGACAAACACTCATCATGGAATCAAGCAGACACTGGTGGGAAGTGAATTTCCTTCCTGCAGGACATTTCCCAGGCAGGGCTCCTATGTTTTGTGGAATCACAGATTGGTTTGGGACCTTCAGCATCATCTCATTCCAACCTGCCATGGGCAGGGACACCTCCCAGGTTTTTGTTTGGGCGGCTCTGTGGCGTTTTCAATACTTTTGGATACTTTTTGGGTTTTATCTCTCTATAGGAACAGCTACTGGGTGGTTTTGGTGGTTTTTGGGTGTCCCAAATCCTCCCTCCAGCCCGTAAGAGTTCAGGCATCTCTTCTGTCACAGCACACCCTGGTCCTGACCCAGCTTCTTAAAATGGACAGAGGAAGTTTTTTAAAGGCAGAAGAGAGGGAGTTGCACTTGAATTTGAAGTAGGGAGCTCTAGGCAAGCACCACCAAAATCCTGATAATTGCCTCAGCCTCAACTTCCTTATCTGGGTGTCCTCTCTAGGCTCAGTCCAGGATCCCAGGTTGCTTCCTTTTCTGCTTCTTTTTATTTTCTTTTTTTTGTGGGGCTTCTCTTTCAGTTTGAATTCCCTCTCCCAGCCTTGCAGCCACTTCTACTTACTGCACATAAAAAAAGTTCTCCTCTGCTCTAAAAGCTCACCCCCTGCTCTGTCCATTCATCTTTAGTCCCTGAGTTGTCCTGAATTGTGCTGGAAGGGATTTGTTGGGTCCTTCTCCAAAGGCACCTTTTATGCTGTAGTTCAGGATTGGAAAACTGGTTTGCTTCGGGCAGACCCCTTTTTTTTTTTTTATTTTTTTTTTTTATTTTTTTTGTGGAAAGGTGCTCCATTTGGATAAATTTCCTAAAAAGCTGATTTTCAGTCCTGTGGCACATTCAGAGAACTTCCCCCCGTGAGGGCAGTCAGTCCCCTCATTAAAAAGCAGCTCATAAATAGGAGTTAAAAACAAGAGCACAAGTCTGAAGTGTTATGTAGGATCTCTGAATGTGGATTTGGACATCCTTAGTTTCATCTCTGGAATAAAAACTGCACCGATTGACTGACTAGAGCAGCTGGATCAAATGAGAGCAGTCAGAACTCGTAAAAAGAATAACTTATCTCAAAATTCAAGCCCGGGCCTGATCTGCTGACATTTCAGAAGAAATTCCCTCATCCATAGATCATTTGGAGGCAGAATGAAGATGCAGTGTTACTTGGGAAGCTGTCTGATGTTAAATGCTTGGTTTTTCCATTGCTTATTAAAATCAATTCAGGGACAAATAGAGGCTTGAAATCCAAGTGAAAATGCCATTGGAATGGTCATATTTATAGAGCTGTAATTTGGAACTGGGGCGGAGGCACGGAACAGTCGATGGTTTTTTTTTTTTTTTTTTTTTTGTTCTTTTTTTCTTCCCTAATTCCTTCCCTCCTCGCTCGCTTGGTGGCAGTTCCAAAGATGAAACGTGACTGGATGTTTTTAAAGTTTTATTTCTTCTAACCTTGCCTTTTTCTCTGTAGTCCAGAGGAGGCTCCAGAGCTGCTCCAAGGCCTGGAGCCCCACTGCTCTGGAGCCAGGCTGGGAGAGCTGGGGGTGCTCACCTGGAGAAGGGAAGGATCCAGGGAGAGCTTCCAGAACATTCCAGGGCCTCAAGGGGCTCCAGGAGAGCTGCAGAGGGACTGGGGACAAGGCCTG
>VXBN01015728.1:295782-307156 GCA_013397395.1 Sinosuthora webbiana
GTGCTGCCTCTTTTGGAATTTCAGGAAGTGATTTTGCAGGAGCGAGACCTGCGCTGCTCACAAAATGATAAATATTCCTCGGGACGTGTTTACTCACCCAGTGACCACAGGCCTGTGTCATCCTGTGACTTGTACGGAACAGTGATCACTCCACTTACAGCCTTTTCTATTTTTTTCCTCCTAAAAACGTTGTCGTCATATTGCTTTTCCATACATCAATGCCTTAAGCTAAACTGCTTCATTTTACCCAAAATTAAAATGGGAATGGTGCTTCCCATGGACTGGATCGTGGCATCCATGTGTGTTATGGAATCATGGAATTTTTTGGGTGGGAAGGGACCTCAGGGCCCATCCAGTGCCACCCCTGCCATGGCAGGGACACCTCCCACTGTCCCAGGCTGCTCCAAGCCCCAGTGTCCAGCCTGGCCTTGGACATTCCAGGGATCCAGGGGCAGCCACAGCTGCTCTGGCAATTCCAGCCCAGGCAGGAATTCCTTCCCAAGATCCCACCCAGCCCTGCCCTGTGGCAGTGGGAAGCCATTCCCTGTGTCCTGTCCCTGCAGGCCTTGTCCCCAGTCCCTCTGCAGCTCTCCTGGAGCCCCTTTAGGGGCTCTGGGCTCTCCCAGAACTTTTTCTTCTCCAGGGTGAACACTCGCAGCTCCCTCAGCCTGACACAAGTGAAATATTTGAAAGATGCCAAATCCATACTGAGGCATCAATAACTCCAAAGCCACGGGATCAAGTCCCAGGTTGTTAAAGCGAGGGTTCAGCTGGTTTTGATGTAATCACACAGTGTGGGATTGTCAGGATTTTGTTGCCACGTTAACATCACTCCCCGGGATGCCGATGACTCAAAGCTACTCCAGAGTCCTTGCAAAGTGCCAGCGCAACCTTTTTTTGCCTCTCCACTCCCTGTTTCCGTCAGCATTCCGAGGAAAATGGTTTCAGGGAAGTTTCGAGCTGCTCAAACTTTGCTTTCTCCCTCCAGCTGGGCAGCCAGGTGCCTTGGTTATTATAGCTGAGGTCCAACTGTGCCGAGGCTATAAAAACCTCCTGAAAAATGCCACCTCTGTATTATTGAGACATGAAGCAAAACAACATTCCAGCCATTTGCCTCAGGCTGTAGCATCGCAGAATTCTTTAGGCTGGAAAAGACCTTTAAGATCCTCCAGCCCAACCGTTCCCCAGCGCTGCCAAGGCCACCACTGAGCCGTGTCCCCAAGTGCCACATGGCTTTAAATCCCTCCAGGGATGGGGGCTCCACCCCTGCAGCTGTTCCAATGCCTGAGCACCCTTTCCACGAAGGAATTTTCCCAATATCAAAGCTAAACCTCCCCTGACACAGCATTTTCCCACCTAAAAAAACTTCTGGTGCTTGGTGAGCACCTCTCACCCGTCCTTTGGAAATGACTGATTTTGTAGAACCCAGTCAAAGCCACCCCTGGGTTCAGGGGAGATGAAAATCCCTTCTGAAGCTGCCTGGCTTTAAAAAATTAAAATTAGCAACCGACTGAAGCGACCTGGGAGTTTGGAATATTCCAGGAACTCCTCAGAGAGGCGTTTTCAAGGCAAAGAGCAGAAGGGAAAGTGGAGCTATAGTTAATTTATTGTGTGACTTTGAAGCTTGGCTCGAGTGTCACCTGTGAGGCAATGGGGGGAGATGTGTGTGAGGAGCACAAACAGGGCACTGCAAAGAAGTCAGGAATCAGGAGTTTGACTTTAATTTCTAATGAAGAAGTTGCAATGACTCCAGGAACACCTTGTGCTAAATATGGGATTCTTACCCTGTGTCCTCCCCAAGAGCCATTTCTTTTTGCATAATCAAGACACACTTATTTAAAAAAAAAAAAACACCCCAAAAAGAGTGATTTCCAAAAGTTTCTCATTTTATGGTTAACTTTTGAGGGTTTTTTTTTTTGAAACAACTTAAATCCAAAATCAGCTTTATTGACTCGATATTAGCAAGCCTGTAAACGATACTAACCGAAATCTGTTTTTATTCTGTTTTTTTTTTTTTTTTTTCCAGAGTGCCCAGTTCTACAAGGTCACCACTGAGCAATACCAAAAAGCTGCTGATGAAGTCTCAGCTCGGTTCAAGTGAGTCCCTTCTCCTGTTTTTTTCCTGGCAGCTGGATGAGTTCTTACCACATTAAAATGCACAGTAATTCCCCTTTCCCCCCTCACAGATCCTGTCAGTCCCTGTGGCTGTTGAAAGGAGGGAATTTGGGAGAATTTGGAGGCCAATGTATAGGCACCATAAGCTGCAGAGAAAGGGGAGGCACACTTTGTACACGTTTATTAATTTATAGTTGATAAGAAGCAGGAAATAATCCAAAAATAGCTTCCCTTTCCCTGATGGAGCACCAAAAACGGGACTCCAACTTTGCATCACAGTCACACCATGGGAAGGATTTAAATGAGGAATTTCGCTCTGCCCTCAACAGTGAAGGTCAAATCAAATAATTTTTATTAGTCCTGAAGAAAGTGAGGGGAAGATCTGGTAATTGATGGATTAAAAGTGACAGTGACCCTTAGCCTTGGACCTTCCCTTTGGGCCGCTCCATGCCTCAGGCTCGAGGTTCCATTTATCATTTTAGTGAGGACACAGAACTTTTTTACGGCCTCAATTCCCTCCTCCGACCGAGGAATGCCGCAGAAAATGAATTATTCTGCCTCGATTTTTGTGGATCTGTGGGGGGATTTTCGTCTGGTTTGTGTTTTGTTTGGATTTTTCGATGAGCGGGAAGAGAAAAGTCCTTTCTGAGCTGCTGATAATGACTCAAATAAAATTGTTAAAGTGTAAGAAAAAACTCATTTTATCTCTTAACAGCAGGAATTGTTGAATATCCTCTGGTGTACATATAAAAATTTTTGTGGCGTTTAATGGTGCAGAGAGTATATTGAGCACTATATTAATCTGTCCCTTAAACAGGAGGGACAGGATGACCATTGATCAAGGTCTGATTTCAGTGTAATTTGGAGAGTTTTCCATCGTGTCTGGAAGTCCAGGAAGGTTGGGATAAAATTCCCACCCGGGTGTCTCCTTCCTTTGTCACAGTGGGATGTTTTCCAGCTTTCTAAATCCAGTGATTCCCTCGTTTCACTTGCATTATTCCCAAATAAGGTTCTGTTGGGATTTGAGGTTTTGCTGAAGAGCTCTGGGTGGGTTTAGTGGGCAGAGGTGGGAGATGGGTTTGGGATTGGGGTTTTTCCTCTCAGTCCATAAAGGATTTCTGAAGTAAATCAAATACTTTGGGTTCCCTTTTTGTGCACAAATGGAGCTGATTGATGGAGCAGGGGCCAGTCCTGAGCATCAAAGAAATTTAAGAAAAGCATTTTATAAGGTGCAGAAATCAAGGAAATGTTTACTGGGGAGGATTTGGACGGGGAATCACATTCCTAACACTTGATGGGATTGGACTTCCCTTAATTTTCTAGGAGCTCAAGGTGTAAGTTGAAATCATCCATTTGACTGGTCTGTGATAGCAGTACTGCAATTACTGTGCTGCTTTTGCACTTGAAACCAAATTCCCTAAAAATTATTTTGAATTTTTACATCAGTGCATCCAGTACTGGTCCATTGCCTTCCAAGAAAACAAAAGGGGAAAAAAAAAATAAAAATCAGGGAATAAAAAGGCGCCTGAAATATGCACATAAATTGTGGCAGATGAAGTGCCCAAAAATACCAATATTACTTTACAATTTAAAGGTTTTCCTTTACATAAAATCCTTTTAAACACCGTGTCTTTTTTTTTTTTTTTTTTTATTGAAGGTTTTCAATGCAGGAGATGTTATTTTATCGCTGCCTCTTTTATGGGATGGATAAATGAGGAATGATTTAGTGACACCTAAAGATGCTCTTTTGGTGTCACGGGCACTTCTCATGTGCAGTTTAATTGCACACGAGGATTGAGAGGACAGAGGCTCCAGTGGTGTTTAAAGAGTTGTTTAATTGGCTGTAAAAAGAAGAATTAAATAAGGTTGAGCTGCTGAATTTTGTTAATGCACAAAGCCATGTGCTGCCTGTGATTGCAGGTTCCAAGTGCAAGATTAATGGATCTAATTGTGGTGTTATTAGCAAATAGTCTGACTTTATTTTAGGCATGTCTGGAATTAGGTACCCAGTTTTAGTGATATAACTTGAATTTCTTCCACTTTTTAAGCTGCATCGCTTCCAAGAGCAAGAAAGTGGCTGGTGTTGTTATATATTAAATATTTCCTGGATTCTCCTTCCTCCATTTAATCCCTGAAATCACATCAGCTGTGGCTTCATCAGTCTTTAGGGATAATTAAACCCCATTAAAGGAGGAAAAAAAATCCAAATATCCCACATGGGTTTGGAGCAGAGACCTGGCTGGTCTCGTGTCTGCAGTTCCTCTTGCTGCCTGCATTAAACTGATATTCCAAATGTCCACGAGGAATGTTTTTATCTCCACGAAGGCCCTGATTCAACATTGATCAAACTGGGAATTATCAAATGCTTCATCTCTTTACGAGCCTAATTCCCATTGATCAAATCCTAAATGAGCAGGTTCAGGCAGTTCCTGCAGTCCCCAAATCACATTAAAACAACATTACAGGGCCATGCTGCCCCTCCTAAAGCTGGAATTATCTTCCCACAGTTACATTATAACCCCAATTATTCCATTATGAAGATGGCTCTGTTATAATGAGGAGTTTACACAAGAAGAGGAGAACACGACGTTACAGGAAGAGCCGGGCTTTGGGCAAGGATTTGAACTTTTCCTAATCAAATTCTCCCTTTTGTTTTGTGGGTTTTTTTGGGTTTTTTTTTGCCCTTAATTTGGAGGGCTGGGAGCGGGAAATTCGGCAGCTGCCGTGGTGACATTTTATTCCCCCGTGGTGTCTCGAGCCAAGTGACATCTTCATTATTCATTTAAGAAGCAGGGAGGGCAAAGGCAGCCTAAAATAAACGTTTTTTATCTTCAGTGGGTTTTGATTTCTGGCGGTGTATTTAGAATTCAGGGCTGTGCATTAGGGTTTTTCCCTAAATATTCTGCCATTCCTCTTCCTGCTCCGCTGCTCTCGTGGGCAGCGTGGAGTTGCTTCTTGCTGCTGGGGTTTTTTTTGGGGGGGAAAAAACTTAATTCCCAGCCATGCACACTGATGGAAACCCCAAGTGCTCCTGGGGGATTGATGACTGATCATTTTGGGGTGAGGTTTCCCCCAATAATGGAATTAATTCCCCCAAGTTTGCTTGTGCACTGAGAGTTGTAATCCAGAGGTTTGGATCATCTGGGCGTTTATTCTGAATCACAGATTTTGAGGGGCTTTATCCCGTTATTATCAATCTTTTGGACGTGACTCACTCCATCAATTCCCCTAGAATGAATGGGAAGAAATGACAAATCATCAATATCATCTCTTCCTTTAATTAGGACTTCTCTATCACGAAGTCGTTTAATGTTTACTAAAAATAAAAATCTAAGGCGTTGTTGTCACCAGAAAATCACGGAGTGGTTTGGGCTTGGAAGGACCTTAAGGATCATCCAGCTCCACCCCCTGCCGTGGACACCTCCCCCATGAAGTTCTGTTTGATGCTCAGCTGTGAAAATTCGAAACATTCACAGTATTTCCTGTGAGTTCTGACTGAGGCTGTCGTGAACTGCGAAGCTGAGGAGGAGCGTAAGGAAACCACAGTAAATTAATAACAGCAACACTTCGATATTCAGATACAATTGTCTCACGAAAAAGCAGTGGTGCCAATCCTCTGGACGCTGAGGGGGGAAAAAAAGGCAGGGTAGAGGGAGAAAATCAGCTTTTTATTGATGGCTTTGGAGTGAGTCCAGGGAAGCGTGGCTGTATTTCCCTGTCCTCGTTACCCTTCTGATGTTGGGCCACATATGGTGACTTTCGAAGGGCTCTTGCCCTGCCTGCAAATTAGGAATATTGATAGTTCCTTAATGCAAATGTCTTCAGTCACCATCGTGGTGCCCTCATTGCTCTGTAACACAGAAATCCGAGAGCCAGGCAGAGAATTTGTGCTCTGTGCAGACCCAGACTTCCAGTTCGTAGCAGCTGCTGTTTTGCCTTAAATAACATCATTGATTCCCAAAATGGTTTTAAAGCTCATCCCATTCCTGCCCCTGCCATGGGGGGACACCTTCCTGTGACCCAAGTTGCTGCAGCCCATCCAACCCGGCCCTGAATTAAAAGTTGCTGCTTTTAAAACCTGAAGTTACAACTACAAATCACCGGTTACGTATGAAATAACACATTACTGTTGTTTCAATGACAGAAAATAGGAAGCTATTAAAAAATCCTGCAGGCTTTGTGCCTTTATTTAAGCTTTTTTTTTTTTTTTTTTGCTTAGCCAAGGGCAGTGAGCTCTGCACAGAAACCTCCTGAATTAATGTTTCCTCTTACAAATACAGCAACTGGAGGTGGTGCTTTGTCAGGAGAGAATCATTGCAGGGTTGTTTGCCCTGATGACACTGTCGCTGGTGGTATCCTCGATTTTTTTTTGTCATGTGTTCTGTCTGGGGATGATGGTGCCAAGTTACTCCTGACATCCCTTAGCGAGCTGTGAGCTGTTTGTAAGTGATGCTGGGAGTTAAAGAATTAAATACCACAACTCAGCTCAGCCACGGAGCTTTTCTTAGCAACAGGGGTACCCCAAGATCTCATTTCTCTTTCTGCTCTTGCACCTTTTCACACACAGCTGTGCTGCCACCAGGAGAGGTTTTAAAAGTGCTTCGAGCAGAGGTGTCTGATCTCAAACACGTTTCACTCCACAAGCCAAGTGTGGGTGCAGTTTTCCTGCATGGAAGTGATGCTGTCACCCCTCTTAGCTTGAAACCAGTCCAGATTCTGAGTGCACAGAGCTGCTTCAGGTGGGAAGAGACTTTGGTAAAGAGACTTTAATAAATCTTTCCAGCCTCTTGTTTATCTTGCACATCCCAAACGCTGTTCCTTTTGAGTAAACTCTTTCCTTTGCACAGTTCTTTCAGTCAGGGCTTGGCCCTCATGGGGTCACCTGAGGGCTGCAGGAGCAAGAAATCTGCTGGACTTTCTGCTGCTTTGTACAGGGGATTGTGCTTTGACCCAGGGACCTGAAGAATCATCCAGTTCCAGTTTAAAGAGGGGACTTTGGTGGGCAGCAGTTCCCCTGTCTCAGTTGCTCTGCACCTGTGAACAAATCAGAGAATCCTTTGGAATCTCAGAATTCCCTAAAGGCATTTTCAGTGTGTTTACCTGTGGTTGTCACTGCAGACATGACAACTCTGGGTTTCCCTGCAGCCAGGCAGATCCTGAGCTTTGTTCCTTTGATCAGTGCAGTCCATGAGGAGCGAGGGTTCTCAGCAGGGCTGGATCAAACACGAATTGGGCATTTGGAGCTGGATGTAAATTCCTTTGGAGCAAACTGGGAGCCTGGTGGAATATCTGTGTGTTTCTCTTTCATAGGGAATCTTTTCATGGGGTGTGTTTTCACTGAAATCTCTGAGCTCTGATGTGGAATTTAAATGGGCCTGTTTGGTCAGGAAGCAGGATTGAAGCTCTTGACGGTGTTTTTTTGAGAGTTTCATTAACTTTTAAAATCCATTATTCAAAGTTTAGATGGCACATTAATAAAGAGGGCAAGTCAATTCTTTCCATGTTTGGCATAATCTTTTTTTTTCTCCTCCTTTCTAGAAATCATGGATACATTCATTAAATCTCCCTTCAGGCTATCCCCAGGTTTTCCACACAGTGAGATCCTTTGCTCTCTGTAATGGAGAAAGCAATCTTAAAATTAATGTTTGTGAAGCACCGAGTCAGGAGTAGGAACCATTTTTTTTTTAATTTTCTGTGAATTAATACTTAATTAAATAGAAATATAATATTTTCTGGGAGGGGGGAGAGGTAGAACAGGATGATTATTGTAGGATATTGTTGTGAGGGGATAGCTGTGTAGGGTAGGGTGGGATAACTGTGTAGGATACAGTGGGATAAATGTGTAGGGTAGAGTGGGATAACTGTAGGATACAATGGGATAAATGTGTAGGATGCAGTGGGATAACCAAAGGATGCAGTGGGATAACTGTGTAGGGTAGAGTGGGATAACTGTGTAGGGTAGGGAGGGAAAATGTGTAGGACACAGTGGGATAAATGTGTAGGGAAGAGTGGGATAACTGTAGGATACAATGGGATAAATGTGTAGGATGCAGTGGGATAACCAAAGGATGCAGTGGGATAACTGTGTAGGGTAGAGTGGGATAACTGTGTAGGGTAGGGAGGGAAAATGTGTAGGACACAGTGGGATAAATGTGTAGGGAAGAGTGGGATAACTGTAGGATACAATGGGATAAATGTGTAGGATGCAGTGGGATAACCAAAGGATGCAGTGGGATAACTGTGTAGGGTAGAGTGGGATAACTGTGTAGGGTAGGGAGGGAAAATGTGTAGGACACAGTGGGATAAATGTGTAGGGAAGAGTGGGATAACTGTAGGATACAATGGGATAAATGTGTAGGATGCAGTGGGATAACCAAAGGATGCAGTGGGATAACTGTGTAGGGTAGAGTGGGATAACTGTGTAGGGTAGGGAGGGAAAATGTGTAGGACACAGTGGGATAAATGTGTAGGGAAGAGTGGGATAACTGTAGGATACAATGGGATAAATGTGTAGGATGCAGTGGGATAAATGTGTAGGATGCAGTGGGATAAATGTGTAGGATGCAGTGGGATAACCATAGGATGCAGTGGGATAAATGGGAAGGATGCAGTGGGATAAATCTATAGGATAGAGTGGGATAATTGTGTAAGGTAGAGTGGGATAAATGTGTAGGGTAGAATGGGATCACTGTGTAGGATACAGTAGAATAACTGTAGGATATTGTGGGATAACTGCATAGGGTAGAGTGGGATAAATGTGTAGGGTAGAGTGGGATAACTCTGTAGGATACAGTGGGATAACTGTAGGATACAGTGGGATCACTGTGTAGGATACAGTGGGATAACTGTGTAGGATACAGTGGAATAACTGTGTAGGGTAGAGTAGGATAACTCTGTAGGATACAGTGGGATAACTGTACAGGATATTGTGGGATAACTGTGTGGGAAAACTTGCCTGTGGGAGGGGAGTTGGGACTGGATGAAGTTGATGATCTTTAAGGTCTTTTCCAAGCCGAACCTTTCTGTGATTTTCTGACCTGCAGCTCCTTTCCCTATCCAGAAGGTCCTTTTCCTGCTCAGGGTGGATGTGTTGGAAAGAGGAATGTGCTCAGGCACTGCTGCTTTGCTCTGTTTGCTTACAGAGGAACACAAAGTCATTTTAAAGACTTCCCTGTGAAATCAGAGAGTGAAACTCTGCCCTCACACCTCGGTGGGCCCCAGTGGAATTGGTTTTGATTCTCCTTTGGAGAATTCAGCCCAGAGCCGGGAGAATTCCTGGCTGCCCTCACTGGGGACAATCCCTTCCCTGGCTGCAGGTTTGGGAACTCCTCGTGGAGTGTTTGGCATTCCAGGCTCTGCCAGGGCACATCTGGCTGCCTGCTCCCTCCCCAGGTTTGTTCCAAACAAGCAGTAAAGCCTCTTGTTTTAATGCCTTATATCCTTCGTTGGGATTTCCCAATTACAGCATTAAAGCTGGGAGGTTAAACCCCACAGCAGCTCCTTTTTTTGTTATTAATTTGTTCTGTATTTCCTAATCTTTTGTGGCTGAGATTTACAAATACCTTTTCTGAGGATGTTTTTTTAATGAGGCCAAGCCATCTGTAGGATCAAATCCTACAAATCTCACTTGGGAGCCTCCAGCACAAACCTTCCTTTGGGGAAGGGAGAATGTTTCCTAGAGCTGGTGGTGGGATTTTTTTTTTTTTTTAAAGAGCATTCACCTGTTCCTGGGTACAGGGTGAAGAATGAATTACCAATTATCTCTGTTGGCACTTGATGTGTGGTTCCCCTCTTTTTTTTTTTTTTTTTAAATCTCCTTTCCAGTAGTGTTGGAAAATCAGGGGAAAAAAAAAATCCACCAGAGCCCTTGTGCTTGGAGTGCACCTGAGGGAAATCACAGCTTAAAGGCAAAGTAGGCAGTAAACATTTGGGGAAATAATCTCAGATTTGGGGTTTTATTGCAAAGGGCTGTCAGCCTCAGAAAATGAGGTTTGTAAAACGAGCATTTAGGTTTCTTATAAAGTGGTTAAATCATAGGATCACAGGATGGTTTGGGTGGGAAGGGACCTTAAAGCCCACCCAGTGCCACCCCTGCCATCATGGCAGGGACAACTTCCACTATCCCAGGCTGCTCCAAGCCCTGTCCAACCTGGCCTTGGACATTCCAGGGATCCAGGGGCAGCCACAGCTGCTCTGGGAATTCCAGCCCAGGCAGGAATTCCTTGCCAAGATCCCATCCAGCCCTGCCCTGTGGCAGTGGGAAGCCATTCCCTGTGTCCTGTCCCTGCAGGCCTTGTCCCCAGTCCCTCTGCAGCTCTCCTGGAGCCTCTTTAGGCCCTGGAAAATACAAATTAAGACAGATCCAGGTGCCCCTTCTCCTCCTTTAGAGGGTATGGGTGCCACTGATAAATTTATTAATTCTGTCAGATTTTCAGGTCAGTGCCTGAATACAAAAACCCTCAGTCCCACTGATCTCTGCTAAAAGCAATGACTGGAATATTGATAATTGATATTTCCCCTTCTAGTTCCTTGGACACGACCCACGTCATCCCGGGGTCTCTTATTTTGTCTGCGAAAATTCCAGTCGTAGCAAAATACACATTTTTCAAGCTGGAAGGGGAATAATTTCATCCTGTACGGAAAGAAATGAGAAGAGCAGTTGCTCCTTTCAAACTTCCCTTGCCACTTAACGTGGCTCCCACTTGCAGGCCATTTAGGAGCTCCATAAAGCCGCTGGGTTTGCTCCTGTGCATGCATTAGGAGCAGAGCTGGGGTAATCTGGAACAGATTTGCTGTATCACGGACACATTTATGAAGATTGATACCAGCCAGGGCTCGGTGTTCACTTTTTATTTTCAAACAGGCTGCAGGAGAAACTGCCTGCTCTTGCCTTTTGGGGGCTTTGATTTATGAAAAGGTTGCTGCATGAAAAAGACATCCCCATAAAGCAGCTCTGCTGGCAGGGGCATTATAAAGTGGGCTTGTGAGTAGAGCAAACAATAACTGGCTGTAATTATGTTCATTATTGTCTCTCTGAGCTCCCTTGTACCTCTTTTGAGGGGGGGTTTTGCACTTTTTCTCTCCTCAGCTTTGAAGTGGACTCACCTTTCCCAGGGAGTGGGAGGAAGGTGAGAAAATTCCTGCTGGTTTCTCGTGGCAGCACCCCCAAGAGAGGCTTTTTTTGTTTCTGTGGGGTGAAAGG
This sequence comes from Sinosuthora webbiana, assembly GCA_013397395.1. Lineage (NCBI taxonomy): Eukaryota > Metazoa > Chordata > Aves > Passeriformes > Sylviidae > Sinosuthora > Sinosuthora webbiana. The sequence goes on from VXBN01015728.1 coordinate 307,100, forward strand.
GGTCGCTGAAATCATACCTGTGTGCACAGGTGATGCCAGGACGAGGAGGAGGAGGAG
>VXBN01015730.1:0-22380 GCA_013397395.1 Sinosuthora webbiana
CGGCGGCGGCCGGAGCGGGGCCGGCGTGAAATGGCGGACAGGTTCTCCCGCTTCAACGAGGACAGGGATTTCCAGGTACTTCTTTCGCGCCGCCCCGCGCGGCCGCGGCCCCTTACGCTGGGCTCCGCCGCCTTCCCCTGTCCCTCCCCTCCCCCCATACTGGGGCATTGTGTGCGGGCCCGGCCCTGCGCCGCGGCGGGGAGCGGCACAGAGGGCAGCGAGGGGGGTCGGGGCCGCCTCACGAGATGACCCGCGGCAGGAGAGAGCGGCTCGGGCACGGTGGGCAGCGGGCGGCGTGTTGTGACGGCGGCGGCGCGGGGCCGACCCCGCGGAGGAGGCGGTGAGGGGATCAACCCTCCACCAGCGATGGGACCGGGCACCCCCCGTGCGGGGTTGGGCCCCTCCCTGCTGAGGGAACCAGCCCCGCGGTGAGGGGATCACCCGCCCTGCGGTGAGCGCTCTGATCGCTCCCCCCGAGACCTGCACCGCGCCGTCCGAACATCCGCCAGCGACCCCTTCTATGTGGAAAACGCCTCTTCCTTCTCACCCCCGGCCCCCCCGCCAAAACATCAGTGTTTCGACGTGATTAACGCCACCGATGCTGTTTGAAAGGGGGTTTAAATAAACAATGGGAAAATTAACGTTGACTCATTAAGCTTGAACAATGACATGTTGTTCTCTGACTTCAGCCCGAGAGAGTCTCGAGGTTATAAAGGAAAACAAAAGGAGCGAGGGTAATGCTGCTCGAGGAGAGCCGTGCATGAGCAGTTCTGTGGGTCCTTGTTTTGGGAGCTTGGCGTTGGAATGGTGCCGTTCATCCTCGCTCGGGCCTTTCACCCACAGACCTGGGAGGGTTTTTATATTGTGGAGCTTGTGTAATTCTGTGTAATCTGGAATTAAGGTGCAGTCTTGGTAGCAGTCAGGACATCCAGGAGTGACTAATTTATGTTGCTTCTAAGGGGTGCATGCTTCAAAAATTGTTACTTAACTGTGTTAGAAACTCACAAGAAAAGAAATGCCAGCGTGGTTATGTGCAGTGTAGGCATCTCCTGCTCTGGGGATGGAGGTTTGGCTCCTGCCACAGCCCCAAACATGGGCTCGTTTGCATCCTTCATTTCCTTCAACGAAGAAATGAGCCGTAATTAACACTGAAATAGTCTGATTTGGCTTTGAAGTTTGTGTTTCAGGAAGTGGAGCGAGCCAGATCTTGGGCTTGAAAACAATTTCTCGAAATCCTTTGGTAAGAGGAGATGCAGAGCCTAAACCAAGTCAGGTACTGTGGCTGTGGCCAGGGAATGGGTGAGCTCTGCAGTCGTGTCCACATTTGCCTTTGGGTGTCCTTGTTCCTGTCCCTTTGTGGGGAAACCCCATGGCAAGAGAAATGATTGTAGTGGCAAAACCTGTTACTGTGTCGTGGCTCTGGGCACGCAGGGGGAATGTGTGGTGATGTCAGGGAGAAAACTTGGCTCCATTACCTGATCCCAAGATCTTGGAAGCTGCTGAGTGTGCCTGGGGACAATAACTCAAGTCACAACCCTGTTTCCCCTTGGCTTTAAAAAAGGGCACTGTTCTAATTTGGGATTTATCTGTGCTAGGTACCAGGCTTTCCTCGTCTTTCCCATAGACTAGAGTGAAAACCAAAAATATAGGGTTTGGTTTTATGGAAGGGTCACTGCCCTGTTCTTCCCTGCCTGAAAATATGCCAGGGAGAAGAGAGAGATTTTATTTTGTGTTAAAGCTTCCTGTGAGGGAAAAGTGGAATTGGTCCCTTGGGAAGAGCAGTTTGGAGCTGGTTGAGGCTGTGGAGGACTGAAGGTGAAAACAGCGAGCTGTGGAAGAGATGATCCCAGGAGGACTGGGACAAGGTCACACGGAATTTTGGGAGGCAAGGGCCTGTGCACCTACCCCTGACAGGTGGGCAGTCTAACAGTTTTTCCAAAGTGTATTGATGGAGGAAAGCTTTTTGATGAAGAAGAAGGAAAAATGAGGTTCAGAGTCACTTTCAGAGAAGATTTCTGAATTTTCTTCTCCGTATCGAGGCAGAGATTGCTTGAGCTGTAGCCTGGGTGTGGAATACAGGAAATGCTTGCTGTGCTGGGTATTTACAGGGCTGCTGTGGCCAGAGGTAAAAATACACCTGCCTGTGCCTCTGTAGAAAATCCTGGTCTTGAAATATGGCAAAACCAGGAGTGTTTGTGTCGGCGGTAGGGATGCCCTTTTCACACAGTTACAGTTCTTTGGCAGGTGGAATTTCTGTCCTTGGAGCAGGTGTGTCCTGGATGCAATCCTGTGTCCCTGCCAGGCTGGTGAGTCCCAGGGAGCATGGCCAGAGGGAGACAGGCTCTAAAATGACACAGCCTGATCAGGGATGGACACAGTGTGGGGAGGGAGGCTGTGGGGGGCTCTCGGGTTTTGTTCTGGGGTGAGCTGCTCGTGGTCTCCTTGAAGTGAAAGGATGTGTAGCAGTTGGAGAGAGAAACAAAAGGTCGGGAGTAAAGAGTATAGGTCAAAGGAGCCTTTTAGCTGTTTGGAGGAAAGGCAGATATCTTGGGATTAGTGATGTGGCTAATGGAAAAGTCACTGGATAAAAAAAAAGCATTTCAGACTTCTCATTATTGTTATCAGCTGCCTTTTTGGAGAGAAGCTGGAGAGAGTCGGGGTTGGGAGGATCAGTTTGGCAAAGGGTGCAGGCTGAGCACAGTAGGCAGGGCAGAGCTGGCAGTGCAGGGTTAGCAGAGGTGATCCTCGGGTTTCTGAGCCTCTGATGTGCTGGAGAAAAGTGGATTAAAGGTGAGATCTGGGAGCTGTTCTTCCCTCCCCTGTGCCTGACTGAGGAAAGATCAGCGCTATCAGGGGAGGCAGGAATGGAAACATACACCACTGCAGGAAAGTCAGGAAGGAGCTAAATCAGCTGAGAAGGAGAAACTATCCATGGTCTGAAGTGCATGGGAAGGTGCTGAGGGGAGAAGGGTTGTTGGGCAGAGGGATTAGCTGAGAACTGGAGAGATAAGAGGGAGTGAGGGATCCTGCCACAACTGCAGCCACAGTGATGTGGGCATGAGGAGAGCTGCTCCTCCCAGGGAGTTCCAGGGAGCCCTACAGAACAGAGTGGCTTGTGTAAGGATAAGGAATCATCCCTAAGGGTGAAGGTTGTGGTGTGGAGGGAGAGGAGAAAGATTGTACACACTGAAATTGTTGTGACTCCTGTCTGTGTTTGGGTGGAAGGAACCTTGAGGCTGAGGGTGGTTTGGAAGCTGGAATTGCCGAAGGAGCAGGGACGGCGCTGGGGGATATCGCTGCAGTGAGCTGATTAGGCAGCCCTTGGGCTTTTCCTCACAGGATTGTTGTGCTGTTGCTGTGCTCTGTAGCTTGAGAAGCCACACTAAAGGCTTAGATCCTCTTCTCTTTTTGCTTTAAGCTCTGAAACCTTAGAGAACCTTGGGAAGCCCCTGGTTTTGAGTGTACTTTGCAGGTGCTGAACATAAGGGCAGCTCCACAGGGAGGCCTTGACCTGTGCTCTGCCTGTCATGGGAGGTCTTTCCCTCACCAAGTCAGCACAGGGCTTCGTTTGGGAGCCTTGGAGAGGGAAATGGATTAGTGGAGGAGAAGGGATATCCCTGACCTTCCTTCTCTTGCCTCTTTTCTAGGCTCTGCAGTGGCAAGTGAACTCTTGGGTGGTACATTCAAATAAATCCCCACCTTTTTCCATTTTCCAACCAGGAGAGGTTATTTTTTGGGTTTCTGACAAGCCTAGTTCTTGGGGTGAAGGCCTGGGAAGCTTGTCTGTCACAGGCTCTGTCACTTGTCCATACCACTGTCCCCTGGACTGGTGGGCTTCCCTGGCAGAGACAAATGGGAGCCACCACAACTTTGAGGAATTCTGAACAATAGCTGTAGATGATGCTAGCAGAATATTGTAGGAGCATTAATGAAAGCTGTATGAACATATGAAAGTGCTGCAAAAAGGAAATGTATTTTTTAGTGCTGTTTTTGCATTTGCAATGATTTTATCCTGCAGATCAGGTATGCAAGCTCAAAGAATAAATATCGTGGCTGTCTCTCTCGCTGAAATCCAGTGGAACTCCCACTTACTCCCAGATGTCGAGAAGATGTTTTCTTGCTGCATTTTCCCCCTTTTCATTGTTGAAGCAGAAATATTACCAGCCATATGTGTCTATGTGTACAATAATTTCCTCTTCCTACGTACATTGCACTTACTGGCATCATTAGCCAGACGGAACACAGGCTGTTCTGTCTCTTGGTTTTTTGGTGGTGTGTAGTCTGTGCAATGGAATAACACTTCCACCCAGCAGGAAGAACCATGCCTGGTTTTCCCTGCTGGGTAGAAAGTGTGACCAGTCAATCTGAGCTCGGGTATTCCTGTTAATTCCAAGAAGATAGGTGGTTTTTGTTTTTTCTTTCCCTCCACAAAGGATTTGAAGAGCTAAGCCAGCACATCGCTGTGCTTCTGGCCCTGTCCGCTTGCAGCAGGTTGAGCTGAGTGCTGCTGGCAGGGGGATTTTATGCTTTTTAATTGGCAGAATGTCAGGGATAAGTTCTGTTCCCAAGCAGCTTAGGCAGCGCTTTACTGGACAGCTGGGCCAGCAGCGAGGAGGTTTAGAATCCATCCTTAATGAGTGTGGCCATGGCTGCAGCCTCACTTCACTTCCCAGGTGCTGCCTGAGGGAAGTGCATTTGATTTCCATGTCCTTCAGCAGTCCCAGCTGCTCGGGGCAGTGTGGTGCTGGGAGCTGATGCCTGCGCTCTGCTCTGCAGAGAGATAAAGAGGGTCATTTTCTCTGCCTGCCTTTACTAATTGGGAAAAGAAAAACTTAATGTGGGGGAACGAGGATTGGAATCTCTGCAAAATCTGTTACGCTGAGCTTTCAGCTGATCCAAGATCCTGGGGTGTGAGTTTGCCTTTGGCGGGAGTAGCTGCAAGCAGTCAGGAGGCAGCCTGTGCCTTTTCATGGGGTGTTTGCTAACTGAAGAATTAACCTGAGGTTCTAGAAGATCTGTTAGAATTGTTTAGAGATCTTAATTTATCGTTTGATTTGGGTTATATTCCTGGTGTGGGTCCAGCACAGGAAGAATGCAGCTCTTACCTCCGTGGCAGGATGTTCTGACCTCTCAGTTGAGCAAAGCAGGAACAGCAGAACTGTGACTGATTTTTTTTTTTAACCTCCCTGTGTGAGTGAGGAGGGCAGGAGAAGTCTGGGGGAAAATGTGTTCTAAAGTAGATCAAGTAATATTTGTTCCAGTTTTAGAATATCGTAGTAGGGTCTGAACTTCAGTGTGGATTTCTGGGCCTCACGTGGTGAGGTGATTTTGTATAGACCTTTCCTGTCTTGGTTTTGCCTTCCCCCAGTCTGTGCTGGCACTTCTCTCCTGCAGTGATGTTCCCCATTGCCGAGGCCAAGTGAATGGGAAAGAAAACACTTTATCCTACAGTCCCACATTGCTGAGCTACCTCAGCTCCTTCTGAGTCACCCCCTCTGAGACAAAACCCACCCCTCTAACCAGGCTCCTGCACCCCCTCTGTGGGAATGTGGAGCTTCAGGAGCTCATCTGATAAAAAGCATTGCTGCAGTTCTAGGGCAGCACTTCCTCAGTTGACAGAGTTTCTCCTACCACGTGGTTTTAAACCTGTGGTAATTCTTGCTACTTTCGCCTTTCAGGCAGCTCTGTGGGCAGTTAATTTGAGATTTTGGCCATTCACAGTTTTAAAGCCAGAAGTTAATATCAGGATGCTGGCCTTGAATATCCAGGTATCACACAGGCTTCAATTCCCATTGTTTGATCCAGTTCTGAATCCAGGAGTTTGTGTTTGGCTGCAGTGTCTCCCCCTTGAAGACAACTGGTGATGGGGAACATTTTCCTTTGTAGAATATTCTGGTAGTTTAGCCATTAAAAGCTGCATTTTTCCTTGATTTTTCTTCTAGATTTTCTTTATTTTCAGCTTTTAGCTGAGCTTTATGTTCTCTGCTGCACCAAAGCACACATTACTACTCTTACGTGAAGGCATATACAGCATTTCTGCTCAATTTTAGCTTCTTCTGAGAGCCTTAACGGCCCTGAATTGTGTTACTGTTCTCCCTTTGTGTTGTTATGACTTTCTGCATCCTAAGTTGTCCACACCTGCGATTGGAAAACTTGCTCAGAGGAGTCTAGAGCAGACTTTTACCTGCTATAACATACTGACATAAACATCTTTTTTACTGAGAGATAAACATCTATTTACCACTTTCTTCGTGTTTGCCGTTCCTTTGCTGCACACCCTTGGACTGTGTTTTTATCCTTTCTGCTCCCGTGTTGCGTGAGGAGGTTTGAGCTGGGATTTCAGAGGCTGCTGGGTGCAGCCCTGGGCTGTGGCTGTGTTTGTACAGGGCTCTGTGAGAGCAGACGTGGTGTTAGGGAGTTGAAGCTGCTCTTACACGGGTCAGGTTGCTCTGTACAAACACGTCCTCGCTGCTGCTCCCTCTTTGTTGGGCTGCCTGATGTGCAAACTGAGCTGGCAGATGCTGTGTTGCCTCTGATCGTTGGTAACAGTATTGAATGGAGTTTGAATCCTGTTAACGTGCTCCTGAGGGAGATTTTCTGGGAGGTTTTGGTTTAGAAACAATTCTTTATCAAGTCAGACACCATAGTAAGAAAGATAAGGCAGATAATATATATGGAAGCTTGGAAGTTCATAGTGGTAAATGGATTACACCCTAAAAATTACATAATTAGCAGCCTATCCCACCAGGGTGGTTTCTCTTTCCCTTGTCCTGTCTGCTGTGGTCACACAGGAGGGAAGGGGGACATCCAGAGGGGCCTGGAGAGGTTGGTCAGTGGGAACCTCATGAAGTTCAGCAAGGGCAAGTGCACAGTCCTGCCCCTGAGTCAGGTCAGTGCCAAGGACAAATCCAGGCTGGGGGAGAATGGACTGAAAGCAGCTCTGAGGGGACAGGGGGGTTTGTTTGATGAGAAGTTCAGTGACTCAGCTGTGTGTGCTCACAGCCCAGGAACACACCACGGGCAGCAGGTGAGGGGGGAGTTCTGCCCTGCTCAGGTGTGACCCCACCTGCAGAGCTGCCTCCAGCCCTGGGGTCCCCAGCACAGGAACGACGTGGAGCTGCTGGAGCCACTCCAGAGGAGGCCACAGAGATGCTGCAAGGGCTGGAGCCCCACTGCTCTGGGGACAGGCTGGGAGAGCTGGGGGTGTTCATCTGGAGAGGAGAAGCTCCAGGGAGAGCTCAGAGCCCCTGCAGGGCCTAAAGGGGCTCCAGGAGAGCTGGAGAGGGACAGAGGGACAGGACAAGGGGGAATGGCTTCCCACTGCCAGAGGGCAGGGTTAGATGGGATACTGGGAAGGAATTCTTCCCTGTGAGGATGATGAGGCCCTGGCACGGGGTGCCCAGAGAAGCTGAGGCTGCCCCTGGATCCCTGGAAGTGTCCAAGGCCAGGTGGAGCAGCCTGGGGCAGTGGAAGGTGTCCTGTCCATCCCCTGGTGGGGATGGAACAAGATCATCTTGAAGGTCCTTCCCCACCCAGCCCCTTCCATGATTCTTTGGTCGTTTGAAGGTCCTGGTTAGCCATAAAGATGCTAACTTGCATTAAGCTGCATTAAGGTGCTAGAAGCTGCAGCAACTTCTGCATCAAGGCACGTTAAAGATGGCAAAGAGAAAGTGGTGTGAGTGAGGCCAGTGCTGGCTCTTGGGTAGAGCTTGCTGGAGGACTGCAGAGCATCCCTGGTGTGCTGGAACAGATCCACAGCTGGTGTTGGTGCGGCAGAAGGAATCTGAAAGACATGAGATTGTTCTTGTTTGGTGCCAAAGTATGCAAAGCAGAGACCTGCCTCTGGCTCCCACTCCTTGTGTGGTACAAGCTGTTTATCTCTGAACTGTAGAACATGTTTTTATTTGGACAGCTCTAAGTGGGTATTTATATGCACATTTTCCTAGTTTAAACCTCTTGACCCCGTGACTAGTCTTAAATGTGTTCTGTTGAGTGAGTTTTCAGTGGTTTTGGATTTAGCAGGAAGAATTTTGTCGAAATTAGTTTTTAGTTTGGTAAACAAAAGGTGCCATCAGCTTCTCAATGTGCAATTCCAAGGTGCTTCTTTCAAACCTTGCCAATTTAAATTCATCTCTGAGTCTCAAGTGATTGCTTTTGTTGTATTGACTTGAGAGGATTTTTCCTGTTAAGTACTCTCAGAATAATTGATGTGTGTGTCTGCTGAAAATGAGGTTTTGCTGCAGCTTTCACAAGATGTTGACTGTAAATATTCAGCTGTTTCTGGGGGTGTGCAGATGTGCCGTGTCCGTCCTTCCCGCTTGTATTGCAGGGAGAGGTCTGGGAAAGCGATTCCGAACATGTGGAGGGTGGTGAGAACGTGTTGTTTGGGAATGCTTCACCTCGGTGTTGCTCGGAAAGAATCTGTGGGTTTTTTTTGTGTCTTTACAGACACTACGGGGAACAACAGGAAAAAGGATAATTTTGTTCTGGGGAAGCATGAACAAAGGCTTTTCAGGTGCCAATACAAAGTTGCTTTTGTATTGCTTTTTATAGCTTCGAGAGCCCGCGTGTCCTTTAAAATTATCCAAGAAAGTTTCCAGGATTGGATGGAGCCGTCTCCTAGGTGCATGTTGATATTAAAAATATATATTTTTTTCTGACTGCATCATGAATATTGAGAAAACACTGTAAGCTACACTTTCCTGGAGTTGTTTTTGAGTTCTTTGGGTGGATTTCTAAACATCAACATGGTTGTCTGCATCAATTACGTTTTGGAGCCCTTCCATGGTACAGAGTCATCGGGCCCTGCCGAGCTGCAAAGGGCAGCATGAATTACTGCCGTGATCTGCAGTCGGCGTGCGTAGGGAGGTGTGGATCTTGCAGAGGTATTAGAAACCCTGTTACATTTTGATTGTGTGTAATAAACACAACGATCAGTCATGGGGAGCCGCATTCGGGTTTAACACCTTCCTTCCCCCACTGGTCTCGGCTGCAACTCGCTGTGAGATCAGCAGTGATATTGAGCCCCACGAATAAATCAGAGCAGACCTTGGCGCTTGTACCTCTTGTGTCTGGTCCATCCCTGGGATGGGTTTTTATCCTGCCTGCCCCACACGTGCCCCTGCAGCTGCAGGTGGTGGGTGTCTCACCCTCAGGCCACGTGCAGAGAACTGAAACCAGCATGTCTGGGAACAGCTGCCCGAGCTGGAAGAGTTTGTCAAAAGAGAACTAAATACAAAATGAGTGTCGATGGTGGTTTGCTGAAATTCCTGGTCTTTGGGTCAGGCTGGTGCTCCATCAGGGCATGGCAGAGCAATTCCTGAGCCTAGACAGGCAGCATTCACCCGGGTGTCTTGGATATGGGATGTTGGCAAGAGTGCTGGGAGCCAGCTTTGGGAAAAGTGGATGGATGTTATCCACCTAAAGATTTTGTAACTGCTCTATCTCTTTTAAAAAAGGGATATTCGCTTCTGGAATCAGAGGGATTTTTTCCCTGCTCCGTGGGAGCGCTGTGTGCATGCAGGGAGGGAGGGTTTGGCAAGATGGCATTTGCTCCCTTGTGCTCAGACCTTGCATCTGTGCTGACCCATCCCGGGAGGGCTGCAGGAAATGTCAGCTGTGCTTCCCAGCCGCAGGAGCAAAACATTCCGGGATTTGTGGCTCATGTGGCCTGCCCTGGCTTTATCCACACTAGAAAATGGCTTTTTTGAGGGGTACTCATTTCTCTTTTTGGATATTCCTGTCTCTCAGCTGCTGTTCTCAGCGTAATGCCTGCAGGGCTTTTGGGAGTGGGCTTGGTTAAATGCTTTCAAGTGACACTTGTGGGTAACAACCACGAATTTTATGGCTTGACGTAATGTTTTTGGAGTTTAAGATTTATTGATCGAATTGATGGATAAATAGAATATGAAGAAGTGGTGCTGATTTCCTTTAGTGTTTTAAAATTCCATTTTCTAAGGTAAATGCAATATAAATGTGATTTTTTTTGAGTCTTTTTCTGGTACTCTCCTAGCGTAAAACTAATTTCTGAATATCTAAGGAGCACGCTGCCCTCTTTTCAAGTGCAGTTAAGCAGTCAGGATCACGCTGTGCTCTTTTCCAGTGCATTTAAGAAATAATAACAGTGAGCATAGTAAGGCTTTTCTACAAAAATTGCTTTCTTTACATTGTTATTGGCGGGATCTCACGAAGCAGCGTTCCTGAGCGCCTTCCTGAAAACCCAGCAGGGACGTAAATAGATTGTTTGTGCTGTGACGTCTCAGCAGCTGCATTCTGCCCGTTCCCTCCGCAGCCCTGCCTGCTTTAGTGCTCCCAGGCAGAGCCGCAGGGGTTTGTGCCACAATCTTTTCCTGTTTGGCTCCGTGCACAGCGTCCAAGGCGTTGTCCCTCTGGTTGGAGCAGGCAGTGTTCTCCAGTCCTAGGCTCTTGCTGTCTGATTTGTGTTGGGTTTATAACTCACCTTATTCTCTGCCGTGTTAATAGCAGCAGGCTGGTGCCCAAGGACAGCTGAGTGGAGGCGTCCTGAAAGGATCCCCAGGCTCCTTTGTGTCCTGCTCCTTTGTGTCCTGCTCTGTGTCCCCAGCTCCGGCCCAGCTGCTGGCCTGGAGACTGCCACATTTTCTTTGGGAATAATACATGGATAACTTAGGGCCGTTCATCAAAGGAACCACTCATTGCCATCAGGAACGGGCACTATGTGGAATGTGTTCTGCTGCTGACATCTTAATACGCTCCGTGCTCGGGCAGATTGCACAGAGCAGTCCAGTAATAACAGCCAGGGAGGTCTGATGGGCCTAAAGCAGTTGAAGTGACTCATCCTTATTTTGTCGTTGTGTTGGTGGTGTTTTAGGTGACTTGGAAATTCAGGCAGTGCTCATGACCCAGCTCTGGTTTTGGATACTCCCTTCGGGGTGTGAGAGGGAAGGAGAGAGTGTATTTTCTTCTGCTTGTCATTGTGAAGGTGCTTTTATAGGCTTCCCCCTGTCAGTGATTCTGTGTCCTGTGGGCTTTGTGGTGACCCACCTTCATGAAGGGACTTCATGTAGAGGAGAGAGTGAATTCTGTGGTACTAAACTGTGATAAATGGGCTTTAATGAACAATTCATTTCACTTGCATTGAGTGATTTATTGGCAACAGTTCTTGCCACTAAGGATTTTGGGATGAAAGTGTAATTAAGTTCTTAACTTTTTTTTTTTTATTATTATGCTGACTGGGTTTGATTTCGTTGCCACAATGTTTGGGACCTTGTAAGTAGGAAAGAAGCAGCAATGCTCTTCCCCTGAGCTGTTAACTTGAATTGTCCCCGGAAATGCAGTAACTCCACTGGGACAAAATGGCATTTGTCGAGCCAGGGCTCCAAAGTATTTACAGCCCAAAAAAGGGAGAACAAGAGTTGAAATCCTGCATGGAGGCAGCTTTTGTTGGTTGATTTTTCAAATGCCATATTCAGTGTGTGAGAGCTCTAAGAAGGTTTGGCCAAGAGCTTCGAGCAAAGATCAAACAATGGGAAAGTGGAGGAGAGAGCAGAGAACATGTGACTGTGAGTAACCAGAGTGGGTAGAGAGCCAAAGTTCAGAATGATATTACACAAAAATTACAGGGCACAAACATGTTGGCTCCTGGAGATGAATGCACAAGGCAGCCAAGTGGTGTGTGTGGTGTATAATGAGGAGTGTTTGCATGCTGGAGGCTTGTCCTTGCTTCTCATGAAGTAGGAAAATATATTGAATTTCAGTGTGGTGGTAGGGAAGCACCAGCATTCGATGTAGCACAAAGTGAGAGCAATAAATGCTGCTTCAGTGGGAGCCTCTCATCTTACTGTGCTGCTCCAGGGTGATGGAGAAGTGTCTGTGAGAAGGGGACAGTGCAACACATCTTGTTTCACAAAGCAGAAGTGAGAGACCCTGATACAAGCAGCTGTAAAATGGAGGGGCAGAGGATGAGGGGGAGGAGAATGCTGCAGTCTGCCCCAAAATCCTTGTCCACAGGAGCAGGTGGAAGCTTTGCCATTTGCTCCCAGGGCTGGGAATTTACTGCATCTCTGTAACAGTCATACAGGAAGAAGGTTTGGGAATAGGTTTTGAGTAGTGCTGGGTTTAATGCAGCTGTTATTTCATGTCCTAGTATCCATGGGGTTGAATCCAAGGGATTGAATCCTTCTTTTCACACAGAGGTTTCCTCTGAAGTGGGAAGCATCCCTCAGGTCTGCAGAAGACACACTTCAAAATCATACTGAAACGTGGTCAGTGCTTGGGGTTTGTGTTTGCCAGAAATGTGTTCTCAACAGATCCAGCATTTAGGGTTTAATTAATTGTTGGATTTAAGTGTTAAAGGATTTGGTGTTCTTTTGATTCATTGTGTTAAGGTACAGCAAAACAGAAACGTTTTATGGTGCATTTGATTCACCAGGTTGTAGGATTAGAAAAGAGGGGGAAACATGGAATTCCCCACAACTTGTTCCTTAGCCAGTTCCAGTGATGAAGAAGCAAAGGGACAGACTGTGCTGCCTCCAGCTCCAAAAGGCCTGGGATCACCATGAAGGCAAGCAGCATTGTGATCATAGCCATGGAAGCATTTTTCTCTTACCTGATTAAACATCACTGGCCTGAACCCCCATAAATCCAACCTCACAATAACCACTGGATTGTCTGCTTGCCTTTTTCCAGGATGAGGTCCTTTATGGTGGAAGGGAATTTTCCCTTTATCGTTTATTCTAAATATTGATAAATAAAGAGCAACGTCTGTGACGAGTATTGATTTGAGCTCGGTTTGTACACTTTGTTATTTTGAAGCCTTGAATTTCCAAGCCTGGAACACCCTCCTGACCCAGGAGCAGGCTGGCAGCATTCCCATGGGGCCTGTTCCCTGTGCTCCATGGCCTTTCTTTGCCCAGGACTTCCAGCTGACAGGCAGCACCTGCCTCTCTGGGAAGCTCCAGTTTTAGTATTGCAGCTGTTTGGACCAGGAACAAGTAGAGATGAAGTACACAATAAATCCCAAAGAATACAAATACATAAAATAACCCCCAAAATACATGGAGTGGGTAGTGGTGGGATCACCAGAAACTTAGAGATAAAGGCTTTGTTTGCTCTTTGTTTCTCTGGCTGTGTCACAGGGAGTGCTCAGCCTCTTGCATAGTTTCAGGGAGGAGATGTTGTTTTAAGCATCAAAAAAGTGACTTGTGAAGCCTCAGAGCAGCAAGGCGTGCTGCCCTCGAACTGGGATTGACCCTTGCCTCGGTAAAAACAGCTTTCAGTGCCTTGGCAGGCGGCCCACCAGAGGAGCTGGCAGGAGCATTTAGCTGTTCCAGGTAATTTACTGGTTTGTGCTGAGCTACCTGCAGGCAGCAGGTGAAAGGAGGTGCAGGGACGTGTCTGGGTTCGTGCTGAGAAGGTTTCACCTGTTGGTTAACTGAACATGATGTGGGTATAGTGTTTTGATAGGTGAAGTTTAGCAATGTGTTTTTGCCCAGTGTATGCAGCATGTGCACTCCTGACTGCTCTGGTTCTCTTGTGCACTGTTTTTTGGGAGGCTGGGCTGTCCCCCAACCACTGAGGCAGGTTTTTGGTGTGTGTTGGTGTGGGCTGCTGGATGCCTCACACACTAAGTCTGTGCTGTCTCTGAGTGTTGTTATCCTGCCAAAGCAGCTCAACGACTACTTGTGCATAGTAAGTTTGCCTTCAGCTTGCTCCTTGAAGGCTGTCCAAAAAAAAAAAAAAAGAGTGAGAGCAGATTCCTGCCTGCAGATTAAACCCCAGTTTTGCTCTGGAGAGGCCATGGGAAAGACATGGACAGGGTGAATTTACCACCAGGGCTTGCAGATGATGGATGGGCTGGAAGTTGGGGCACCAGCATCAAAGCACCTTCTCTTGGCAGCAGGTTTTAGTCAAGATGTTCCCTTGCAGATTTGCATTGCTGCATAGGAACACTCCTTCCAGAGGATTTTTGGAGGCTGGTGCCTGGCTTGTGATATTTCAGCCGTCAGTCTGTTACAACTGCAGTTTGCTCTTTCGTGTGCTGGCTTCCATTAAAATTCTTGCAGAAGGAAAAGTTGGTATTGGTGGAAGGAGGAGGGTGACAACGTGTTTCTCTTGGCAGCAGTGCTGAGTGTTCCTGCTCCAAGGGATTGTGGAGCTGGGCTGCAAATAGAACCTGCCAGGGGTTTGGTGTGCACAGAGCAGCCAGAGATTCTGGTGGCACTATGGGGACTGAGGGGGCAGTGGCGGGTGACAGCCAAGGCATGGCACTTCTTGGAGTTCCTGTGACACTGAGCAGGGCCTGGGAGAGGAGAAGAGCCCACTGAAACCACCCCCTTCAGTGGCTTTTGGTCTCATCCCAGCTGCAGGAATCTCACTTCTGCGTTTGCAGCTGGGAGGTCTGAGTGTTTCCTTTCCAGGTCTGTGCTAGTGACAGTGGATGTGTTGCATCACGGACCTTTTGAACCAAAAACGGTTCACCATGTTTGAAATCTCAGCAATTTGAGGTTTCAGAAACCTCAAATGATGGCAGAGCTGCAGTGGAGGTGTTTGTTTTTCCTGAAATGGCCTTTCACTGGTGTGTTCCAGCACCAACACTTGTTCTGGAGAGCAGAGATTGCCCTTGCCTTCCTGCCTCATGAGCCTGCATTCTCAGTATCCACCCAGAAACGTGGGAAGATGCAGTTTTTCCAAGGAGGATGATGTTCAGCTGGCAGGGGGACTGCTTCAGGTCGGGACTAAAGGCTGTGTGGTGTGTTCACTTCCACGGACAGATTGCTGTTCAGACTTGTGGGAAGGGCTGCTCCACACCATGGACCAGCACTGTGGGCAAAGGGACAGGTTTCTTGTGGTACCACTGTGGGGTTTTGTTGGCTTAAGGTGTATGAAATCACATGTATCCCTCAAACAAATTCCTAGTTCAGGGAAAGCCTTCTAGTGGTGGGGACATCCATTCCTGCTGCTCCTTGTCGCCTGTGGTTTCCATGCTGGCACTGGTGCTTATGCTCAGTGTTTTCATAGACTTTCTAAGGAAAAAAAAATCCAGAAGCATTGTCATTGTAAACGTTGGGAATTTTGCCAACTTCAATAGTTTATGTTTGTCATGAAATTAACTTCATTTTTAGGGTTTTTTTTGCCCTCATAGCTGATACACTGAATTGAGCCTGTTTTTAATAACTTCATTTGTTAGCAAAATTACATGAAACATAACACCATAACCAAACCTGTCTGGACACTAAACCCTTGGAAGTGTGTGCAGTGCCGTGGAGCTGACGCTGGTTTTCTCTTGCAGGGCAATCACTTTGATCAGTATGAGGAGGGGCACCTGGAGATCGAGCAGGCGTCTCTAGACAAGCCCATCGAATCGGTAAGGCCCCCCCTGATGAGCATCCTTCCCTCTGGAATGAGGCCGTGCTCGGATGGTCCTTGATGTGAATGCAGCCAAATGTGATATAGCAGTGGGCACCTTGTTGGCAGTGAGGGGTAATTGGTGGTAAACTGCATGCTTGACGTTAAGTGGGCCTGGGATTGAATCTTGAAGGAGTCTTAAAACTAAAAGCTGAAATTTTGAGTCCCAACGTGATATTTCAGGAATTATTTAAAATAATACGTTCATTCGTAGAGATTTATTTTAAGTTTTTATATTTTTCTTTGAAGAATCAGTTTAATTTAAACGTGACGCTGATGGAGTAGTGTAGTAAAATACATTTTGATCCTTTTTAGTTTATATTTTTGGAAAAGTACCGGTGTGTTTAAAGTGTTAAAATGACACCTGGCAGTATGGAGAGAGGGATCAGTGTTAGTCCAGCAGTCCTTCCCCATGGAGCTGAAACTGCCCTGAGCCATTCTCTAAGGTTGCTTAACTTTGAGTTAGGTGTGAAGACTCCTGCTGTAAGATGGGGAAAAAGTAGCTTTTGTTTAGTTTTTAATTTTTTAAGCTTTTTGGAGCTTTTTAATTTTTCTCTTTGCAAAGCACCTTCTGCCGATTTTAGGCACAACAGCTTGTTCAGCCTAAGCTGGCCCCACGTTTGGCATTTAGCATTTAAAGTTTCATTTGCAGTTTCCTTCAGAAACAAGAAAATCTGTAGTGAATAATCAAGGGACACTTAGTGGTGTTCTGATTAAGTCTAGACTTTTGTTAAGAAAGCACTTGTCAAGTGTTTCTTTTGCCTATGAATTGAAGTTAAAGTTTCTCCACCTTAGCCCCTAGAAGAACAAGCGTTAGCCAAAGCCCACTATATATTTCTGTTGGTGTGTAGGTTGGTGTTGTGTGTGTTTGTGTGTGTGTTAGATGTTTACCAAAAATTTACACAACTTGGGGTGTTCGACATTTTTCTTCCGCAGCAGTTGGCCCATATTAGCTAAGCAGCCATGATCTGGTTTGTATTGCACGGTCTGCCTTTTTTAATTTCTTCTCTAGGGTTTCCTTTCCCCTTCTTATTTCTGTTCTTCTGGTCCAGTGAACACTGCATATAGTACCTACTGTCTTAATGTGCTGGCATGATGCTAGATTTAGGCATGGCAGTAATTGATGACGCATGAGATAATGCTGCAGAGATGGGAATTGGTATTCACTGTTCTCCTGAATACTTCAGCCTTACCTTGGGACACGGGGATTTGAATTAAAAAGCCAAGCTGAATGGAAATCTCGTGGGAAATGAGTGTTGGTGGCCTACTGTGGGCTACGCTGGAAATTAGCATTTCAAAATAATTCCAATGCCGCTTAACAGACTAGACTGGTTACCTGATTTCCAAAAGTGCTTTCCCAAAGAGAGGAATGGAAGAGGTCACGGATTACATCTCTGGTGTTCCAGAGGGAATGATGCCTATGGAAGTGAGTAAAGCATGAGCAGGTAGCCTGGGCCCACGTGGGCTCACTGTGCAGCTCTCGTCATCCACAGGAGTAATGCTTTGTGCAGTTTGATTAATGCTGAACTGCAGCAGAAAAAATAAATTAAATTACAGCTTTAATGTTTTATTCGTGTATGTCTCTCACCATACAAATGTCAGGACATTTTTAATCTTTACAACTCCTTGGTAGGTACAGTTCAACCTAATAGAAAGCCGTTGGATGAAGAGGACAAGAGACTGCCTTCTTTTGGGAGGAGAAAGAGTTAAAACCTCAAATTGTTCTTTAAAATCAAGTTTGTTCCACTCTTCTTTTGTCTGAAATAAGAGAACCATAGAATGGCTGAGGTTGGAAAAGCCCTCTAAGCTCATTGAGTCCAGCCAATCCCACGGCACTGCCAAGGCCACCCCTAACCCATGTCCCCAAATGCCACATCCCCGTGGCCTGTGAACCTTTCTAGGGATGGTGACTCCAGCACTTCTCAGGGCAGCTGTGCCAGTGTCCATCCCAGGATTTCAAAGCTGTGGCTGCTGCACAGGGTGGGGTTTTGGCCTCCTGAACAAGTGTAGTGTCAGAAACTGCAGTCAGAAACAAACTAGTCCCTTGGTTCACATGGTATTTGTAAAAATACATTGTTGATTCCTAATTTCCCCATCAGGGAAGCAGGAATTACTTTGTTGTGTTTCCTGACATCTGTGGAGGTGATTTTGCTTCCACACTATTAATGCTAAGTGTGCTCTTTGAATTGGCAAATAACACATATTACCAGAAGAAACAGCTTCCTTGGCAGAATTCAGTGGGGCACCTCTCCTGCAAGATATTTCACCAGGAAAGGAGTGTTCAGTCTGCTTTTTTGGCTTTTTCCCCCTTCTCTTTTATGCTGTTTGCTCACCCTGAGCCAAAATTGAGAGGGAAGAAGCAAAGCCAAATCTATGTTTTAGAACTACCATACATCTAAGTATTTTCAATATTAACAAATTGGGTTTTAATCCTTTACCAGTTCTCTGTTAGCAGTCCAACTGGCCTTTTGCAAGGAATCTGCTCAGAGTCCTGAGTGAGCCTGTGCCTCATGGTATGGAAGCAGTTTGGGTGCTGAACATCCTGTGTTTATAACCGTGGCAGATCAAAGCACTTCCCAGTTAAAACGTCATTCCTCAGCACGAGGAGTGGATGAGGGATGCTCTCATAAATGTGCTCCTTGCAGCTTCCCACATCTTAGTGACAGGAAGGTGCTCCAAAGCCTGCAGGTTTGGGGATGGGGGGAGGGTTTCCTGTGCCATGTCCCTGTGACAGTCTCCCCAATGAGTGACATCCATCTCTGCAGCATTATCTGTTGAGAGGTGCTGACTGTACTGCTACAGCATGCAACTCAAAGGTGGCTGGAAAAATAGGTTTGGGAGTCTACAGATCATTACAATGTTGAAACGTGTCCTCAATTAGCCTACTGGTGGTGGTGTTCCTGTGGAAATCCTGCTGTGTACAGCTTGTTGAGGCCAAAGATGCCTGGACTGAAACATGCGACTCTAACCAGAGTACATTTATGGAAAACAGAGCTGCCAGGAGCTAGGGATGGACGTGGCCTGAATGAGTGCCAGCTGTTTTCCATTACTAAATTGAAGAAAGTATTTCATATCAATGGACTCTTCAGAGCTACAAATACTGGTATTTTTTTCCCCCCCCCAGAAGTAACATTTTTTTCTTGTTGTGCTTTGAAAGATGCTGCACTTACATTGGCCGTTCATGTCAGTGCAATCACTGGTGTCCTTGAAAAATCAGAGCACTTCACCCTTTTTTCTAAATTCAAGAAGCTGCATGCATTTGTTTTGGGGCATTTTGAGTGCACTGAGTTCAGGTACTTGAACGGGAAGTCACAAATTATTGCAGCTTTAATAGACTCCAGATTTTCTTCACGTTAATTCCTTATCTCTACTTGTTTATTGAGTCTCTTTGCTGTGAATTCCTGGTTTTCCTCATCCCAGCAGTGCAGATGGAGTAGGAGCCAGCGATAGACCCTTAGAGCCCCCAAGGAGCAGCCCTGGCCCCGTGCAGACAGTGTCAGGGGTCGAGCCACGCCGTCACCGCTGCAGGTTGGAGGCCAGGCTGGGAATCACCCACTTATCCTGGAGCTTGTTAGTTTGTCCTTGTCCTAACTAACAAATGTCCTCTCCCCCTCTCTCTAATGCTGCTCGGTGCCGCAGAGAGCGCCTTGAGCCCCCCGTGCCAGGCTGCGGTCGGTGGTGTTTTGTCACCAGGGGCTGTCACAGCCTGGCCCAGCCGGAGCCGGGGTTGTGGCACTGGAAATCTGTACAGATCTGTGGACTCCACTAGTTCCAAAGTGTCATTTGATGAGGCTGCTGATTTGACATTTAGCAGCAGCCATATGTGGACAGCGCTATAAATAATGTGCTTCTGGAAGCTGAATGGTGTAGCATTACTATTTGGCTTTTCTCTCTGGTCTTCATTGTGTCATCTGTAGTGAGCTCTAGGTTTTGTTTTGGGAATCTTTTCAACCTCTCGTTTGCATGGGTTCACCCGGTAGCATCCAATCCTTGCTTATAGATTCCTCCATACACAGTCAGCACAGTTTACAATTCACTCAAGAGAGGAATGGTTCCTGCCCGTGCCGGGATGAGCAATGGGATCGTGGGGATCTCATGGAAAACCTGTCCTAGAAAGAACTGCTGGTGTGGGTTACATCCCACAGGCATCATCAAACCTTGGGCTTCTTCTACCAATTTTTTAATTGTAAGCATTTTTTTTTTTTTTTTTCTATTGGCCAGGACCTTTATCAGAAATTTGGGCTGGGGATATCCTGCTCAGGAATCACTGATCCCCATGGAAAGCAAACAAAGGCACAGGATGAGGAGCTGGGGAGGCCAGTTAGAGCTGGTGGAGCCCGGTCACTTTGGATGAGGTTTTTCCAAAGCAGCTTACCCAGCTCTGTGAAGGGCTGGTGGACCCAAGGCCTTGCATTTCCTACACCTCTGGAAAAGTTCTGCTTTGTCAATAGGGCAGAGCTCTCCATTAGTGCTGCCCAACTCCAGAGCTGGCATTGTCCCACCCAGAGCTGCCGAGCCCTTTTCCCTCCATGGAGCATCCCACAGCCTGGGTCTACATGGTCCAGGAGAGCTCCCTTGCTCACCCAAACACCTTTTGGGAGACTTACTTTGGCTGCCTCAATAATTTTTATTGTGGCTGTAACACAAGGAGCTCCCAAATAGCAGAGGAAGAAAGTGAAGAGACTCAGGGCAACCCTCTGCTGAGAAATGAGGGGTGTCTTCCCAGGGCTGTGGTGTTTCTGTGGATCACTGCAGCTCTTCTGTAGGAAAACTGCTGCAGTGTGAGCATAGGCTGTTCAAAAGGAATGACAGCTCTTGACATGGGCAGGAAGCTTGCTGTGAAAAGCCCCATCTCTTCCATATGAAAGTAGCTGTGCTTTTACAGAACTTTCACTTAAAAATGCACTTCAAAGAAAAGCTGTCAGCTGTTGCAAGATTTGGTGTCCCATGTCACATTTTGGTCCCAATATCCCTGGCCACTCTCTAGGCTCTGCAGAGAGGCTCTCATGTGGGATCAAGCAAGCCTGGCTTTCCATAATTTAGTTTTTAGGGCAGCATTTGCACTGAAGAGCAGTTCTGTCAGTCTGCCTCCATCAGAGGTCTGGGTTAGCCATTGGAAAAGGAGGGAGGAGCTGAACATGGCCAGAAAGAAGCAAAGTGATGGCCAGGTCCCAACTCAAAAGTTAATTTCAAATTATTACTGTCGTTCTCCTTATTCAGTGCAACAGAAGATGCTCCATTTCAATTGAGTAGGATCTAAAATTAAGGAGTAGTTCCACTGCCTAAACAAACAAATTGAAAAGTTTGTGGGGAGTTGACTCCTTCCTGGGAACTGAGACAGGGCAAATGTTCAGGCATAATTCCAATTTATGTCAAACAACTCAGGACCATCCTCTTGAGTGGGTCTGTAAAAGTGGTGCTAATGTGTATAACCTTTCTAAATTTTTCTTTTTCCCTTTAACATTTGTTTCCCCCTTCACTGTCAGTCACAACACACCGCTCTTGAATCTCCCAGCTGGTCTTGACTTGTTGAATTTATTTTATGCTTTCACTCTTCTTTAATAAATACATTACTTGCAAGCAGTGAATTGAAAACAAAGCAAAAGAAAAAAAACTACCATTAGTGATTGGACAGTTTCTTACTTTGTGTTACATTTAACTGTTCTTTTGACAGCCCAGTTTTTAAAGCCAGGTTCGTATGGAAATGCTTTCACTCCACTTGCACTGCTTTTGGAATAGCGTTCTGCTTCATCTGTCTTTATTTTAGTGCATTCATAACACACACAGTCAGCACAATGTCTCATCTCCACTTGGCCAAGACTGCAAAGTACTCCTTGTCCTTTGGATTTTTTTTTTTTTTTTTTTTTTTTTTTTTTTTTTTTTTTTTTTTTTTTTTTTTTTCCTTTCTTTTTTTATTTTCTTTTAAAAACGCAGCCATTTTTGTCAGCGGCGGCTTTTAGATTCAATGATCCTTTGTCAGGGTAGGGCAATTAGTGCCTTGTCCCAAACATGTCCCAAGCTGCAGCCCCCCTGTGCCAGGATGGGGCACTCTGTGGCCTTTGGGATTGGTGTGCCTGCAGGTAAGTGTTCCTGTCTTCCCAACAGACAGCCCTGGTGCTTGTGGTGGGGATCCATCCTTGGTTTTTTTTGGTTTTGATTTGGTGGTTGTTTTTTTTTTTTTTTTTGCTTTTAACCTTTTATCCCCAGAAGTTTCCTTACGTCTCCTGGTTTAATTTTTTTTTTCTTCCATGTAGCTCTAATTATGTCCTGGGGCAGAGCTGGTAGTGTGGGGATAATGTACATTATTCCTTGGGAAATACAGGAATACAAAATGTCTGACTTTACTAGGATATCAGAAAAAAAAAATCCAAAAATTGCACTTGATTACATCTTTTTGAGGAAAAATGTATCCATGCAGCCAATATCTTTGGGAAGGTTGTGCCTTTCAAGCTGATTCACCAAAGCTGTGCAAACCCCTGTGGTCATCTTCTTCACTGTGGAGTGACAAAACCTACTCTGGTTTCTGTTGATGACTGTTATTAAATTAAAGAAACCTGCAGCACATAGATACAATTATTTTTTAGGATTCCATGTACCACTCAGTGTTCTGGAGTCACATCCTGTCCTAATTCAGGATATTTCTGTGATACCTCGGCTCGTGGTTTGCCTGATGATAATTAATAATCAACAAGTTCGTATCTGATTTTGATTTTTATTTTTTTTTTGTGATCAGAAGGTGAACGTGGTCCCAGCCAAGAGTCCTTCTCTGAGGAGCTGGTGAAGTGTAACTGGGTGAAGTGGTCACTGAGGGCGAGCTGGCACATTGGGATGGTTCGGGGGTGCTGTGAGTGCTCTGCTCTTTGTCTGGGGGCACAAACCCTGCAGAAAACACAATTTCCACACTGAGCCCTGCTCAGCCCCATTGCCAAAAGCTGACACTTAATTGCTGCGTCAGTACTTTTCCAGTTATTCCAAAATAGCTTTTTTTTTTTTTTT
>VXBN01015730.1:22398-59199 GCA_013397395.1 Sinosuthora webbiana
ATGAGACATTATGCTTATTGTTTCCCCTACATGCACTAATGGTTCCTTGCTGTTAACTTATTGCTAGGCCTGTTTCATTCTAACATCTTAGTATTTTTGTTAGTTTACATGTGAAATGCATCACCCAGTCTGTGCTTGAGCTCATTTTATTTAATTGATTTTTTTTTTGTTTTTTTGTTTTACTAACCTCACTGTTTTTTCAGTTTAATATTGGCTGCATGCTAGTTTTTATATATATATATATACATATATTAAAAAAACCCAATCAAGTCTAGCCTGGATTTTGCTCTGATTGTGTTTTGGTTTCTAGTGGTGGGGCAGTCTTGCACTTACAACTTACTCTCAGTATTATAAAAGCCTGACACACAAACAAAATGACTAAACACATTGTAGATTTTCTTTACAAAAAAAAAAAAAATCTTAAGTGGTGCTGTCTAGGTGATGGATATGATTGTATAAATAGCTTGATTTTATGCTTTTTACTGTCAATTTTTATTGGTACACTTTATTTTCTCCCACATTGCTTTTTATTTTTATTATTTTTTTTTTAATTTCTTTCAAACGTGATGCACAAAAGTTGCCCAGCACACCATCAGAAAGTGGCCGTCCCCAATACCCATCCCCCTGGAAAAAAATTCTAGCCAGCAATTTTTTGACATTTGTCTTTTCCCTTTATTGGGCATATATTGCCTTTTCAGTAGCATTTTTTTGCATGCATATATATGTAGAAAAATCTCTTGCTCATCACATGTTTAAATGTCAGCGGGAAGGGAAGAATATATTATTGGAATATTTTTGGTTTGTTTTCTCTGTTCTGTCTGTCAGGATAATATTGGACACCGCTTACTCCAGAAACATGGGTGGAAGCTGGGCCAGGGATTGGGAAAGTCACTGCAGGGTAAGTCCAGTCCCTTGTGTCTGAAACCTTCAACTCCAGCCTTGGTCTTTAACAAAATTATTTCTGCTTTTTGTTCCTAGATTAGATTTTTCTTTCCATTATTAATACATCCAAACAAATGCACTGTTGAGTTTTGTGTTTGGCAGTTTGCAAGTGGAAGCTGCTGCCTCACTCGGTGGTACAGGTTGGAGCTGTGTGTGTGGTGGATGTGTGAGAGTCAGTGTGGAGGGAGGAGGATTCACTTTCCACACTGACAGGGAGTCGTGCAGCTGCCAGCTGTGCTGATGGGTTTGGTGTTAAAGGAATTGAAGATTGGAGGTAGTTCCCGTGATCTGTCAGTGCTCACTGGGGTCAGAAGCCTTTGGAAGGCCAGGAAAGGGCCCACTGGAGATGGAAAGTGGCAGATGTTCTCTGCATGGGAGAGGCCCACTCCTGGTTTCCCCACAGGACTGTCACAGGTTGGAGTTACTCCTGTTCCCAGCAGTTTTTCAGGGATTAGCAAATCTCCCTGGGACACCAAAGTGCTGGTTTAACCAGCACACACCAGGCCTTGCTGTCTTGAGCCTCAATTCTTCCTGTGACACTAAACCCATTTCTGTAGAAACCTGTGGAAGTGTTTGAAACTCAGGTGTGCCCTGAGCCCCTCGATAACTCACTCATGTTCCCATGCCCGTAGTCTGAAGACCTGGGAGCTTGTGGAATCCATCTTCCATGAGTGAGCCCATTAGAGATGGGTGTGTCTGTGCTGTGGAGGACTGTGCAGAGGTAACGAGTTCTCCAAACTCTGGGAATGTTTATTAATCCCTTGGACTAAGGCTCTCTAACCTCTCAGGCAGGACTGCCTTGCTGGTTAATGCTTCTGGCTTCCTCTAACATGGTTTCATTGGAGTTCTCTGGTTGATGCATGGTGCTCTCCAGTCCTCTCATGTCCCTGCTGGGCAAGGCTTCAGGTGGGGTTGTAGCTGTCACCTCTGGGCCTTTCCTTTGGCATGTGGGATGTGCATCACGGGGTGGAACTTGGTGTGGTCTCTCTTCTGGTATTCACTCTCTTTTGGATCCCCTGTATTGCTGGGGGTGTCACCAGTGTGGAAACAGAGACTTGAAAGAAAGAAAAGCCTTGTCCCAGCACTGGGTGGATCCCAAGGCACAGCCCAAGGGCCTGGGGTGCTGCAGGCTCAGATGTGATGGAGTGAACACGGAATACAGGACTGGGTCTGGAGTCGGGGCAGGGGCTGGTGGTGTCACCATGTCTCATGGGCTGAGCAGGAATTTGCACTTTGAGTCTTGTCCAGATTTAGATGTTCCCACTGTGCCTCTCACTGCACTGGAGCTGTTCCAGATCTCTCACGTATGATTGGAGCTCTGCTGATTGGGGCTGTGTGGAAGCCACAGGCACATCGTGGATGTGGGCTCTGAGGGCTTTGCTGTGCCTCCTGCATGGTCACAGGAACACAGGAGTGAAAATAACCCCCACAGTTTAACCCAGTTCAGTGCTGAAGCCTTCCTGATGTGGGCTTTGGAACACGTGCAGGAATTTCAGCCCTTTTGGAAGGGAGGTGCCCTGTCCACCTGGCAGCCAACTTCTCCAGAGGTCTGAGCAGGCAGAGGATGTGGAAGGGAGGGTGCTGCTCCTCCAGCTTTTCTCCTCTGAGTTCTCAGCAGACAGAGTCTGTGCCTGTTGCCTGTGGCATTGGTGATGATTGTGTTGGGAGTGTTTAATTCATTATCCAGTGACCTTTCTGTATGAATCTTAGATTGGCCCAAAAATCCCAATATAAAATGTCAGGAAGGAAGCATTTGCATCCAAATTTAATTTTAATCTAGGAGTTTGAAGAGTGAAGTGATTTGATGTGCAGTGAGAAGGGAGGAGCAGAACAGAAGTTCTTCCCTCTTCTTCACTCCCTTGTTCAGGAAAGACCAGGAGATGTAGA
Source organism: Sinosuthora webbiana (assembly GCA_013397395.1). Classification (NCBI taxonomy): domain Eukaryota; kingdom Metazoa; phylum Chordata; class Aves; order Passeriformes; family Sylviidae; genus Sinosuthora; species Sinosuthora webbiana. Next base: position 25,228 of record VXBN01015730.1, read on the forward strand.
GAGATGTAGGTGTGTTCCTGTTAAACTCTTTCTTGCTTGAAGCTGCTTGAGCCTAAAATGTTACACAGCCTATGATGAGGAGATGCAGCAGAAGCAGAGCCCCTTGGAGCAGCCTTGAGCTGTGGGTGTAGTGTCTGACCTCCTGCAGAAAGTTCTTACATCAAACCCTTAAAAATTTTGGGTTGCACGTAGGGAGTTAATACCGCATTCAGCTACTTTCTGTGCACTTCAACTTAAAAGGAAGTGGATGAGTTCAGTGTGCTGAGTTTTGTGATGTTGCTTTTAATTCGAGCTGTTCATCTGAGCTGGGGCTCCCTCTTTTGTTCTGTTGAATCCCAAAGTAACGCTGTGTTACATCTGCCAAGCAGAAATGTTTCTTTCTTGCAGTCTTGTGGTGGTGTTCAGCAAGAAGCTCACACTGCAGGACTTTATCCTGTGATGGGTTCCTTCATCCTGACTACCCACTGAGGGATGGAACCCAGTGGTGAGAGTGCTGAGCTGTCTCTTGACCTGCAACAGCCTGAAATCTACATTTGCCAATCGCTGGTGGTAAAAATCTGCTGTGCTCCAGTGCTGGAGTCTTTGTTCAGAGATACACTCATAAGGAATTCAGCAGAGTCATCCTTCAGCTCATCTCTTTCCCTGATGTTTTTCATCATTTTTTTTCCCCACAAACAACTTGTGTTATATTTGGAAATGGTGCTTCAGCTTGCTAACAGCCAGTGAATATGAAGAAGCAGGAGAGGGGGTTGCCAGTTGACAGGGTTCTTTTTTAATTTGGAAAATATGGCTTAGGGAGCCACTTTTCCATAGAGATATGTGATGGTTGTGCTCTGACAAGTGAGAAAATGATGATTGTGGCCTCTTTTATCTTTGGGGGAATGCCTGTAGTTGATAATCCAGAAGTTTGTGGCCTCCTGAAAGAATGAAGCTAGCAAAAGATTGGTTAAAAGCATTGCCTGACCTTCGTGTGAAGTCCTGTGCTAAATGAGCCCAAGGATTGTGAATAAATCAGGAGTTACATAAGTCTGGAGGGGAATGAGAGGGCTGAGGGAAATCTGAATTCAACCACACTCTAATGATTTCCCTTGGAATGAGTATTTCCCATCAAGTTAAAGTAGTATTATGAAAAGCCAGGAGACTGACAGGCAGAAGTGGGATAATTTGAATGGTACATTTGAAAATATTTTTATAAGCTCTTTGCCTTTTCTCTGTCAATTTTTTTTAACAAGTCTTGTTTGAAGAAAAATAATCGTGCTGAAAACTTCTGGATTTTTTTTTTCTTTTGACTTGTGTGTTTAATATGAAATAATAGTACTCCAGAGGTACATCTGCAAGACTAAAACCAGTAGTCTAATCTCATTTAATTAGAGCAGGGGAAACTGAGTGGGTTATCCTGCTGCTTCCTGGGTCATAGCAGGGCCTGAGGAGGATGGGCAGCTCTGCAGGGAGGGTTTGGAGAGGGCAGGAGGAAGATTTGATGTTTACTGGCCTAGCTACCCCCCAGAGAGAGGACTCTGAGGAAGGATTGACCTGCTCTGGTGGACAGATGCAGCTCATCCTTAGCCAGTCTGGGTAACAACTCCTAAGTATTCAACACAGATTTGCTCCTCCAAAGTTCTCTTTTGTAAATATTCTTGCCTGATTGCACCCTTGACCCTTTAAAAACAGCCCTACCTGTACAGAAGCAGTTACAAGTTCCCCTAAACCACAAACTGTGTCCTGTATGATTAATTTGATATGTTTAAAGGCATTGATTTACTGCACATTCCCACAGTATTCCCAAGACTAAGATTATCCTGATCTTTTGTGGTATCTCTGAGAGGTGAATCCCAATGTAGTACTTTGCTATGGCAACAGGAATCACACGATTTGTCATGGCAGAGCTGCTCCTCAACGTCTCAGTTGTGAATCAAACAGCTCAGGTAACGTGGGGGGCTCAGTGTAGCTCTGGAATTCCTGTGTTTGCTCCTCAAGGGCTCAGGCAGCTCATTCAGTGCTTGGTTATTGTCGTGAAAATGCTCAGAGTGAAACCAAAAGGAGTTTCAAGGTGGCTGATCTGTACTGGGACTTGGATTATCTCCAGCACTCAGGAAACAGAAGCAGCAGGTTGTTCTGTTTAGGGCGGGGACGTCCCTTTTGGGACAGGTCCTTGCAGTGGCAGGAACTTGCCCTGTAGCCTTTGGTCCTGAAGAAATGCCTTCTGTCCCCTGCTTCCTCTGCCTATTAGTAATAACTTCCTTCATGTTTGCTTATGTTTTTGGCCAAGTTTTGGCATGGTTTCTGTGTAACTGTTCTGGAAGAGCTGCTTCCATCTCCCTGGGGAGTAGCTCTGCTGATGTAACGCTGCGAGGAGAGGGCAGGGCTGTGCCTGTGTCATTGGCAGTGCCATGCAGGGCTGGGAACCCTTCCTGCATCTTTGTTCCCTTCCACTCAGGCTGAAAGCAATAAACCTGCACAGACTGTCGGGGCAGTGCTGTTCCTGTTGGCCAAAGTGTGCCCCACACTGATTGTATAAATCATCCTGGTGAGACAGGGAGCAGCAGTTAATAAAAAGTGCTTTGGGTTTATTTTTTTTTCCTTTCATGAGTACATCCAGCGAGGTAGAAAAGTCAGGTATAGCAAATTTGTTAGCAAATGCTAAAATCCAGTTCCTCCATTAAGCTGTATTTTTGTTGCATGGTTTTCAATTAAAAGAAAAAGCACAAGTGGAATTATGCTCTGCCTTGCAAATTCTGTGAGGATAAATATAGTCAGCACTTTCCCCCTCAGCATCACTGTGGTGCAGCTCTTCTTTGGCACATTCCTCCCCAAGTCTGTTCAGAAAAGGGAAAACATTCCCTCTTGGTCCAAGGGCTGAGCAGGGTGGAAGAGCAGAAGCGTCTGACAAGTGCTGGAAGCTGCTCAGAGCTGCAGGTGAAGCCATGATCCCGCGGCTCAGGCAGGAAATATCCTCTCCTGGCAGCCCCTGGGGTGATCCCTGGCTGTGGGATGGAGCCAGATCCGAGTCCCTGTTCCAAGGCGGTGCCAGGTGGCTGCGGGCGCTGCCTGTGCTGGATGTTCCTCGGGCTGTGGGGAGCAATAAACAGAGCTTTGACCACTCAAGCAACTGAGATCAGTCACAAATGTGATCACTTGGCAGCTGCAGCTTGGAGAAATGAGCTCAGGGTTTGAATTGCAAGGTCTTGAATCCTGGCGCTGTCACCCGCTCACCAAATGGCTTCAGCTCAGATATTAATGTGTTTTCCATTTGTTGCCTCCTCTGATCTTGTGGAGGCAGACGGTGGATGTGTGTCAGGCCTGTGAACGTTGAACAATGAGCATCTGAGCGACTGAGGGGTATCAGATTTCTTTCTGGGTTTTGGAGCTTTGTAATAAATACAGGAAAACAGAGGGGAGGCAGATAAAAATGCTTAACAGTGTCTTTATTCATGAGGTATGGGTTGGTTTGCTTGGTTCTTACCCAAGAAATAGCTGTGATCACTCTCTTGTCCTCTTCTATCTTCACATGTCCTCACAGGAACTTCAATCATGGCAAGGAGCAACGTTTCCATGCTTGTGTTTGCAACACAAATCATGCCAGTAGTTTTAAGAGTGATGTTTTCATGTGAACTTAGCTTTAGAAACCTGGCTGCTGTCATCATACCCATCCACCTTCAGTGCTGTGTTAAAACCCAGAAGACCACAGACTGAACGGGAGGTTTGCTCAGTGTCCTTTGGGGGAAGCCCCTTTGTTTGCTTCTGGAGGTGCAAGATCCTTCCCTTGATTAGAGGTGATGAGTTTGTGTAGCTTGAGTGGATGTAGCCAGGGAAATCTGAAATCATTGTGCTTTCAGTGCCAGTGTTTGTTGTGACAGGCAGCCTTCACCTGCCTTGGGACGAGGCCCTCTGGCCTTTGTGCTGGTGCAATGGAAGAGCAGTTTTATTAAACTGGGAGAGAGGAGGGAGAGGCTGTGGCCCTGCACATCCCTGAATCAGACCAGACTCTTCACCCTGTCCACTTACCCAGATGAACACAGATAGCCACTCTGACCTTGAATTCCTATCCCAAATCAACCAGGAGTTGTGTTGTTGCTCCAACACCTTTTGTGTTGCTCTTTAATCAATTGCTCAGCATTTGGGATAGGGATGTTTTTTGACCCAGACTCCACAATGTTCCTTCCCCTGCAAAAGTTCGAAGAGCTCTGCTTGGTGCCTCAGTGTCAAAGCTCAGCTTGGTTTTCTGCAAGTGGCACCCTTGGTTTGTGTGTCTGTGGAGTTTTGAGCTCCCACTGAAAGTTTTCCATGGGATTGTTTACAACTTGACTTTCTCTCGTCATTTCTCCCCTGCTTAGTAAGGATTAAATTCACAGGGCAGTTTCTGTGTTCTTAGAAAACACTTTCTCCTCTCTGGAACTTTGTTTGCCACCAAGGATGATGGACCTTTGTTTGAATCTCTTGATTGTTCTGACCCCTTCCAGAAATCTGACACAAACAGGATGAGCTCACAAATCTAATTCCCAAAGGGGACTGGGATTAAAGCTTGCCCTTGTTCGTTCATTTGCTTCTTGTAGCAGTTGGAATGAGTTTGATAATGTGGTGTCATTTTTAGCCAGTGAGGAGCAACCCAGGCTTCTGCACCAGTGAAAATCAGTGCATTTTCTCCCCTCTCCCCTCTTGATGTGCTGAATGAGGAGTCTGAATTCTCAACAGGACAGCTCTTGGTTTCTCATAGACCCTTTAGGGAGCCCAGTGCTGCCAAGGCCACCATTAATCCCTGTCCCCAGGTGCCACATCTACACAGCTTTTAAGTCCCTCCAGGGATGGGGACTCCACCACTGCCCTGGGCAGCCTCTGCCTAGGCTGGAAAACCCCTCCCATGAAGAAACTTTCCCAGTATCCAACCTAAACCTTCCCTGGTACAATTTGAGGCTGTTCCCTCTTGTCCTGTCACTTGTTCCCTGGAAGCAGAGCCCAGCGCTGCCATGGTGTATCGAAACAGTCCCAGGAGTGTTGAGTGCTGCAAAGTCCTCATCTTTGAAAATGCAACTCATGCATGAGCACAGGGACTCCTCCCTATCTCCCTCTTCCCAGACAGTGCAGCTGAAGGTGAGCCCTGTCCCTGTGGATCCATTCCTGCAGGTGTTGGTTGCTGACTCCAAGCACCTGTTTCCCTTCCAGAGCCTGCAGTGGGGTTTGTACTGACTGAACAAATCAACCCTTATCCACCAGAGCAGCCCAGTGCTGTGGTCATGAAACTGCCCTGCACACAGCTGAGTGATAATCCCTTTCCAGGAGCAGCTAAAAGCCCCTGGAAGGTTGTGTCTTACTGTGGCTTTCAGTTCAGCATAAAGACAACAAATAAGGAGAACTCCTCTGTGTCCAACAAGATCAGATGCTGTTGTCTGTGTCCTCTGGAGGTGCTGAGTTTATGAAATTCTCCTCCGGTGACAAGTGTGATATCAATCAGTCCTCTAGGATTGGATCCTACAAAGCTTGTACCTGGGGGGAATTTCTATGAAGATGTCAACAAAACAAGCAAGATTACACTTGTTGTGTCACTTCTGTGATGCTTACACACTGTGCATAAGGGACACGCTGAAACAGATTGATTGAATTTGGTTAACATAGAATTTTTGGGGTACTTTTCTTTCATCCTGTTAGATCTGAATGTCTTTTTAATGGAGAAATTTACCTGTTGGGATAAGACAAGGAGTAGATGTTATAAATTAAAAAAAGGATCGATTTACATTAGATATTGGGAGGAAACTCTTCCCTGTGAGGGTGGTGGGGCCCTGGCACATGGTGCCCAGAGCAGCTGTGGCTGCCCCATCCCTGGAAGTGTCAAAGGGACGGGGCTTGGAGCAGCCAGGGTTAGTGGAAGGTGTCCCTGTTCCATGGAAGAACTGGTTTTTAAGTTCCCCCCCCAACCATTCTGGGATTCTATTGCCATGATGCTGTTTTTGGAGGGGGGAGTTCCTCTGAATCTGCAAATCTGATGAAAACCGTTTTCTGTTTTGACTTGTTAAAAACAGGATAAAACATGGGCTGGTGTTGGCAATGCTGGTGTTTCCAGGCAGGCTCAGATGGCAGCTCCAGCTGGGATGTTCCCATTCCAGAGGGCAGAGCAGCATCCACACCGTGTCCAGAGCCAGAGCATGGCCCTGAACCCACAGTCCTCCACGTGCACCATGACCAGTGTCTGATACCAAAGCCCTGAAGCCTTTGGATGAATTTTCCCAAGATTTATTAATTCATAGCACTAGGGGGGAAGTATTTGCTGGTATCTAATAACTTTATGCAGTTAAAAAGGAGGGAATCTGGAGAAGCCTGCCTGGCCACGTGTTCCCTTCTCCCTGCCACTGCAGGGCTCTGGGAAGGGGTGGCTGTCAGGGTTTGTTTGAGTCTGAGCAATTTTTCACAAGCTGGGAGAAAGGTTTTCCCACTTCTTGGAGAGAGGAAAGCAGAACAGGTGCAGCCGGTCAGTTTGGGAATCTCATTTCATTTCTGAGCCCAGGGAATCATTACTAACCTCATTTACTTGGAGATTGGATTTTCTGAGTTGTGACCCTTTGTGTGAGCTGTTTATTTCTTCCATCCTGCTGGAGGTTCTGGCTCTGTCCTCTCCACGAGATTTTCCCTGTGTGTGGAATTGTTTTATGCAATAACCCTCTCTGCTTTGGGGTCTGCAGCCTGTGCATCGACCAGTCTGTGAAGGAGTTTGTGACCTGCCTCACAAAGAAAATTAATGTTGTGGGCTGCAGGGGGCTGGGACAAGGACACAGCAGGATTTACCCTGGGAATTAGCTGTCCGTGTGGCACTGCTTGCAGCCCTGCTGAGTGACAGGAAGTGTGGGAATTCTGGGCCTTGGAAGCTCACATTCCCTTCAGAGCATGCTGGTGTACAGGAAGGGCTCAGCAGGGACCCCAGACCTGGGACGTCCTGACGTCCGAGCCACATTTACCTGCTGGGAAAGATCCCCTTGTCATGGTCAGCAGTAGGATAAACCTTCCTCAAGGAAGTTCCTTCAAAGGACAAGTAATGAACTGAGCTTGGGGAGTCCCACTTCCCCCTTTGGCTGCTCCCCATGTCCCACCTGGCAGCCAGTGGGCCAGGGGTGGCCCTGAGTCTGTCCCTGTCCCTTCACCATCGTGGCTTTCCTTGGACACAGAGTGAGGCCACCCCAGTGGCCAGCAGCATGTCCCGCTGCCCCAGGTGGCTCCAGGGGGATCCATGTGGGCTTGGCACTGCTGCCATAGCTGTGTTACATGCCTGGACGTAGCTGTGTTACATGCCTGGACGTGCCACTTGTCACCTGGATGTCACACATGAGGTTCCATTCGTAATGAAATGATGGTTCAGTTTAAAACAGAGGCATCACTTTCCACATGGAATATTCTCTCTTAGCTGCAAGCAGAGCTCCTTTTGGCCCAGAGTATTTGTTACTTCCTTAAGATCCTGATTTGTTTCCTTTTTAAATTGCCTGCTTACCTGTGCCTCAGTGCCTCCACAGAGAGGGGCTGTCACCAGGAGCTCTCCCAACACCCAGCAGGAGCCAGAGCTGCTCCAGTGGCTCCCTGCAGGGCAGAGCATGGTCATGGGGTGGAGGGGTGAGCAAGAAGCCTCCTGTTATTTTTTGTAACCCATCCTCCCTGCCAAACGGCCTATTTTCTGCCCCTAATGGTTTCTGCCTAACAAATGGTGTTTCTTTTTTACAGCGTTATGATCCTGGACTTGTTGTGGTGATGGTAAACTTAGCAGTGGTAATTTTTTATTTTCAGACTGAATTACTCCTTTTGTCATCAGTGCACCAATGTTAGGCTTACTTTCTCTGTTGTAGCCATCATCCTTCTGCTTGGTCTTTCATTTTCCTTTCCTTTCCTTTCTTTATGCACACTTGTCTGATCCTTGTTCATTAAAGGGTATTGCTAAGAAGGGATGTTTCTGTTTGTGTTAGTACTGCCAAAATCAGTTTAAACATAAATTTTTAATACTGTCCAAACTTGATTTCCCCCCCCCCCCCAACACGATGGGCACTAGCACTTGCTACTGCAATTTCCAAATAGATTTTGAATTAAAAAGAACCAAGCCAAAAAACTTTGACTGCCTTAGAAGGCAAAAGTACTGATGCATTGTTTGTGTACAGGGGTTTACCAGGGCAATGAGGCTGCATCAAAAGATCTCAATTGCTGGAGAAACAAAACAAAAACGAACCAAAAATACCCAAAACCAAAGCAAAACAAAAAGAAAAAAGCTTGAAAAAAAATTTGAATAATAAATTGTTGGCACTTGGTGCCAGCCATTCTATTTGGTTTCACCACTTACCAGTAAATCCCTGGCTGAGACGTTATGAAAGTGATATTGCACCTAGGAAGTCATTTTTATAACCTGTCTTTAATTTGGTCCTTTTGCTAAAAATTGCAGTCACTGCTTACTGTATTATACCATTGGGCATAAGAGAAGCCTTGTCAAAGGTGAGCATTAAACATCCAAAGGAAAGCTCAATCCAAACCATTTCAGATTAATGTGATCAATACTTTTGGACCTGCTGGATACCTGCCTGTCAAATCCTGGGCATATCAACAAAACTATAAAGCAATTGATTAAATGGATTTATTCCTGAATAAAAACCACATGTCTGTACTTTAAGGTTCAAAAGCCCCTCTGGGGCTGTGTTTTTGGCAGGAATTATGGCTGATGCTGGCAAAGAGTTCACACCTATCCAGGTTTTCTGAGGCAGTTTGAAAGACTTTAACCTTTTGCACATGTGGATGGCAGTGAAATATTTCGGCATGACTCCAACCTGTCGATCTTTTAGCCCAAAGGTATAATACCTGTGTATGTGTGTATAACAAAAGAGTTGTTTACACCAAACAAGAGCAATAATAAGGGAAGTAAACATTCTGTTTTTTCACTCAAGGTTTGCACTGGAGAAGGTAAGTACTTTGTCAGTGGGTTACATCACAACCACCAGTGCCAGTTGTGATGTAAAAATCAAAATCATAATAATTAAAAAAAAAAAAAAAAAAAGCTGTGGTAGTAAAGTGCTTGTCTGCCCCATTTTGCTTTGTTTGGCTGGTTATGAGTGGATTAAAGATACGTTTTTTTTTAAAAAAAATAAATCTTCAGCATAGTTTGATTAGTTCAAAGTCAATTTTCTTCGCAACCAGTCCTTTTCACAGCTTACAGGTGACACGGCGGGGCCAGAGCATCGCTCTGGGGCTGGGGGAGCAGGGACCGACCCCTGGCCCAGAGTGGGTGGTTGGATGGGGGAAGTTTGGCTCCTCAGCATTCCTTACTCCTGGGGAGGGCAAAAGCTGCTGGGAGGGAGCCTTCCACATCCTTTACAGGGAAGTTCTAATCGATTATTCATGAGCTGCAACAGTGGAATGTGATTAGCAGCTTCTTCACTCTTACGGGGAGATGAGGAGCCTGATGTGGAAGCCTTGAGGAAAAGGCTCAAGTCCTGTTTTCAGCCCTGCCCCAGGGCTTGTCATGGGGGAACATTAACCACGAGAAGCTTTTACATGAGCAGTTAATGTTCAGAAAATGCATTGAACATCCTGGGTGCCCCTGAGAGCCGGGCCCAGGGTTGGCTGTAAGCTGTGAGAATGGCTCGTGTTTGGTTCACTGTAGCTTTCTGGTCTCTGCACTCCAAGGCAAGATCTCTAACCACCCAAACCCAATGTGTACAGTGAGCTGTGGTGCTGGGCTGCTGCTGACCCTTCTCTGTGTGTTCCTCTTCCAGGGAGGACGGATCCCATCCCTATCGTCGTCAAGTATGATGTCATGGGCATGGGCCGGATGGAGATGGAGGTGAGCTCCCCTCAGCCCTGCGGGGCTTCTGGGGACTGGGTGGGAAAGGTGTGGAAAAGTGAGAGTTTGTGCATCCGAGGCAAAGAGCAACTTGCTCTTAAATCAGCGCAGTAAGAAAACACTTGTCTGCAAAATGCATCCTCTGTTTTTCCCTGTGAGCCCGAGTTCTGGATGCTCCCCAAAATCCCTGGGCTCTGAGATTTCCCCTCCCCAAAGCTGCCATGGGCCTGCCAGGGCCCTCCACATCAGGGGGATTAATAACCTGTTTTACACTCGGGGTGGCAAAACAGGGAAATCAAAGTACAACTTGCCTAGGTTCTGTTTCAGTTGAAGTTGTTAAGTTGTGCTTTCTGGTAGATTTGATAGTGCAATGTGTTTATGGGCCAAACTGCATCTCTCTGGTTTTTTTTTAAACAGCTCGACTACGCCGAGGATGCCACAGAGCGGAGGCGAGTGCTGGAGGTGGAGAAGGAAGACACTGAGGAGCTGAGGCAGAAGTACAAGGTACAGAGAGAGGGACATCAACATCACAGCGTCTGTGGGCTGGTTGGGAAAAGATCAGTTCTGGTGGGGCTCAGTTCTCCTCGTTCTGCCGCAGTGATGGCGGCAGAAATTCGCTGCTCTTGGGTTTGGTCATTGTGGAAACGATTTGTATTTTAACACGCTGGTTATTCACTTCCTGGCATCAGCCTTCCTGTTTGTTTGGCTGCTGAAGAACCCCAGACAGCAGCAGGGCTTTCTCCTGTGCTTTGCTACTGTTCTGGAATGAACAATCCTGGGGTGAGCAGGACATTTCCTTTCCTGCACCCAGGGCTGCCAGACTTTTCAACTTTTTTTTCGAGTGAGCCTGCCATGTCAGGACAAAACCTGCAGGTGGTAGAGGGGCAGTTACCAGCTGGGAGGGGAGGAGCTCTTGTGTTGTATGGAGTGAGCAGTACATTGTTATTGCATAAATCCTGCTTGCTTTGGAAAAGCAGGACATGGCTCCATCTTGGAGAAATGAATGGGCTGGAGCTCTTTGGAAGAATTGTTCAGGCAGCATTAAAAAAAGGACAAATTCTGTATTTCTGTGGGATTTACAAAACCTGTGGGGTTATTTTGTAAGCCAAGGGCTGATAAAAATGAGCTGTGGTGTTGGGACTGAACGTGACATTCAGGAGCATTCTTGGATTAGCTGTAACTGGGTTCTCTGTGGAGACATGGACTCTGCTCATCCTTTAATCCACTCTTCTGCTTCCCAGCCCTTCAGTCCATCAGCTCTTAGGAAAGCCTGCTTGTTCAATTGTCTGGAGATTTGGGGAGTACCAGGGTTGAGGAAGAGCTCAAGACATCCAAATGAAGTGTCAGTCTTGCATAAATTTTAATTATTTGAGAAATAATGGGAAAGTAGTTTCAATGCCATTAAAATTAAACATAACCTCTGCAAATCTAAAATTCCATTTCCCCAGCTGAACAGTTAATTCTTCAGGCAGTTTGTTCAGCTATGAAAATTTATAGCCTCCTCTCTTCTTTTTTTTTTTCTTTGAGACCTTGACTTGTTTGGTGTGTGAACTGCAGGTGTTTGGGTACCCAGAGGGGCTGTGGACTCTCCATCCCTGGGAAGGTTGGATGGAGCTTGGAGCAACCTGGTCTAGTGGGAGGTGTCCCTGCCCATGGTATGTGGGACTAGGGGAGCTTTAAGGTCCCTCCCAACCAAAACCATTTTGTGATCCTGAAGTTCTTGGTGTTTACAATTACCTTTCCAAACGCAGCCCAACCTGTGTTGCTCTGAGAGTCTTTTTCTCTTCCTGCCCTCATCCAGCACGGGTTTTTCTCAGGAGCTCTGGAGCAGTAGCAGTCTCTCCCAGCTCCAGTGGGTTTTTATTAGCTCAGTTCATCCTTAGCCCCTTGCATTTTGGTATTAATCTGTGAAAAATCTCTGCAGCCGTTACTCTTTGCTGCTCCACAGGAGTCCATTATGTAAGCGCTGATGGCGGTGCATCCCGATCAGCCACTCAGGGAGCCTCAGAGGAATTTTGGATAACTCTGCAGCCAAGAAATGGTTTTTAATTCCCTTTTTTTTTTTTTTGTATAGATTCTGATCACTCAAATGGCTGGGTTTCATTGTTTAGCCACAGGATGCTTGCTCAGAAAAACCTACACATGGCACAGGAAGCTTGTCTGGGATTCAGAGGAACTTTAAACGTCCGTGTTCTGCGGAGCTCACGCTGCTCTGTTTTCCTTTCTTGTCTTCCTGGGGACCTGCTTCAGGCTCAAAACTCCAGATTTGTTGGTTTATTTTTTTTTTCCCTTAACAAGGGCATCTGGTAATAGATGGAAGCAGGAAGTTGCTTCCTTTTTTATGTAGAAATGAAGAGTGCGTTAAATTAAAAACAATCCCAAACACGAACACTAAAATTTTTTTAGATTTTTTTTTTCCTCTCCTGGGATGCTGAAATTTTTAATATAAATTTTGCATCATAAAACACGCAAAGTAATTTTATTTTAATGCCATTTTGATGTGGTAACTAGGAGATAAACCATATTGCCTTGAACAAGATCTGAAATTCAAAGGAAAAACCTTTCAGAGTTTTCTGTCTTAAATGTTTGCTGCCTCCTCTTGTTGAGGAAGGAAGCTTCCCATAGGAAGTCTGGTTTGAAGATGGAAAAAAAAGATCCTTAAGTGCTTTTTCTCTAATGTTAGGCTGTTTTTTTATATAATTTCTCTTTATTCCAGTTGAAATGCCTCTGGTCAGTGGTTATATGGGGAGTGCTGCAGTGAGTACAGTGGGCTTTGTGATGCAGCATTTGTAGCTGATTTTGAGTAAAAGCTTCCACCTCCTCAGGGTAAACCTCCCCCAGAGAGCTCGTGAAAAGTGGTTATGTTTTATTAATTCTACTGGTGGGGCTGTAATTGATACAGCCTGGCAAGAGGGAACAGCTACTTGGCCCTGAGGTTCCCACGTCCCGGCATCAGGTGTGTCTTGGAGCCCCCCAGATGTGCAGCAGCCCCGGGGCAGCACAGGGGCCTTCCACACCTGGATTTCCAGCCAGTGCAGCCACTTGAGAGACTGGGATTTCCCCAGTCCCAGAGCTCAGTGCATATTCAAAACCTGTAGCAAAAGAGGGAAGGATGTGGCTGTTGCCAGGTGAGCCACCTCATCTCTGCCTGGAGGTTTCGTTTTCCACCTGTGCAAATGTTCAGTTACAGAAGGGGAAAGACCCTCTCAGTGCCCCAAGGCTGTCTCCCTCCCCTGACCATTAAATGCAGCTCCCTGTGTCCACTGCAGTGTGGGCCCTGTGCTGAGCCCAGCCTGAGGGACAGTTCTGCTCCTGGGAATGTTTCACTGCAGTGGATTGGGCTTGGCAGGCTCTGAAGGATAATTCCCAGCCAGAGCCATGTTCCTCCCACCTGAATTCAGGCAGCCAAACCAAGATCAAGCAGACATCTCTTAGCACTCAAAATGGAGCAGTGTCAGCTTTAGAGTTGTAAGGTTCTGTTCCAAAGGCAGGGATCCTCCTAGCTTTGATGCCAGTGTGTCTCTGGGTTAGCTCGAGGTTTTGAACTTCTCCTTGGAGACAGACACTCCAGGAGGCTCCCATGAGGCAGAGCTGCCTTCCCCCATCAGCACTGCAGGCCTTGGTTTAAGCATTCTCCTTTTAGTGATACTTCTGCTCTGACCAGGGGATGTTCAGTCCTTGTGGGTTCTTTCCAAATCAGAATGTTCTGTGATTCTGGGTAACAAATGGGGCCAAGGGTGGGAGCATTTTGAAGTTCTGAAATCCCACCTGTGAATTTGCTGAGGCTGCTCAGCTTAGTAAGCTGGGTTCAGTAAGGCCAAGTGCTGGGACCTGCATTTGGGTCACAGCAACTCCATGGGATGTTCCAGGTGGGGGCAAAGTGACTGGAAAACTGGACAGGACGTGGAGGAGCTGGTCAGCAGTGGCTGGACATGAGCCCAGGGGTGCCCAGGTGGGCAAGAGGCCAATGGCAGCTGGGCTATGCCAGCTGGGGTGGCAACAGGACCAGGGCTGGCACTGACTGACTGTCCCCTGAGCTGGCACTGCTGAGGGACCTCAAGTGCTGTGTCCAGTTCTGGGCACCTCATGATAGGAAGAACACTGAAGGGCTGGAGCGTGCCCAGGGAAGGGAACAGAGCTGGGAATGGGCTGGAGCCCCAGGAGAGGCTGAGGGAGCTGGAAAGGGGCTCAGCCTGGAGAAAAGGAGGCTCAGGGGGGACACTGTGGCTCTGCACAACTCCCTGACAGGAGGGGACAGCCGGGGGGGTCGGGCTCTGCTCCCAGGGAACAGGGACAGGAGGAGAGGGAACGGCCTCAGGCTGGGCCAGGGGAGGCTCAGGTTGGACAGCAGCAGGAATTTCCCCATGGAAAGGGTGCTCAGGCCTTGGCAGGGGCTGCCCAGGGAGGTCTGGAGTGCCTATCCCTGGGGGTGTCCAAGGAAGGCCTGGACATGGCACTCAGAGCTCTGGGCTGGGGACAAGGTGGGGACTGGGCACAGGTTGGACCCAGTGATCTTGGGGGTGTTTTCCAGCCTCACTGATCCTGTAATAAATGTAATCAATGTACTCTAAATTTTTATTAAGCACTATTTTTCCTTAAAGGACTAACACATCTTCCAGCCTGTTCTACAGGACACTTAACAGAATGATTTTTTTTGTTAATTTTTCAGGATTATGTTGATAAAGAAAAGGCCATTGCCAAGGCGTTGGAAGACCTCAGAGCAAACTTCTACTGTGAACTCTGTGACAAGCAGTATCAGAAGCACCAAGAGTTTGACAACCACATCAACTCTTACGACCACGCTCACAAGCAGGTAACCAATTGTAGACAGCACAGCTCATCAGTTTGATATTCACTGTGGTGGTCTCGTTTGTGGTTAATACTTGGAGCTTCCCTGGTGTATCTGTTCTCCTTACTGGTCCAGGAATAGGTGTTTTATGTCACTGGGTAAGATTTTTGTGCCCATCATTCATTTAAGATCACAAAGCAACAAAAGAAGCCCAAGCCCCACTCCATGGTTGGCATCAAGGAGCCCCAGTTCTGACAGACCCACGGGCAGGAATGTGCTGGTGTTAAACTGAGGAGAGTACACATGGAGGTGGATGGCTCCCAGTTTGCTTTTTAGCATTTGTGCAGCTTTGGGGAGTGATGATTCCCCACATGTGAGCGTTTTACTATCTGAGTCTGTGTTCTGTGGAGTTACTGAAAACAGACTAGGAAATAATGGGCTGTGTCAGAGGAATCCTAAGAAAGGAGCACTTCCCAGATTCCATAATTCTCAGGAGAAGGTGGGTTCAGAGTTTCTGTAGAGCTGGCTTTTTTCCCAAGGTAGGGATGTACTGTAGTGTCTTCATGCTGCACAGTAAGTAATGAGAGTTCTTGTGTTAGGCTGATCTGTTTGACCATTTAAACTGCTAAATGAGATGTAACTGCACAGCAGATAGCAGTGTTGGGCTCCTCCAGGGCTGGAAGGGCTCAGAGGAGGGATTTGATGTTCCTAGTCATAAATTCTAACAACACAATCATCAGACTGCTGGTAACTCGAGGAGGATGTGCTGTAGAGCTGCAAAATAGCAGTGAAAACAGCTTAAAAAACAAGAATGTGGCTTTAGAGTATGATTTTTTTGTGTGTGTATTAAGTGTAGGATATGACAGAGAATCTGCTTTGAACTAAGAGAGTCTTGTCAGGAATTCTCATGGCAGGGCTGTTGGGCTCTGTAAAAATTGTGGTTTGGTAGAATCAAGAGCAGAAATTCATTTCTTCCTTTGGTTATTGGGCAGAGGGGTGGTTTTGGTGAGCTCAGTCGTGACACCTGAGAGCAGAGAACTTCCTTGGAAAGTCTCCATCGGTTTGGCTGAAACCCGAGTGCAGTGACCTGCATTTATCTGGGAGGTGGCAGGACCTGTTTGTGTCACATTCTTGGTGTGCTGATGCTGTGGGATTCCATGAACTGCTCCAGCCCTCGGTGACTGATGGGGCACTGATGTGAGCCTGGCCAGGCTCAGAGCTCTTCCGGCAGCTGGGGACGCTGTGGAGGAGGAGGAAACCAACCTGTGGAAAGCAATAAAAGGAGTCATCAGCAGGAGTGGCCTGAGAGAAAAATGCCTTGTGCACCCACAGGGTGGGGTCATCTCATCAGGAGAAAGAATTTGGAGGCTGCTTGGTCCTGCTGATTATGTCGAGAGGAATTACGTTCTTGGATAATTCCATCCATTGCAGTCACTTCAGGCGGGCTTTGGAGAAAATAAGCCTCCAAACTCTGGCTGCATCACCCAGCATTAATTTCTAGTTACAGAGGGATTTAAACAAAGAAGCAATCATGCTTTGCTTAGGGAAAAAATTGCTTGTCCAGCTTTGTCGGGCTGAAATGTGTGACCCCACTGGGTCAGCATTCAGGGAGTGAACTTGAAACCCCCGAGACAGAATGACAGTGGATTTGCATAAGTAACATTATCTCACTGCTGTGCTCCCTCCTTCTCCAGGAAGGCTCATACCCAGCAGTCCAGTCTAAATTTTAAAACAGTTAAAAAAAAAAATAAATAAAGTTGTCCTTTTGGTATGTTGCATGTTGATGTTTTGTAGTTTGTCTCTTTAGACAAGAAGGTGAGGTTGCAGAAAGGTGAGCCTTAAGTTTTTGAGGAAAAACATGAACTTTTCCTAAAAGTAGGCCATCAGTTGGCTTTCTTGGAAAGAAAGGCCATTACAGTATCTTAGTTACAGCAACCCAGCTTGGTATACATCATCTGTGAGATTTTGTTGCCTCAGTGGTAATTTTTGAGGCAACAGAGCTCATTTTTGCCTTTTTCTTGGCTCACTTTCCACAGCATTTTTGCTTTCAAGTATTTTTAGTTCCGCATCCCCCTGACGTTGGAGTGTTTGGTTATCCCTCTGTGGCTCAGCAAGCATTAGGCTGTCCCTGTAAATAGATGTTCCATCCTCAGATCCCTTTCCACTCCCGAGTTATAAAGACACTGTCTTGTATTCCAGGAAGGAACTCGGGATTATTGCCCAACAGGGATGATAGGTAAGTGTATTGATCCCAACCGGATGAATTTTGGACCCACCAAAATTGTGTCAACACCAAACAATTAAAGGGGAGGTTTATTCTCTTTATTTCCTGCCTGTCCTGGTTTCATAGACCATTTGGCTACATCTGAATCAACACCAAGTTTCTCCAAAAGGCAGCATTTCCTTACCTGGGAAAAGATCCTAGCATTTATTCTCCCAAACCATTGGCATGTTTTAGCCATTGTGTGGGAGGTGTGCAGTGTTGTTCTGGAGCTGTTTTTAATTAGGTGGATACTTGAGGTGAGAAGTGCAGCTGTTTTAAGGACCAGTCACCCTCTGGTCAGCACATGGCCTGTCCCTCTCAGGGGACTGAAAGCAGCTGGAGCGGGTGCAGATGGTCCTAAAGGAGGGACAATGGGCTCAGTTCTCTCACACACCCTTCAGTGAGCAACTGCAGAAGGCTGCACCTCATAACTTCTTGTACAGCTGCTGATGTCTTTAATGGTGGGGTTTTTTAGCTGTAGATTTTGATCTCGAAGGCCTGGTAGGTTATGAAGGGCCCCCACTCATGATGGTGCCCAGCCCTGACGGTCAACAGAGTAATAATTAACAATAATCAAAAGACAAAAGGTGGCAAATGTAGAAAGAAAGCTTCTGCAGCTAAGAAGGAGCTTGGGTGGTAAAGATGGAGCCCATGTATATCCCTGGAAGTGTTCAGGGCGAGGTTGGACAGGACTTGGAGCAACCTGGGATAGTGCAGGGTGTCCCTGCCCATGGCAGGGGGTTGAACAAGTTAATCTTTAGGATCTTTTCTAAACCAAACCAGTCTGTAATTCTTTGATTTTTGTTCTGCTTTACTGCAGATCCACAATGTCCTGATCCTTGGCAGCTCCCACAGTCCTAGAACACTCTGGACCCAGTGGGAATGTGTCCTTAGGGCATTACACCTGTGAGGACTCCTTATCTGGTTTGGGGTTTTGACGTTAAGATAAAGGCCTCATGTTAGATTTGTGTGAAGATGAGTGCAAGCCCCTTATCTGGGTTGTGCCCAGTCTGTGTGTTCCTATCAAATAAACCTGGATGTGCAGGGCCCAGCACCTGGAGCAGCCTGCAAGAGTTATGGCTGGAATTACCTTGTGTGTCAGTCATGTAGCATTTACAGTCAGCTTTTACTGTGTGGGGGTTTTTAACAATCCAAGAACTTGGAGAATCTCCCACCACCACCTCGTTCTGCTCGTGTGCCTGCTGAGGGCTCGAGCTGTTTACTGAGTCACTGACCCAACAGAATCAAAACATTCCCCTTCTGCATTCCCTGTGAAAAACAAACGTGTTCCTGAGTGAACCTGTGCCAGGTTCCCTGGGAGAACACAAACCAGCATTGAAATGCAGGCTTTTATGTAGCTGGGTTTTTTTTTTCCCTAAGTGTGTGGTGTTTTGCAGGTGTAGGTGATTAATTCTGCCTAGATTCTCTTTGTAAAAGGACAAAGGGAGTGTATTCCATGAAGAAGTTCTTTGGGAAAGAGGGTGGAAGTCAGAACTGAAAGTATAGATGTGCAGTTCTCTTTGTGCCCTAATTAGCTGCATCTTTGCTTTTCATATCGAGGGGGAGAGATCTGTTCAAGCACAATAAAATTACCAATACAGTCACTGCTGGAGTTGAGGAATACTCTGAATGCAAACTCTGAACTTTGTGTTTTGGGGAAACCTGGGATTTCCAAAACCTTGGGCCTCCCAAGCACAGCTTGAATGAAGAAGACTGAGGAGGGAATCTCTGGGGTACTTGGTGTTACATGGGAGATTCTTCTGCTTCAGAAATGCTTTGCCCTCAGAAAACCCACCAGTTAATGATAAAGGGGCTAGAAGAGAACTTGAGAGGGACTTTGGACAAGAGCATGGAGTGATAAAACAAAGGGCAATGGATTTAACTGAAAAGGGAGTAGGTTTGGATTAGAGATGATGAGGAAATTCTCCCCATGAGGATGGGAAGGCCCTGGCACAGGCTGCCCAGAGCAGCTGTGGCTGCCCTTGGATCCCTGGAAGTGTCCAAGGCCAGGTTGGACAGGGCTTGGAGCACCCTGGGATAGTGGAAGGTGTCCCTGCCCATGGCAGGGAGTGGGATTGGGTGAGCTTTAAGGTCCCTTCCACCCCAGCCCATTTTATATTTTTCTTAACCCAGCTAAGGAAAACACTGATTCCTTCCAGGGAGGAAATTAAGATGAAATAAAACTGCATTTGCAGGCCATTTCCCCTCTGTTCTTTTCACTTCATTTATAAGTGTGCAAAGAATGCTGATGACCAAAGATAAGCCAGGCTTGTGTTCTCACTTCAATAAAATGATCAAGGTTGCCATGCTTTGAGCTTGTGTTTAATGGTGTCGTTCACTCCCAGAAGCTTTTGGGGCGAAGAATCGAGCAGACATCAAAAGTTCAGAAAGCCAGAAATCTGCTGGCACAGAATGAAAAGTACATTATTATTATTTTATTTAATGTGGGTTGGCAGAGAGACGTGAGAACAATGGCAAGGGAGGAGGGGGCTCTGATGTCATGGGAGCTGCCTCGAGCCCCAGAGGTGGATCTGCTCTGACCCATCTCACTGTGAGGTTTGGCATGGAAGTCTCACATCTTCAGGTGTGGTGACAGTGCTTTTGTCTTGTGAGAATAACAGGGGCTCTTTCTGCTCTATGCTTTTGGGCAAAGAATGTCTCTCAGGGGGCCTCAGTTCAGTGAGGCTGGGTGGCTTTGTCACCTTAAACAGAAAATCCATGTACTGCTGGTCCTGAGCCTGTAAAGCTCTGCACCCCAGCTGGGTGCTGGGGAGGTCTTACCTGGTACCATCAGCAAAATCTGGGGTGTGCTGAGTTTTTTTCACGGCCCTGAGGCTGCCAGAGCTCCAGGAGCACTTGGACAATGCTCCCAGGGATGCACAGAGTGGGATTGTCGGGGGGGTGGGGTGGATCATCCTTGGGGATTCCTTCCTCCTTAGGACGTCCTGTGATGACCCAGTGGTTTCCCTGTTGCAACAGTTCCTGACTCCTGCTCACCCCCCTGATTTCCCCCTTTGCTGTCCCTGGGATGGGCTCTCAGGAGCTTTTCATTAATGCTGTAGTGCAGCTGCTTTAAGCTGATTTGTGGGAATTGGAAGGTACTAGTGGTGTTTGGCAGTTTGGCCCCTCCTGAGCCACGCAGGGATTGGGAGATAATCCAGCACTGTGGCCTCTTTGTGCTGCAGCCCAGAGGTCGCTGCAGATTTGATACCAAACCTGCTCTTCAGGAGCTCGATTTGCACTCCTGTGGAAATGCAGAGGCGAGTTTGGAATTTCGTTAGAAACAAGACTGGAAACTTAAAATACAATTCTTTGTTCCAAAGCTGAGGGGGGTGGCAGCTATTAATAAACCCCAGGAAGGCTGGAGGTAGTGAACTACTGCCTACAGCATTTGGAAATCTGGAGAAATTTTATGTAAGTGCTGGTGATTTGTGTCACTGCTGGTCACTGCAGTGTGGCCTTTCTGACAGCTGAAATAATAAACCAGCAGAATATTCCTTGGGTTTATGGTCCCCATGATCCTGCAGTTTGAAAGGACGTTGCTGGTTAGATAAACTGCTGCTTCCTCAGAAAACACGCTGCCAGTGGAGAAAGAAATGCCCCTTAATTTTGAAATCCTGTAACAGCATGAAACATGTGTTTGATTTAATACAGGTTTGGTAGCTCTAATCCTGTTGAAAAAGTCATTGTCTTGCTAAACACAATAGGAAGACTTAAAAAGGGAGGATTCACCCCAAAAGTACGAGTTCCCAGGATTCCTTGTGGAAGGGAGAAGTTCCCTGAGGATGGTTGAGTGGCTTTGTTAAATCCTTGTTGGAATTTCTCCGTGGTGCTGGAGGAAGGGCAGTACCATGCTCTTCCTGCCTTCCTCACACCCACACATATGGTGTGGTCCAAAAAGTCATGTAGAGGTTTTTGGGGGATTAGAATAACACTCTCCTCTGGATGAGATGGAAATTCCTTCAGTGTAAGATGAGCTTATAAATATCTGTGTAGTTCAAATGATTTCCAGGGCAGGCTGAGACCTGGAAGTGTGTGAGCAGTATTTCAGTGCTCCATGTGCTCCCTTCACCCAGTGAAATTGTACTTCAGGCTTTAGACTGCTCCTTCCCAGTCAGGACTGGGGAGCAGGATGGGCATGGCTGTAGTGAACTGGTTATCCAGTCTTTGAGGGGCTCAATCACTGGATTTAGTGACATATTTGAAACAATAAGTGAGGGGAGAGTTACAGGTTATTTTGAAAAGTTCTGGGTATTTTTCATTTCTGCAGCAGGTTGTTCCTACAGATGAGCAGTGTGGGCTGCTGTTTTTCCCCCTTTCCCTCCCCCAGGATGTATTTAGGGAAGATAATGCAGCCCAGCCAGGTCTCTTGCACGCCTGGTGTAATTTCTGATGGTAGGTGTGTTGGTTTGGGTCAATCTAAGAAGCTGAGCTGTGTTCTGTTCTGTATTTTACATTTCCAAGGAGCTGGCATGGTGCATTTGTGAGCTTTTCTATCCTGCACTTCCCCAGAAAGACTTTTTCCTCCTGACTCCTGTGTGACAAAAAGAAACTCAGCCTTGAGATCTCTTGGTCCTTTGGACACCAGACCAACTCTTCCCTAATTCTGGAAGTTTTTGGGGAAGAAATTGCCCAGATTCTCAGCAGTCTTGACACCTGGCTGGTGGTTTGTCAGTCTAAAGGGCCCAGGTTTGGGTGCAGCTGGGAGTTATTGTGGGGCATATTCCAGAGTTACAGGTACTTTGGGGTAGTTCATTTGCTTCACACCTCTAAATTTTAAGTGTTGAGAGTGGGAGGTTTGGGGGAGCAGAGACACACAAAGGTCAGCATTTAATAGTAGGCATTTAATTCTGTCTGCATTCAAATTGCCATGTAATGGAGGCAGGAGAGCCTGGGGGCAGCTGCATCGTTCCCAACAGCTCTGAGTCCTGGGGGATGATCAGGACCATGCCTGGGGGCACAGGGGGCTCTGAGTGCACCATGGCACCTTCCTCTTGAGAGGAAAAGGTCACAGTTCACTCTGGTGTAAATAGCTGGGTCATACTTTTTTCCAAATGGGTGAGTGATCTGAGACTTGGCATCAGCCCCCATTAAATAGTTTTGTCAGCTGTTGGTGGCTGTAACTTCCCAGAGCGTTTCAGACACACTTTTGAAATCAGCATGAAAAAGCTGATAGCATTGCTCAGTCCATCTATTTTTTGGTTTTTTTCCTTCCTCTTGGAAAAAAAAAAATACTCTTCAACATTTAACATACACCACAAAACCCTTGAGCCCTTTACTTGTCCTGGTGAAAGTAGTTCTGCTGTTCCAGATGGGATCATTGCTGTGTCCGTGCGTGTCCGTGTGTGTCCCCCCGCTCCAGACCCCGGCTCGGTCCCGTGGCTCCACTGGCTCCATTCCTGCTCTCTAGAATAGCTGGCACACTCCCCCACAGCTCTCTAGTAATGCTTGCTTGTTTTTTTTTTTTTTTTTCTCTCTTCCACTCTTGTTATATTTTTACTTTCTTTTTTTTCTTTGTGATGTGACGTTTTCAGCTGATGTATTGAAAGCAAACCCTTCTAATTTGGGAGTCCAGATCACAAGAGTGAGTTTCTTTCTACTGGTGTCTGTAGTTGTATCTTTTTTGTGTGTCCTCCCCTCTGATTTTGGTAACAATCAACCACATTTAGTAAATACAATTAGGTAAGAGAATCCTCTGTCTTGTCCAATCTCCCCCTTTTTCACAAAGCAATGTTCTCTTTACATTGGGCCAGCTTAATTCCTCTAATTTGAGCTTTGGGTTGGTTTCCAGATCCACTGTTTCTGTGTGTGGCAGTCTGACTCTGCTCCAGGAAAAAGGCAGAGTCAGACAGCCAGAAGTATTTAGAATTCACCAGCGATTTGTACATCCTGTACAAGAATTGTTCCAAAGTGACTCCTGCTCTGAGTCCCGTTAGTCTCCCAGGCCCCGCATGAAATGCCTGAAAAACATGAAACTTCTTCCAAAAGCTGAGTACAGGATGCATTCTGGAACTGGGCCCTTTGAAAGGGTTTTGAATGGTGCACTAAAACAGAACAATGAGTCTCTTTAGGATGGTAGAGGTCTGTCTTTGTTGTTTTCTGTTACTTAAACTTATGTAGAGCACACTAAAAAAATGTTGTGAATATCCACAACATATATATATGTATTCCAAGGAAAAGCAGCAGCCTCTTCTAGTGCTCAGAGACAAGGACTTTCCAAAATGTTCTGAAGTCTTGGATGTTTATTTTCTATTAGAATTGGCTACCTAGACTTCCTCAGTGATACTAGGATGTTTGAAATTCCTTGGGATTGGGTTTGCTCTCTCGTGATGAGATTTCTGGGGAACTTGGTGCTTCTGCCCCCCAAAGTATTCAACCCCAAGAGACCCTCCTGCCTTTAGAGCAGTTTGTTTCTTGACCCTCTCAGAACTACTGTCAGGAAAACAAGTAACTGGTTGTGGTGTATGTTGTATTCTGGATTTGCTTACAAAATCATTTGCATGGGATTTTTGGCTCCTTCTCCAATGTAACGGTACATTGCTTTTGTCAGATGTCATTCCTGGGTAACTCTGGCACCAGCTAATCCTTCCTGTCCTTTGGCCCATGCTCTTGACTCGTGTCATGCACTGTTTGTCAAGTACATCTGCACCCTGCAAGAGCAGCAAAGTAAACAATCCTTCTTCTTTTCCCCTTTTCCTTCCAGAATTTGCTTGTTGCTTCGAAATCAGCTTTGTTGTCCATGCTAAAGAAAACCAGTAGTGTTGATTGGAAGGGGGTATACACAGAACTTGAAGTCAGCCAAAAGTGACCACCAGTTGTCTTTTCCTTCAGCTGCTGGGAGGATGGCGATGTGCTCCGTGGGCTTTGTTGAGCTAAGATGCTGTTGCTCCATCCTCGCTCAATGAATATCCCTGGGGAGGGGCTTGACACCGCAATTTCCAGTGCTACAGCACAGAGCTGCTCTTGGATAAACCACAAACACCTTTGATCTGATTTGTCCCTGCTTTCTTTTGCCTCAGAGGTTGAAAGATCTCAAGCAAAGGGAATTTGCTCGCAATGTCTCGTCGAGATCTCGGAAAGATGAGAGGAAGCAGGAGAAAGCCCTGCGGCGCCTGCACGAGCTGGCTGAGCAGAGGAGGCAGCCTGAGTGGTGAGTCTGGGTGGTCCCCAGCAGGCCTGGAGCCTGGGGGGCTGCAGTCCTGGCCTGGGCTGGCATTCCTGCTCTAGGATGCTGCACAGGCTTTGAGGGCAAAGCTTCACACTGTGTTTGGGGCTTCTGCTGTGGTTTTGGAAGGAGTCCACTGAACTGGTCATATACAGAGTAGCCCCAAATTGCTTTATCCAGCAATAGGTGTTTTCTTCAGTAATTGAATATTATTAAAAACTTTGAGTGGCTGTATAATGATATTTTAATGCATGTGTAAGGGCACTTGAACTGTGTTAAGATTGTCTCTGCTGAGGGATGGATCCTCCTGCAGAGGGACAGGGACACCAATCTGCTGTGTTTTCTCTCTCCCCCGTTCCAGTGCTCCTGGAAGTGGACCCATGTTCAGGACCACCACGGTGGCTGTGGATGAGGAAGGTGGAGATGATGATGATTCCACAGCCAACAGTGGCTCCTTCATCCAGACGAGCTCTGGCCAGGCCACAGAGGTGACCACGGACAGAGGCTTCCTGAACACTGGACAAGGCACTGTGATGCCAGGCCAGACGCCTACCCAGGGAGCTCAGGCCATCAGCTTTGGCATTAAGGGCGCTCTGGGAACTCCTCTGCAGAAGATCGGGGTGTCCTTTTCCTTCGCCAAGAAGACCCCAGTGAAGCTGGAGACCATCGCTTCTGTCTTCAAGGACCACGTGGACGAGTCCAATTCTGCAGATGGGGCAAAAGGTGATGAGAAGGGGTCCTCAGAGGCTGGCAGCCTGCAGAAGTCTGGGGAGGGTGAAGGTACCAATAATTCTGATGGCAAGGCAGAGGACGATGACCAGCACGACAAAGACAGCGGGGCTCTGGCCAGCACCTTATCCAAACTGAAGAAGATGAGGCGAGAAGATGGACCAACGGCTGTGGAACCAGAATATTACCACTACATCCCCCCAGCCCACTGTAAAGTAAAGCCCAACTTTCAATTCTTGCTTTTCATGAAGGCTACTGAGCAAACGGAAGCAGAAAATGTGAACAAAAAAAACGCGCACGAAGTGAAAAAGGGGAGCTCCCCCCCCAAACCCAAACCCAGCAAGCACACAGAAAAGGCTGCTGAGAGCACAGGACAGCAGAAGGAGCAAAGTACTACTGAAAGTGCAGCTCAGCAGGGCAAAACAGAACGAAAAGACATCCCAGAGAATGAAAATACACAGGAGAACAAGCACCTTCCAGAGAGCAATCCCCCCGAGCCAGACACTGCTCCTCCTCCTGCCTCGGGCTGCAGAGATGGCTCTGAGGGACCAAAGCACCCCACGGGACCTTTTTTCCCTGTTCTGAGTAAGGACGAGAGCACGACACTGCAGTGGCCTTCAGAGCTGCTCATCTTCACCAAAGCTGAGCCCTCTGTGTCCTACAGCTGCAACCCCCTGTACTTCGACTTCAAGCTCTCCCGTAACAAGGATGCAAAAGGGAAAGGGGCAGAGAAATCCAAGGATCCAGGGGGGCTTTGTAAAGACAACACTCAGAGCACAGAACCTGGTGAGGTGAGCAAAGCCAAGGAGGCTGAAAGTGTAGGGAACAGTTCTACTCAAAAAATAGAAAACAAATCCCAGGGCAAGCAGGAGTCCGGTCTGGGAAACGTCGGTAAGGGAGAGGGGGAGGACAGCAGTAAGAGTGTAACGGGTAAGAGTAAATCTGGAAGGTCCCATAAACACAAAAAGAAAAAGAAGCACAAAAAGTCCAGCAGACACAAACGTAAACACAAGGAGGAAACTGAGGAGAAGGCCCGGAAAGCTGAGCTGGGGGAAGAGAAACCCAAGAAACGGAAAAGGCACAGACACAAAAAAGGTAAATCCTCCCTTTCGACAGAGTCAGACCGGGCACTGAAACCTGAACTATCTGAAGACTGCAGCCATTTCCAGAAGAAAAAGCGATGCTCCCAGGAGTCCCAGAGGAAATCCCTGTCTGCTGAGGAGGGAAGCAGCGGTAAAAAAGAGGACGGGGGTAACTCCTGCCAGGAGCACGGCGGCAAAAGACACAAGGCTGAGCTGCAACAGGTGCCTGGTGTGAGGAGGCGCTGCCCGGGGCTGTCCCAGGCCCGGAGCAGCCGCCGGAGCCGGCAGAGCAGCGGCGACTACGACAGCGACGAGGGCTCTCCCGGCAAGCACTGCCGCCAGAAGTCCCCGTCACAATACAGCGACGACTACGACTCGGGCAGCGAGCACTCCCGCAGCCGCTCCCGCTCGGGCCGCAGGCACTCCTCACACAGGTCCTACTCCACCAGCTCGGACGCGTCCTCGGAGCACAGCCGCTACAGCCGCCACAGGAGCTACTCGGATGACAGCTACAGCGACTACAGCGACCGCTCCCGCTGCCACTCCAAGCGCTCCCAGGACTCGGAGGACGACTCCGACTACAACAGCTCAAACCACCGCTCGAAGCGGCGCAAATACTCCTCGTCGGAAGATGACTACAGCTCGAGCAGGAGCAGATCCAGGAGTCGGAGCAGGAGCCGAACCCACCCTCGAGGCAGGTCAAGATCCAGGAGCCGGGGCAGGAGCCGCAGCAGCAGCTGCAGCCGCAGTCGGAGCAAGAGGAGGAGCCGCAGCGTGACGGGCCGCAGCTGGAAGCGCAGCCGCAGCTATAGCCGGGACCGCAGCCGCAGCACCCGCAGCCACTCGCAGAGGTCCCTGTCGCGGAAGGGCTCACGGGGCCACGAGAGCCCCGAGGAGCGAAGGTCTGGCAGAAGGGACTTCATCAGGTCCAAGATCTATCGCTCCCAGTCTCCTCACTATTTCCGGACAGGCCGAGGTGAGGGGTCGCTGCTGAAGAAGGAGGATGGCAAAGGAGAGGATCTGAAAGGATCTGGATCCCTGTCCCAGAACAGCAGCAGCTCTGGCACAGGACGGGCCTCGGAAGGGGACTGCAGTCCTGAGGAGAGGAACTCTGTTACTGCAAAGCTGCTCCTGGAAAAAGTGCAATCCAGGAAGGTTGAGAAGAAGCCCTGTGTCACTGACGAGATGCTGTCAGGGGCAAACAAGGTGGGCATAAAGCTCAAAGATCCTCCCCAGGGCTACTTTGGCCCCAAACTGCCTCCTTCCTTAGGCAACAAACCGGTTCTGCCCTTAATTGGGAAGTTGCCAACCATTCGGAAACCAAACTCCAAGAGATATGAGGAGTCTGGCTTGGAGAGGGGCGAGGAGCAGGAGCTGTCAGATGCTGAGGATGGTTCCCAAGGCATGGAGGAGGGTCAGCTGGCCGGCCAGTCTCTCCTGGAAGATGTGGTGATGGTAATTCAGGACAAACCTCTGGATGAGCAGAAACGTGATGAAGCCTCCGTGGAGATGCAGTCCCTTCCCCTGGATGCACCGGCACTCCCTGAGTGCTTTGGCTCCAGAGATCTGGTCATGCCACACAACTTCCTCTCAGATCCAAGCGATGGTGATGGGCTGGAGCCTATGGATGGGGGCAGCCAGCCAGTCCCAGTGGAAACCAGTATGATGCCCTTAGTTCCAGATGTTGAGCACTTTCCTGGCTACGTGCCTCAGAGCGGGGAGCCGAGCATAGAAGGGGATCGGGAGGGGGGAGAAGATTCCTCTCTAGCCCCACTGGAGAGCCAGCCCATCACCTTCACCCCCGAGGAGATGGAGAAGTACAGCAAGCTGCAGCAGGCCGCCCAGCAGCACATCCAGCAGCAGCTGCTGGCCAAGCAAGTCAAGGCCTTCCCCGCCTCGGCCGCCCTGGCGCCGGCCGCGCCCGCGCTGCAGCCCATCCACATCCAGCAGCCGGCGGCAGCGTCGGCCACGTCCATCACGACGGTGCAGCACGCCATCCTGCAGCACCACGCCGCTGCCGCCGCCGCCGCCATCGGCATCCACCCCCACCCGCACCCGCAGCCCCTCGCTCAGGTCCACCACATCCCCCAGCCGCACCTGACGCCCATTTCCTTGTCCCACCTGACCCACTCCATTATTCCGGGGCATCCCGCCACGTTCCTGGCCAGCCACCCCATCCACATCATTCCGGCGTCCGCCATCCACCCGGGCCCCTTCACCTTCCACCCTGTCCCTCACGCTCTCTACCCGACCCTCCTGGCTCCGAGGCCCGCAGCCGCTGCCGCCGCCACGGCCCTGCACCTCCACCCCCTGCTGCACCCCATTTTCTCAGGACAGGACTTGCAGCATCCACCCAGCCACGGCACATGAAGGACAAAATGAAGGAACCTCGGAGGAAGGAGAATATTTGGCGTTTGGGGAAGGGGTTGGAGTCGAGCCAGCGGGCAGGTGAGGCCTGAGCATTTCCTTTCACTCTTGAGCAGCCAAAGAAGCCGGAGGCTCGCGGGCTGGGCTGTTGGCTGTACCCCAGGGATGTCTCGCTCCGACTCCCGTGCACGCAGCAGCACTGCTCCGGAAGAGCCATTTCACCTTTAGAACAGCGAGACACTTGGAAAGGCTTTTTTTTCCCCCCTGGATGCTCGCACTTGGTCATCTTCCTTCTGCCACCTTGTATATGATAAATGAGGTTTCATACACACTAATAGGATCTCTAAAAATCCTTTTAATGAGGTCATCTAATTAAAATAGCATGATTGAATCCGGCTTGTAATGAGCGATGGAACATCAGGAGCTGTCGGCTGCAGGGGCACTGGAGGCCTCAGTTTTCAGGCATTTGCAGGAGGTTCCTTGGCCTCTGCCACTGCACACGTGGGTTTTTCTTGGTGTGAGCAGCAAACATGGAAGTAAAATCTTACTGTAAAGGGGAGGAGGAGCTCTGCGTGTGTGCCCAGAGCTCCCGTCCTTCTCCATCCTGCATCTGCATTCTCCTGCACCGGGACCATGCCTGGGTATCCCAGACTGGAGAGAGGTTCTGGGGTCAGGGGTTGGGATTCCAGCCTGGGCTTTGACCACTCTTCTCCTGAAAGGGGGGAAAAAAATCACTCTGAGTTCCATCTTCTGTGGTGTTGAGAAAGAGGCACTGCGATGGGAGAGAGAAGGAAAATCCTGTTAGGAATTGAAGCAATACAGAGGATGGGGGAGCGCGGCCAGGATGTGAAGCGTGTTCTTTCCTCTGTAACACTGATGGTTTCCTTATTAATTTATAGGAAATTTTTTTTTAATGTAAAGAATTGCACTGAACTCTGTAAACAAAGATGCTGCTTTTTGTAGCTCCTATCAAAGGTTACATTTGTAGTATATCGCAATAATATTTTTTACAGCCAGTTCTTAGTGGTACTTGTTCTGGTGGCTTCTGTGTAAATATGTTTGCTGTAGGTGACCCAAGACACTTGTAAAGGTTCAATTTATAGTTTCAGCTAGATGCAGAACAGCTAAGCATGTATATTTTATCAAGCTCATGTATTTTTGAAGTTTTTATGTACTATAAAATGTAAAAACAAACAAAAAAAATCTTCATTTAGAATTTTGCAGAAGAAAAAATCAACAGGTGAGACTTGGGCAAGGTGAGGGCTGTGGGGGTAGCAGTGGCTCTGGCAGGTAATGCTGCGTTCCTCCCTGCCATAGGAATGGGCACTGGAGCAGCCTGGGGAGCAGCAGGAATTCAGGGTGCTCCCAGAGTATGGAGAGCCCTTTTTTTTTTTCCTTTCCTTCCCTCCTCCTCCCTTTGGAACCAATGTGTATTGCTTCCAATGTGTATTACTCCAACCAGTAATGGTGTGGACCCTACTGGTGCAGGAGGAGCCTTGGGACTGTTCCCATCCCACACACAAGGTTACCTCAGCTTGGTCCATAAGGGATTTCCCAGTTCTCCCTGCATCACCTGGCTCAGGTGACACTGCCCGTGGGAGCTTCCCCACCCCAGTGCAGGGGATGAGCTGCTGCTGTCCCCACTCACAGGGCATTGCAGGTGTCACAGTCCTTGGGCCACCACCGCTGGAGGGAGGGATTTCAGAGCAGTGTGGGGATGTGGTGACATCCCCATCCCTTTCCCTGTCCCCATCCTCTTCCCTGTCCCCTCCTGGAGTGCAGCACGAGACCAGGCAAAGTCAAAGGATCAAAACCCCCTGAGCTCCCTCACCGTGTAAACGAGGAATTGGAACAGGTCAGAGTGACAGCAGTCACAAAAAAGGGACTCAAATTTCCTGTAAATACCGAACAATTCAGTGTTACTGTCAGAGCTGAGCTTTGTAGGGCCCATCTGTGCCCCGGCCCCATCACGCTGTGGGCAGGGATTGTTTTTGGACTTAAGGATAGCGCTAAAATAATTAACCTGTCATTACTTAACGAGCATAAACAGACTGTATTTAACTTTGTCACATAAGATATATATATAAATATATATATATGCTGTAAAATGAGGGAAAGAAACCTTTCTAATAAACCAATGATTTGTGGAAAAAAAAAAATGTGATGATGTGTGGTGGTGGGGAGCTGCCGTATAGAGCACCAGCCTCTCCTAACCAAAGCCCTGGTTTGATTAAAGGGAAAAAATCCACCTCCCTGCATGCCAGCAGGGTCGGGGTCCAGGCTGCCACCTGCCCTTCCCTGGCGGTGGCCCTGGGAGGAGGTGGCTGATGAGGGATGGTGCTGAAAGAAACAGGAAATTAAGTAATTGGACAGAAGAAAGAATTCTAATTGCCCTGAGGGGTCTGGTGTGGGCTCCAGCTGGGTTCAGATGCCGCTGCCAGCTGGGGACGAGACCTCCCGAGGAGGAGCAGCTGCGCCTGAGTCCGATGTCCTCCTCTCCCGGGACACGGAGCTGATCCGGACTCAGCTACACCCTTCCCACCCTTCGGGGCTCTGCCACGGCTTTGGGCAAATCCCGCTCTCTTCCAACTGCAGCTGCTCCGAAGGGTTGGAGCAGACCCCGCTCCGGGGACTGTGTTCCCCGTCAGGGGCCGAGGTGCCCTTTGCCTCTGTGGGGACCCCCTGTGCCCCCCCAAACCCCCCGACTCCCCCGTCCTGCTTCCCACATGCAGCTTCAGAGATGGAGAGAAGCCCCGTTCCACACGGGCTGGCTCCCAGGGACGTGCTCCGGGGCTTCTCCCGGCCACCGGCGCTGGTTTGGCACGAGGAGCCCCCTGAGAGTCCTTAACTGAGTTGAAATGAATTCTGCAGGTGGGTTCAGGGGCTGACGCCGCTGTCCGGGCAGGGCTGGGCGCCCGCGGCTGCCACGGGCCTGGCTGCGGGCACCGGCCCTTCCTCGGGGACAGGGACGAGGACACGCCTTGCTCACTTGGCTGTGCCCTCACCCTGTGCCCGCTCCCTTTCCAGAGCCATTGCCCTGCCCAGCGCTGGTGCTGCCTCTCCCCTGGCAGGGTTTGGGGGTGTCCCTGCCCCAAAGGAGATACCGGGGGGGGGTGATGCCCAGCGGGGGCGGGCTCGGTGCTGTCAGCTCCATCCGGCTGCGGAGGGGATATCGGGGGCGACGGACGGGCCCTGTGCCCTGCTGTCCTCGCCACATTTCCGCTGGCAGGGACTGCCTGCACCCCGAAATAGCCACCCCAAGATGGAGATCCCGAAATAGCCACCCCGAGACTGGCACCTCGCGGAGGGCTGGGTGCGGCCCCGGCGGGCGATAGGCTCAGGCTGCTGTGGCCTGTGCCTGTGGTGTGTCCCCGCACCCTGTCCCCCTGAGGTGGGGATGTATCTCCCGGTGGCACTGCACCTCCTGTCCCCCGCCCTGCTCCAGCCGCATCCGTCTCCCCCACACCTCTCTGGCTTCCTGCAGGAGCGGATGTGGGTCCGGGGGGGCCCTTCCTGTGTCCCCTATTCCTGCTGGTCCCGTCCCCAGCTGTGTCCCCCGAGATAAGCCAGGGACGCCCCGGGACAGGGGCTGTGGCCACATTTTGGGTGACGATGGGGCTGCTGCGGGTGCTGCTGCTCCTCGGGGGGCTGCCCCTGCCCCCCATGCTGGGGCTTCTCCAGGACCCCCCCACCATCTACGAGGGACCCCCCGGCAGCTATTTCGGTTTTGCCCTGGATTTCCACATGAGCGAGGGAAGGTAGGGAGAACCGGGGTGTCGGGGTCGGGCACGGCACACGCCGCCGACCCTGACACCCGCTCTGCCCCGCCAGGCCCAGCGTTGCGGTGGGGGCCCCCCGTGCCAACACCTCCCAGCCCGGCGTGGCTCAGCCCGGCGCCGTCTTCCTCTGCTCCTGGCCCCCCGACAAGACCCCCTGCCACCCCCTCGCCATCGACACTGCGGGTGCGTGGGCGCCGTGGGGCGGGGGTGGGCGCGGGGGGGGGGCCAGCTCCGCACATTCCCCCTCCCGCTCCCCCAGGGGACGAGAGCGAGATCCACGGCACCTTGGAGTTCTACACCTACAAGTCGCACCAGTGGCTGGGAGCGTCCGTCACCAGCTGGGACGGCAAACTGGTGGTGGGTGCATCCGGGGGGGATGTGGGCACCCTTGGGTGGCGGCGGGGTGGGCGCCCAGCCTGTCCCATCGCCGTGCCCAGGTCTGTGCCCCGCTGCAGCACTGGAACGCGATGGAGGGGGAGCACGAGGCGTTCCGCACCCCGACGGGCACCTGCTTCGTGCGGAGCCCGGGCGAGCAGCGCGCCGTGTGGTTCTCGCCCTGCCGCGACCTGACCATGGCCAGCACCTACCTCCAGACGAAATACGGTGAGGGGGGACCGGGGACCGGGGGGTGCCCCCAGCCCCGCGTCCGTCTGACCCTGCCCTGTGCCCTCAGTGCACGACAAGCGCTACTGCGAGATCGGCTTCAGCGCCGCTGTCACCCCGGTGAGAGCGGACTTGAGCGGCTTGGGGGACTCGGGGGCCTCGGGCACCTTGGGGGGATTCGGCGGCGGCCATGGGATGCTGATAGAGATGCAGAGGGTGTGGCCAGAACGGTACCTGGGTGTCACGGCGGGGGATGTTGGGGTAGGGATGCTGAGGTGGGAGATATTGGAGTGGGAATTCCGGGAGGGGAGGTCCTAGGAGTGGGGGGGATGCTGGGGTGGGAGTGCCAGGATGGGAAACACTGGGGTGGGGAATACTTGGGTGAGGATGCTTTGCTGAGCCAGCTCCTCCCGCAGGACGGGACGCTGGTGCTGGGTGCCCCCGGCGGGTACTACTTCAAGGGTGAGTCCTTCCTGCCGGCGTTGCCACCCCGGCTGGTGCTCCCGGGGGGCTCCCTTTGGGTGGTCTGGGTGGGAGGAGGGCGCCCCGGATGGGGTACCCCATAAGTGCCACCGCAGTGGCACTGGCAGCCCATGGCGTGTGGCAGCGTGTGCCCCATCAGTGCTGGTGTTCCCCGCCGCGGTGTCCCCCAGGGCTCGTGTACTCGGTGGAGCTGGACAAGATCCTCAGGCGCTTCGACGGCACGTCCCTGCTGTGGCTGGGGAGCCCCGGGCGCCCCACGGAGCCGGTGTTTGGGGTTTACGAGGACGGGTACCGAGGTGAGCAGTGGGCACGGGCACCCTGCCCCACTGCCAGCTCCTGCTGGGATACCCGGGGGTCACCAGTGCCCATCTCCCTGCAGGGTACTCGGTGGCTGTGGGCGAGTTTGATGGCAATCCCAAAACCAAAGGTAGGGCTGGGGGGTGCAGGGAACAGGGGTTGATGGGCCTGGGGCATCCCGGGGCTCCGGGGTGATCTTGCTTCCCTTCCCGGGGGCAATGGACAGGCCAGGGGGCCCGTCCATCTCTGTGCCCTCATGCCCCCATGTCACACCAGGGGTGTCCCCGTGCCCACTCTGGTGACGGGGGTATCCCCGTGCCCCCCTCAATGTCCCAGTGGGGGCACTCAGGGCTCTCATCCCTCACAGAGTACGTGGTGGGAGTCCCCAACAAGAGCAACACGAGGGGTGAGGTGAGTGCTGCCGAGTGCCCAGTGCCAGTGCCTGGCCGAGGGGACACCAGGGGACACCACCCCGGGCTGGGCCTGGCGTCTGACACTGCCCTGCAGGTGGAGATCTTCACTGCAGGGGACACCCTGCGCAGGCTGCGGGGCATCGCCAGTGAGCAGGTACCCGTGCCCTGTGCCACCCCCAGCCCCCCCGGTGCTCCACAGCACTTCT
>VXBN01015730.1:90944-127667 GCA_013397395.1 Sinosuthora webbiana
GGGGGGACACGGGACTGATGGGGTCCCGCCTGGCCCTGGGGGTCGCTCCGGGGGTCCCGGGATGGGGGTGGGGGTCTCTGGGGGGCCCCGGCACGGCTCTATGGGAGGGATCGCTCCCAGGGGTCCCCTACAGCGCCTGGGATCCCGTGGGGGTTGGGGGATGACTGGGGGGGTCCCGGGCGGGAGATCCCCTCCCTGCTCCCTCGGCGGGTCCCGGAGACCCTCCCGGATCCCCCCAAATCCCTCCCGGCCCCCCCGCACCTGGAGCGGCTCCGCGGCGGCCGCGAACAAGATGGAGCCGGGCGGGGGGCGCGGAGCGGGGCCGGGAGCGGGGTGGGATCGGGCTGGGAGCGGGGAGGGAGCAGAGAGGGAGCGGGGTGGGAGCGGGGATCGGCCGGGCTCTGCCCCCGGCACCGCCCTCCTCCCGCCCCGCAGCGCCCCGAGGGGGCCCGAGGGTCCCCTGCGCTTCCCAAAGTTCTTAAAGTGCGTCCCATGCATCCAAACGTGTCCCAAAATGTCCCAAAGCACTCCCACTGCACTCCTGAAGAATCCCCTCTTGTCACAAAGCACCTCCTTGTGCTCCGAAGTGGCCCCAGTGCGTGCCACAGTGGCTCTGTGCTGTCCCAAAGTGTCCCTGCTGCACCCTCGAAGCATTGTCTTGTCCCCCAAAGAATCCCCTTGTGCCCCCAAATTTCCCCCCTGCATTCCAAACTGTCCCTTTCCTGTCTCCAGCTGTGTCCCGTTGTGTCCCAGTTGCATCCCAAATTGTCCCCATTGTGTCCTAAACCACCATCCCTGCACTCCTGGAGTTTTCCTTTGTGTCCTGAAAATCCTTGTGCCCCAAAATGACCCCCACTGCACCCTGAAGTGTCTCTGTCTTGTCCCAAAATATCTCCATTGCAACCCAGCTTGGCCCCATTACATCCCCACCACACCCCAAGTGCCCTTGCTGCACCATCAAGTGTCCCCTCTGTACCCCAGCCATCCCTGTGTCCCAAACCGCTGCCATGTGCTGTCCTTGCTGCGTTTCAAAGCCAGTCCCATGACCCCACACCTCCTCCTAGTGTCCCTGCCATGCCCTTTATTGTCCCCATTATGTCCCAAAGCACTTCAGTCATGTCCCTTGCCATTCTTTTTGTATCCCATCCAGTCCTGGTTGTGTCCCAGCCCATGACTATCATGACCCAAAGTGCTCCCACCCCAGGAGGTGGCTCTGGGTGATGGGAACTCATGTCCCATGACCCTGTGGCTCTCATCACGTCTCATGGTCTCTAGTGACATTTGTGGTGACACAGTATTTGGTGATGCCACCCAGGAATGGTGTCCCAGGTCACTGCTGTGTCCGGCAGTCTCACATCCCCTCATCCTCATGGGGTACAAAGGGCATGTGGTGTCCCCACGGCTCACCAGGAGCCAAGGAGCACTGAGCCCCTGCTGTGCCACCCATGGCGCTGGGATGTCCCCATATCCTGCCAGCAACACCTCACCCTTGTGTCTGAACGGGCTCTTTATTTGGGAACGGGGTGGGGGGCTCCAGCCACGGCACTGCCCGGCCTCTCCCTGCCCGCCCGCCGGTGCCACCGTCCAGCAGGCCCTGCCCGCCTGGACACTCCCTGCTGCCACCCTGGGAATGCCAGCTCAGCCAGCAGGGCACTGCAGGGCTCCGCTGACCACGGGGACCCCACTGAGCCCCACACACCTCCTGGGGCTCGACCCCCCGGATCCAGCCCTGGTGGGACAGGGTGGCCAAGGAGGACCCACCGGGCGTCCCTCCCTTGAGCCGGGTCACCACGCTGCCCTTCATGGAGCCACCACCGAGGTGACATGTGGCCAAGTCCTTCCTGGAGACACTGCTCCACCAAGTCCCCGCTGCCGGGATTGACCCCACGTGTGTCCTCAGGGTTTATCCGTCTGGGAAGATGTATCCATAGTGGTTGAGGATGTGCTCCACCACCTGGTTCTGGAAGACCATGTGCATGGCCATGTTGCCCTCCTCGCTGGCTGGCCGCAGCAGGGTGGGGCCAAACACGATGGCGACGCTCTGCACCGACATGCGGTTCTCCTCTTTGTGCTCCACCACCCTGCAGGGACAGGGGATGTGTCACTGGCATGGCCCTGACCCCGGGGCCTGTCCCCAGAGTCGTGTTCTGCCTTCCTGCACCGGGCTGGGTTTGGGGAAACAAGGGGGTGTCACCTGCAGAGGTGGCGGAAAAGGACCTTCATGGTATCATGGTGGGCGGGTGGCAGGGACTGCACCAGGTCCCGGATGCAGCGGCCCCGCAGGGACAGGTCCTGGATCTCTGCCAGAGAGGGAGGGCACGGTGGGGTGCTAGCTCCAGCAGTCACAGCATCCCAGTCCCCACCTCCATTCCCATCCATGTCCCCATCCTAATCCCCACCCTCATCCCATCTCCATCACCACCCCTGTCCCAAATCCTGTCTCCATTCCCATCCCTTCTGTATCTTATTCCTGTCCCCAACCCCATCCTTATACCACTCCCCATCCCATCTCCATCCCATCCCATCCCAATCCCCATCCTGGTATCCATCCCATCCCATTTCAACCCCATCCTTGTCCCCATCCCAGAGCTATCCTCATCCCATCTCATATCTCATCTCATCCCATCCCATCCCATCCCATCCCATCCCGCGCCACGCCATCCCATCCCACTCTATCCCATCCTTTCCCCATCCCACCCCACCCCACCCCACCCGCTGTCCCTGTCCCTCACTGATGGCAGCGATGAACTTGTCGAAGTGGCTGAAGGGGACGAGTGGCTCCGGCAGCTCCCGCAGGAAGAGTTTCAGTGCCCCGGTGACAACGTGGATGTCCTCCCAACGCCCGTCATCCAGGTCCAGCTGCTCGTCTGGAGGTGGGGCAGCATCTCAGGTGTGTCCAGAGCCCCAGGGACGGGTGGGGGTCCCCGGCTGCCCCCTCCCGAACTCCAGCTCTGTCCTTCTGCCCCTGAAGGGTGGTTATACCCCACTGTCCCCCACTGTCACCATGGGTGACCATACCGTGCTCCACCTTGTAGCGCAGTTTCTGGATGGTGGCCAGGTTGCCACTGACCCGGTACAGCCCATCAATATCCAGACCTGGGTAGATGGAGATGGCAGAAAGCTCCCAGTTAAACAATCCACCCTGGGATGGGACATTAGGCACTCTTGAGGACACTTCAGTGTCCCTGCTGTCCCCCAGAGGATGCCCACAGCCAGGTGGCACACGGTGACAGACGGGTACAGCTGTGTTGGTGCCCACAGCAGCCAGTCCCTGGCTTCCAAAGAAAACCCACCCTCCCATGTAGGCTGTCCCTGTCCCCAGGGCAGTACCTCTCCTCTCCACGGTCCAGATGCACTGCAGGACGAAGTGTGGCACCGTGCTCTGCTCCCGTTCACACAGCGCCAGCAGCGAGCAGCCAAAAACCTGGTCTAGGAACACAGCAGGGACATGAGCATGGCCAGGGACACCAGGAGGGTGGCTAGTTGGGGACAGGGTTGGGCACAGAGGGTCTTGTTCCCATAGGATTGTCTCACTGGGTGGCTGGAGGTGATGGGACACGCCTGAGCCCATCACCAAGATGCTGGGTCAGGGTTGGGCTTGGTCACTCAACGCGGTGTCCCAGCTCCATCCTTGGCTGTCCCAGCTCCATCCCTGCCTGTCCCCACCCACCCTCCAGCCTGGAGACATCCCGAGGGGCTCAGGCCCATTCCAGCACCCACCCTTGATAGGCCCTGACATCCCATCTCAGCATCCACTCTGGACTTACCCTCATCCCAGCACGTATCCAGCCCCATCCCGGCAGCCCCTGATCCCGGCCCCCACACCCACCTTTGATGTAGCCCCTCTCCCGCAGGGATTGCAGCGTCGGCCGCCTCTGCAGGAACTTGCGGAGTTTGTTCCGGACTCTGCTGGTGTCATTCTCGGCACTGCCCGTCCCCTGCCCGGCCGCTGGCGGGGACATGGCACACGTCAGCACCATCCTGAGTGTCCGACCGGGGGGTCCCGGCTTGTCCCACCCCCGGGGACCCACAGGGTGGGTGGTTTTGCCAGAGACCCCGTGCCCATCCCGGGTGCCGGTGCTCACCTGCCCTCCTCTCCTCGCCGCCCCCCAGCTTCTCCCGGGAGCCGAATTCAGCCCGAGTTTCGGCCTCCTCCTCTCCGGGGATGTCGGAGCCCTAAGGAAGGGGCACCGTGAGACGCCGGGCCCGGCCCCAGGGTGGCCGCGGGGTGGGGGACCCTGCTCACCCTCCGGCCGATGCTGTCGGCGATGGCCCTGTGCCAGGCGGTGATGATCTGTTCCGAGTCATGCTGGATGAGGAATTCCGAGCCCTCCCGCGTCCTCAGCTGCCAGAGCAACAGGCAAAGGTCAGGGAAAGGGCACGGGGCTGCCGCAACCACTCGGATTTGGGAACCAGGATGTGGCTGAGCCCGGTGCCAACTCTGATGACAGCAGCCAGTGCTGTTTGCTGGGGAGCTGGAGCGGCTCCTCCCTGTGCAAAGCCCCTCTGGGAGTCAGGATGTCACTTGGTGACCTCTCTGTGCCCATCAGAATGGGACAGTGACCGGCAGTGCAGTGTCCCTGTACTCTGTCCCACCCTGGCATGTCCCCAGTGTCCCCACTTCCATCCCCTGCACCACTGCTGGGATGAACTGGGCAGGTGTGGCATTGCCCTGTGGACCACGTGTGGACCCTGGGGTGTGACCAGTGTCCCTCATGCTGTCACCTGCTCACCTCCAGGACATTCTTCTTGCTGGACTTGTCCCTGCCAGCCCAGGTGAGGGTGGCCCCACGCAGCTCCACCGTGTGCTCAGGGGTGGTCAGGGTGCTGGGATGCCTCTGTGGGGACAAGGGGATGAGGGTGGCACCTGCCCAGAGGGGACAGGGACACCAGGATCCTGCTGGGGGGTGTGGGCTGCCCTCCTCCAGAAAGTCAAGGTTGCTAGATGTCCTCTATGGGACCCCTCTGTCCCCTCCTATGGTCTCTGCAAGACTAGGACATGGGACTGCTGTGGTGGGGTGAGGGTCATGGCCACCAGCCTGGGGACAACCAGGTCCAAGGACTACCATCACCTCAAGGGAGATTTCCAGCCCTCCCCAGGGACCCCAGTGGGCTCCAGCTTTGGGGTCCCTCTCAGTGTCACTGCGGGAAGGGAGAGGGTGGCTGCCCCCAAGGAGGGGAATTTTGCAGTGGGAGAGCATCAGACCCACTGCTTCTCCCTATGCCCTGGGTTTTGGGGTGCTTTGGCCACAGTCCCCCTGCCCCAAGAGCCTCTGCACCTGCAGACAGAGCCCTGAACCTCCGAGGGGAGGCCAGCACTGGCCAGAACTGTGGGTTCCCTGTCTTCCCCCCCCGCACGCTGTCACCACAGGGTGTTGCAAGACCCACAGCAACTTCTGCATCCGGCGGCAGCTGCTGGGCCCTGCAGGGGGGGACTGACCCTGGGGGGACTGGGGACAGCTCTGCTTCCTCCTGCTGGCTCCCACCAGCTCCGGGTGCTCCCACACTGGCACCTCTGCAGGGAGTGTGTGTGCTGGGGGGTGAGTCCCATCCATGTCCCAGTGCTGGGGTCCCTGTGCAGGGCACCTGCCCTGGTCTGTGGGTCCTGGTCCCATCCTTTAAGTGCTGATTCCCCCCACACAGTGCCTGGGGTCCTGTTTTGTGGGTGTGGCCCTGTCCCCTGGATGTCGGCCTCATCCTGTGGGTCCCACCCTGCAGCTTCAACCCCATCCTGTGGATCCTTGTCTTGTCCTACAGATGCTGGTCCTATCCTGCAGATGCTGGCCCCATTCTGTGGGTGCAGGCCGTGGTCCCCCTTCCCCAAGAGCCTCTGCACCCCCTAGTCAGAGCCCTGAACCCCCACCCCAGAGGAGAGGACAGCGCCGTGTTCCCTGTGGGTGCTGCCCCCATCCTACATGCATTGGCTGCATCCTCTGAGTCCTCATCCAGTCCCATGGGTTCTGGCACTGTCCCATGGGTGCTGGCACTGTCCCATGGGTGCTGGCCCTGTCCCATGGACACTGGTTCCATCCCATGGGAGCTGCCCTGGCCCAAGGCCATTTGGGCTCTTACCAAGGCACTGGCAGCTGAGTGCTTGGAGTCCTTGAAGAAGGTGAGGATTCCCCCTTCCAGCACCGTCCAGGAGGAGCTCCAGTTCTTCCTGGGAAGCAGAGCAGGGGTCACACAGTGGGATAGCACAGCTCCTTACCCCTGCTGGACTCCTGTCTCCCGTGGCAGGGGACACTGGGATGTTCTTACCGGAGCCGCTTCCCTCGGTCCAACGTCTTGGTCCGGTTGAGCACCCCGGCTTTTTCAAGGCATTTAAACTGGAAAGTAAAGGTGGGGATGTCAGATTTGCCCCTTGCTCTCCCTGGTGCTGGGGTGAGGGCAGGCTGGGTGCCCCTCCCTGGTGCTCACCTTCTCCTCCTTGCTGCCCGCTGCTGGGGACACGGTGCCGTGCCAGGCGAAGAGCCCGCTGTCCTGGCTGGAGCCGCTGCTGGCCCGCTCATGGCGGCTGCCCGATGGCACCTGGGCAGGGAGGGGTCAGGTGATGCCCAAGGTGCCCCCGCCAGGAGGGGGCTGTGCTGTGCACCCAGGGCACCCCAGAGCCCCTGTAACCCCTGCTCTGCAGGCTTGTGAGGATGTTTATCCCTGGCAGTCACCTCTGTCTGCATCTTCGTCCCCGAACGTGTCCCCATCCCCACTGCTGACCCTGTCCTTATCCGTAACCCATCCCTGTCCCCATCCTAGTTCATATCCCTGTTCATCTTCCATTCCCAGTCCTTTTCCCTGTCCCCATCCTCAACCATATCCCAATCCCTATTCCCATCCCTATCCCGTACCGTGTCAGGGCTGAAGTGCTCGGGGTAGAACATGATTCCCTCAGAGTGGCTGTGCCTGTACCAGCCTGGGGGCGAGCCCAGCTCCTCGGGGTGCCCTGGGGACAGGCAGAGAGAGGCCCCCTGATCATAGGAGCCCACAGGCGAATAGTCCTCTTCAGGATAACACTCCAGCTCATCTGGAGACAGGTCAGGATAATCCGCTTCTGGAGTGGGTGGCTGGAGAGAAGAGACAGTTCAAGATCTTGGCCCAACCAAGAGATCTGCATCCCTGTGTTGGGGGCTGCCCCATCTCCATCATGTCCATTCCCTTCTCTGTCTCCATTCCCATCTCCATCTCAATCCCTGTCTCCATCTCCATTCCCATTCCTGTTTCCATCTCCATCTCAATCCCAGTATCCATTCCCATCTCCATCTTCATCTGTACCTTCATCTTCATTCCCATCCCTGTCTCCCATCTCCAACTTCATCCCTGTCTCCATCTCCATGCCCCTCCCTTTCTACATCCATCTCCATCTTTGTTTCCATATTCACCTCCATTGCATCTCCCGTCCTTTCTCAATCTTCAGCTCTGCCTCCATTTCCATCCCATCCCTGTTTCCATTTGCATTCTCATCCTTTCTTACACCCCAGTATCCATACCCATGTCCATCTTCATCTGTCTTTATCTCCATCCCCATCTGTCTCCATCTCAATCTCCACCTCCATTGCATCTCCCACACCTTTCTCAGTCCCAGTCTCCACCTCCATTTTCATCCCATCCCTTTTTCACCTCCATCCCCATCCCCGTCTCTGCCCCCATCCCCATCTCTGCCCCCACCCCAAGCCTGTCCCCGCGCCTCGCTGGGTGCTCACCCTCTGCTCCATGGGCTCGTACCGCGTCCCCCCAGGGTGCATCTCCTGGGGGCTGCCTGTGTCTCCCGCAGTGGGGGGGTCCCACGACGTCTCACCTGTCACCGAATTATAGAAAAAAGTCTGTCCGCTTCCTTCATCCACGTGCTGTTTCCACTCGGAAAGCTCCGGGCTGTGTGCGAGCGAGGAGGCGGGAGAGGCGGCGGGACTCACTCCGTCGGCCGCCTGCCCGAAGGGACAATCCCATGTGGTCTCGCCCGTCACCGGGTTATAATAAAACAAATGTCCACTGTCCGTGTCCGTGTGGGTTTCCCAGTCTGACACAGAACTGCCAGGCTCCTCTGGGGCCGAGCTGGTGGCAGCGGCCTCTTTCTGCAGCTCCTGGATGTTGAGGTAGATGGGATCAGGTGTTTCCTCCGACTCCTTGTGTGCCTGGGGGAACACGGATGTGTCACTACTGCAGCTGGGATGGCATTCCTGGGATGTCCCCACTGTGGTGTCCGGGTGACCGATGGGTGAGGCGCCGAGGAGATGGATCCTGCCCTGGTTGCTGGGTCACACCCCTGCCTAGGCCCCTGAAATTGTGGGGCAGGAGGTGCCAGTGATGGGGTGTAGGAGGCCGGGAGGTGGAGAGGGGCACCCACAGCACCCAGAGTGGGACAGGGAGCACCCAGGGACACAGGGATGAGCACCTGGAGGGACATCGAGGTCCCCAGTGCCAGCACCTGTGTCACTGCTGCCGGTTGTCACCTGCTGCTGGCAGCACCCTCACAACCAGCACCACGTCAGTGGCACCTGCACGACCCACTGCATGCAGCACGTGCACCACTGGTACCTGTGTCACTGCATCATCAGTACCTGCATTGCCTGCACCCACATCAGCACCTGCATCACTGGGACCCATGTCACCCACATCATCAACACCTGTGCGCCTGGTAACCACTCATGCAGCACCTGTATCACTGGTACCTGCAGCACCTGCATCATCCACTTCTGCTTCACTGGTACCTGCATCACCTGCTCTGTGCAGCACCCACATCACTGGCATTCAAACCATGAACACCCACAGACTCTGCAGTGACATCTGCGGTCCCAACACTTCCAAACTGCTCATCCCCTGCACCCGCAGCCTCCGCTCCCACCTCTCCAGCAACAGCACCCCCAAACTCACACCCATCTCACCCACACTTGCACCCCAGCACCCTCATCACCTGCACCCTGGGACACTTCCAGCACCCACAGACAGCCCTAGCGTCCCGCCCAAAGCCGGATGCCAAACCAGACAGTCCCATCACCACATCCCAAAATAGCACCCCCAGCACCAGCCTGGCTGACTCCCACCTGCGGGGATGCCTGGGGTAGGGGGATAGGTGTCCCCTGGGACCAGGAAGGTGCTGCCAGCGGGGAACCCCCTCCTGTCACCCTTTGATTTTATAGCCTGAATCTCTCACTAATGGCTGCGGGGACAAAGGTCCCATCTCCAGCCCTGCCTCCACCCGAGGGAGGTGACAGTGGGTCCTTGGGGACACCCTGGATCAGAGTGGAACAGCAGCTCAATGAGACCCCTCATCCTCCCCCCATTAACCCACAACCCCCACACCCCCTGCTCCCCCTGGGGAGCAGGGCCAGAAGCCACCGGGGGGTCTGCCCTCCTCCTGGGGACAGGGGACATGGGGGTGGCAATGGCAGATCCCAATGACAGAGCCCCCCCAGCACCTCTCTCTCCACCAAGGGTGCATCCCTGGGGGTTTCTCCGCCGGGGAGGGGGGGCTGGGTGCTCCTCCCTGCTTTGGGATGGGCATTGTGGCACCCACTGGTGCCCATAAACCCCCAGGGAAACCCAAGGGAGAGCTTGGCGAGGGGCAACCCCAAACACCCCCCTGTCCCTGGGCTGGGTGCACCCTTGGGTGCTGCCTACCTTCCCCAAGTGCAGCAGCTTCCACGCCCTGCTCCGGGCCCCCTGCAGACCCCCCGGCACCTGGTCACCCATCGCGGTGACACTGGGAGAGCACTGGGAGCACCAGGGTGGGGACAGCCGTGGGGACACTGCGAGGCTCCGGTGACGCCGCTGGCGCCCTGAGCCGGGCCCTGCACCCACCGCGCTTCCTGCTGGGGCTCGGGGAGCGGAAGAGACGCGCGGGGCGGAACTGGCTTCTCTTGGGGTTGTTGTCACCCACCATCCACAACCTGCCCCTCGTCACCCGCTCCGGCAAAGCCAAGGCCAACCGAGCAGGAATTGCTCCAGGATGATGCTGAGCAGGAATTGCACTGGGATTATTCCCCCGGATTTCGGGTGGCCCAAAAGCGGTGTCACACTGCTCCACCAGCAGCTGATCTGGGGCTGCTGCATCCCCACAACACAGGGATCATCCCATCCCATCCCACCCCACCCCATCCCATCCCATGGGTGGGGGGGTGCAGACGGTGGCAGGACTGAGGTCACCCTGCTCGATGCTGGATGGTTTGGGCACTGGCTGGATTTGGGCAGGGAAGGGGAATGCTCCTGTGGTGGCACTGGGGTTGGGGACTATCCTGGGTCACCCCCAGAGGGGAGTCATTGGCTTTGAGTGTGCAAAAGGCACAGCTGGGGGCACAGGGT
The DNA here is from genome assembly GCA_013397395.1 of Sinosuthora webbiana. Lineage (NCBI taxonomy): Eukaryota > Metazoa > Chordata > Aves > Passeriformes > Sylviidae > Sinosuthora > Sinosuthora webbiana. Next base: position 101,235 of record VXBN01015730.1, read on the forward strand.
GTAAAATGGGGTGAAAATAAGGTGAGAATGGGGTTCAAAATGAGGTGTAAAACAGCCCCCTCCCACCAATACCCCATTTCCTCCAGCAGCTCCCCCAGGTGGCACAATCCCGCCCTGGATTGAAGTGGGGGACACCTAAGCTTGGGGTGCTCCAGGTGCCTGGGGTTACTCCAAAGTGAGGTCTTCTGGGACAAGTGAAGAGGGGACAAGGTCGTGGGACCCACCCCTCTGTCTCACCCTGTGTACCCCAGTCCGCGTTGGTGGCCGGGGGGGGCCCCCACCCTTGGGTGCCCCCTCTGGGGAGGTTCAGCCCAGGGGGTGCTGGGCAGAGCCCTTTGCTACTTACTGGTGTGGGGTGAGCGTGGGTTTGGGGTGTCGGGGCGCTGGCCTGTGCCGGGGTGCACCCAGCACCCACCTCGGTCAATGGGTGCTGCACCCAGGTGAGGCTCCCGCCCCGGCAGGGAGGAGCTGCCGCGCTTCCCTGTTAACCCCTTTGTGCCTCCTCTCATCCCGGAACACTCCGGGAACCTGAGGGGGACACTCCAAAGCCCCCCTGGGTGACACCAAGCGCCTTCCCTTGCCCCAGGGACCACGAGGTTCTGCAGAGTGGAGGGCTGGGAGAACCGAGGGGTGCCCATGAGGGTGGGGGAACTGAGGCACGGGCCGGGGGGCTGAGGGTGAAGGGTGTGCGGGGGGGTCCCTGTGTGGGGGGTCACTCACACCCCCGAAATGGTTAATTCTGGCCAAACCCTATGGTGGGGTCACCTACAGGCTTGTCCCATGGGGTCAGCTCGGTGGCGAGACGTGGGGTGTCCCAGCAGCGGCTGCAGTGCCGGGGTGTCACCACAGTGTTCTGGGGGTCACAGGGTCATGGTGGGGGAACACGGCCACTGAATCAGTCGAGGGGCCCAGCCTCCACACTCCTACCCGCTAACCCCCCCCAGCGCAGCTTTTGGGGACAGCAGTGGGGATGTCACCGTACCTGAGCCGCGGGGCCGGCCCCCGGCCACCTCCTGGCCACGTCCCTGTCCTTGCCGGAGGCGCAGAGCGTCTCGGAGCGGCTCTTCCCCAGCGGGCGAGCGTGTCCTGGGGGGTCCCCCCGTGCCCCCATGGCAGTGGCACTGCGTGATGCTGGTGTCACCCGCGCCAGGTCATCTAGGGAGTGCGAAGGTCTCACAGGCTCAGCGGGGTGTGGGGTCAGCCCCGGAATGACCCGAAAAGAGCTGAGTGATGGCGGTGAGTCCCTCCTGGGCACCGAGTCCCTCCTGGGCACCGAGTCTCTCCTGGGCACCGAGTCCCTCTGGAGCAGAGAGTCCTTCCTGGACACCGAGTCCCTCTGGAGCACCGAGTCCCTGCGGGGCACCGGGCATCCTCCCGCCGGTTCCCCCGGCTCGGCGGCGCCGATGAACCGATACTCGTACGCTGGCCGGGGCTGAGGGACAAGCGTGGCCGGCTCTGTCGCAGCATGTCCCGATGGCGGGGGGTCAAGTGGGGCTGGGGCGGCGATGGGCGGCAGCTCCTTGACGTACTGGGCCGGGATGTAGAAGGGCCGGGCGTCCCCGCTCCTGCGGACGTGCCACCAGTGCGGGTTGGTGCGTTTGAGCAGGACATAGCGCTCGTTGGGTTTGATGGAGACCAAGGTGCCGTCCTTGGCGCGGTACTCGAAGCCGTACTCCACCAGCACCAGCGCCTCCTCCGCCGGTTCCGCCGCCTCCATGGCCTCCCCGCGCCTCCGCCTGCGGGACACAGGGCAGGGAGAGGGTGACGGCAGCGCCCAAGCCCTCCTGGGCTGAGGACCCCCCAGCTCAGCTCCCTCGGGGTCCCGCCTGAGCTGCAGCCCGACGCGGCCGCTCCGCAAACCACCCGAACCTGCTGGAACAGCCCTGGGGTCACCGCCACCATCCTTGCCACCGTGCCCGAGACCCCAAAGCCACCGAGCCCCAAGTCGCTGAGCCCCCGAAGGCCCCGAGCCCCCAGAGCCCCCGAGCCCCGCTCTCACCTGCGGCCGGCGCTGGGCCGGGTGCGCGCCCGCGGTGCCGCTCGTGCCCGCGCCGGGCCGGTCCCAACTCGCCCGGTTTCCGCCGCCTCCTCTACGAGAGACGGGGCCGGGCTCCGCAGCGGGGTGGGTGCCCCGTCCCCGGCTGAAGCACGGGGTGCTCGGGCGCGTCTCCTCCCCTCGGCGGGCGGGGAGGGACGGTGGCGGAGGGGACCCGCTGCCGCCCGACGAGGAAACGGCTCCTCGGGAGGTTCCTGCCGCAGGAAGGGCCCAGCCCCACGGCTCAGCCGGGATCTGCGCTGCTGCCGGATCTGGCACGGCCTCCCTGGGCAGTGGGATGGGGACCCCATTAGGGGGGCCCCACGGGAGCTGCCCTGCCCTGGTTTTTGTCCCCACGCATCCCAGGGAGTTCTACTGTGTTGGTGGGCACGTCCCAAGTCCTCCTAGCACGAGAGTGGTGGGGAAAACAACGATGGGAGAGGCTGACACCAGTGGGGAGCAGCCGGGAAGGAAAATGGGGAAGGGACCCCCAAGCACTTGTCAAAGTGAAACCCTGGAGGATGGGCAAGAAGGATGGAGGATGGGCACGGAGGATGGAGGACAAGGAACAGGCAGCATCCCCTTTCCCAACCCTCTTTCCACAGACACCATGTCAGGTTCAAACTCTGATGAGGTCCCACTGCAGAGAAGCAAACTCAAAAATCGCTTCACTTGTTGTTAAATAGACTTTAATTATGTTTGCGTGGGGAGGGGTTAAAGGAAAATAAAACTTCTCCCGAGGATGAGCAGCAGCAGCAGGTGGGGAGGAGCAGCCCGGCTCTCCCCGGCTCTTCCCGGAGGCCACGGCCCTGGCTGGGCTCTCTGAGCGGGAGATGCTCGGGGCACCCAGAGTCCCCCTGGGGCACGCAGGTCCCTAAAGGCACAAGTGTCACTTTGTCCCCTCCCTGCATGGGTCCACCACCCAGAGCAGCCCAGTTGTGCAAAACCCCCATGTAAAAAAATACCAGTTTTCAGTATCCTAAAAAACTAGCGCTTTGATCAATGTCAGTTCTCCACACCCTTCATTGGAATCCTGGGATGACACCCTGAAGAGCCGCTGGGTTCCACTGGGAGGGGACATTGGCACCAGGAGGTTGACAGGGAACAGCACCCGGTTAGTGTGAAGGGGGATGGGTATTTCCAGCCCCCTTCTTTAGCCCTGGGTGGGCAGAAGGTCCCTCCGTGGGGCAGGAGCACCCACCCCACATTGTCCCTGTCCCCAGGGTGGGGCCAGGTGCAGGACGGGCTCAGGCAGGGAGGGTCTGCTCCGTCTCTCCTGCCGTCCCCATCCCGAGGGCAGTGTCGAGGTCAGTGCCAGGCTACAGGCTGGGCTCTGTGCTGGCCTCCAGCTGCCGCTGGTACCGCTGCCGCCGCTCGCAGCGCGGGCACGACGGGGCCCGGGCGTGGCAGTCCCGGTGGAAGACAGTTTTGCATTCACTGCACCTGGGAAAAGAAAGGAAAAAACAAACCCACTGTGTTGGTAACATCAGAGCAAAGACCAAACTTCCCCCACTGAACCGGGGGACAGTTCCCTGTCCTGGTGTGTTTTGAACACTCACTGAGCAGAGCCCCAGCTCCAGCTCAGGAGGAGCCTTGAGTGCAGGAGCAGCAGCTGCTTGAGGGGAACATCCACCTCAGCAGCTCCTCATCCAGCCCAGCAGCTCCTCATCCACCTCAGCAGCTCCTCATCCAGCCCAGCAGCCCCTTATCCACCTCAGCAGCTCCTCATCCAGCCCAACAGCTCCTCATCCACCTCAGCAGCTCCTCATCCACCTCAGCAGCTCCTCATCCAGCCCAGCAGCTCCGAGCGCAGTGGCCGGAAGGAGCGTGGTGGGTGCTGCCACCAGCTGCCAATGTGTGAGAGAGAAGGGAGCGAGGTTTGAGCTGAGGTTTGTGCCCTGCTCTCCCAGCACCGAGTGCAGCTTTGAGGGTGTGACAACACCCCCTGCAGCAACAAACCCTGTGACACCAAACCCTGGATATTGACCCTTGTGACACTGATCCCTTGACACCAATCTCGTGACACCAAGCCCTGTGACAGCATCGCTGTTTGGGACCCTCTGCTTGGCACGGCTGGAGTGGGACACCCCACCCTGACCTGCATGTGGCAGGGAGGCTGTGGAGACAGTGAAGCTGCAGGGAAGGGACAGGCAGCCAGGAGGGAGCTGCCCTTGAGCAGGTGGCTCTGTGGAGGTGTTGGAGCTCCCTGATCTGGCTCAGCAGCAGTAGGAATGTGACACCCTGCGAAGGACCCCAGCTCGGGCAGGGGTTTCACTGCTCAGTCACCAGCATAAATGTCCTTGCTACGAGGGCTGAGGTCAATTTTTGGTTGTGATCCCCAACTCCTCAGTGGCAGTAAAATGCGGCTCAGCCACATGCCAGCGGGGCAGCCACATTTACCTTCACTGTGCAAATACCTGGTGCACAATCCATGTGTGAACAGCACAAAACACCTTAATTCCCCAAAGCATGCGTGGGACAGAGCAGAGAAACACCCGTCAGTGCCAGGAAAGGGACCACATCATGACAGCTGGGGCCAAATCCTGCTCTGGAGAGGTGCTGAGGGACTCAGGACACGGAAAGGCTCATGCATGGACAGGCAGGATTTGGGATGGAAAACACGCTTCCATGTGGCCACTCCGGATCAGCAGCGGTGGCGGCTGCTCCCCAGGCGCGGGGGGATTTGTTAAGCCGGGTTTTACCCGGTGCGATTCCGAGTGGGAAGTGGCATCTCCAGTCTCCACCTCCCCACGAGCTGCCGGAGCAGGAGAGGGTCCTGCGCTGGCGGGGTCATTGTTTGAGGCGTTGCAGACACATCCTGCAGCGAGTGCCGCTGTGACCCGGTGCCCCGGGGCGGGCAGAGGGGCAGGAAGCCGCGTTCAGCTCCGTGAGGATGTCGGCTGAGCCGCTTTCCTGCTGCACAACCTCCTCCGTCAGGGTGAGAAAGAAAGACGTCAACAAACTTCAGAGCTCGGCTCCACGGGACACGAGACCTCCGGCCGGCCGCCGGCCAGCTCAGCCCTGCGTGCCAGCACTTTCCAGAGCCCGGCTGCTCTTTTTCCAAGGAAAATCGGTCCCCTGGGGATGTTGTTGTCCTCGATAATGAGCTCAGTGCTGTCCCTGTGGCAGGGAGGGGAGCAAGCAGCGCTGCTCCTCCTCCACGGAAATACTCGCAGCTCTGGAACACATGGAGCACCCACGGATCCCAGTATCCTCGGTATTTTCTGCAGGTTCTGGGTGTTGCTGCTCACTTTTAGGGATTGCCAGGCAAAGTGAAGCCACGCAGCCCATGAGCCTGTGAAATCTCTCTCTGCTAGGATTGTGCTCAATGCCAAACAGGCTAAGACAGCTCAAGAGGAAATGCCCTCAAGTTGCCTCAGGGGAGGTTTAGGTTGTGTATTATGGAAAATTTCTTCACTGAAAGAGTTGTCCAACTCTGGCAGAGGCTGCCCAGGCAAGTGGGGGAGTCACCATCCCTGCAGGGATTTAAAAGCCATGTGGATGTGGCACCTGGGGACATGGGTCAGTGGTGGCCTTGGCAGTGCTGGGAGGACTGGACTCAATGATCTTACAGGGCTTTTTCAACCTGAATGATTCCATGATTCTGCGACATAACCATGAAGATGTGGATCTCTCCTCCTACAGTGGAGCAGGCTCCTTGGCTGGAAGGGTTTGACTTCTTCAGCAAACCCTGATGGTGGTGGGGATGAGTTCCCCTTCAACACCGTCACCATCCTGATTCCAACTTCTGTCCAGCTGCTGTACCCTGATCCCCAGCCAACCCCACTGCAGGACAGGTCCCTCTGCCTGTAAGGAATGGAAGCTCTGTAGGGAGGGGAAAAACCCAGAGAGCCAGCATCACCCCTCTCCTGCTGGGAACATCCTCAGCCTCTCCCAGCACATCCCACAGTGCTGCCCCCCATCCATCTCTGCTCCCAGAGCAGCTATGGCTGCCCCATTCCTGGAAGGCCAGCTTGGACAGGACTTGGAAGGTGTCCCTGCACATGGCAGGGGGTGACACTGGATGGGCTTTAAGGTCCCTCCAACCCAAACCATTTTAGCATTCTATGAAATCTATGTCCATGTGTCTGTCCTTCCTTCTGTGGCTGTAGAGAGATGTAGGACAGTCCCACTGCTGCTTCCCCTTCCCTCCTGCAGCCCCTGCAAGGGGTCAGTCCGACACTGAGTGGAGAGGCACTGGCCAGGTAAGCAAGACAGGGACATACAGAACCTTCCTCCTCCTCCTCCTCCTCCTCCTTCCAGCCCCTTGGCAGCCCTGGCACCCAGCACCCAGCAAGGCCTTTGCAGGCTGACAGCAAGGTGCTGGTGGCTCTGCATCTTCAGTCTGCAAAGCCACCTCTCTTGGTGACATCTTGGCTCTGTGAGGATGGTCTGCTCCTGCCCCAGCTGGCCCAGATTTGGTTTGGACCATCTGGATCTGATGAGTTCCACGAGGACATGGGCATAAGGATGTGGGAACTGTGAGGATGAGTCCTACAAAGATGGGGGAACCACAAGGACGTGGCTCCCACAAGGACATGGGCACCGTGAGGATGCAACTCCCACAAGGACATGGGCACAATGAGGATGTGGCTCCCATGAGGACATGGGCACCACAATATGGTCCCCATGGTTGGAGGACAATGGGAACCACAAGGTTGTGGGCAGCATCACGAGGATGCACAACCACCTCAGAGCCATTTTCAATTCCCCACACGCCTTGGATGTGGGGTCTGCTCGCAGACCCTGAGCAAAACTTGGGGGCTGGTTGGGGCTCCTGGTGGAAGCCAGGCTGTGCCCCTGGGTGTCCTGGCTGCAGCAGGATGGGGCAGAGGTGGCTCACTCACCTGGTGGTAGTGTCGAACTCGAAGGGGAAGATGATGTCGCTGCTGTTGCAGATCTGGCAGATGAAGCCCCGCTGGGTGCACAGGTCGCAGCTGTAGACGTGGTGGGAAGCGAACTGCAGCAGCGACTGCAGGAAGGTCTCGAAGACGCCGTCGGCGATCTGGGGGGACACAGGGGTCAGCGCTCCTGGAGCCCGGCCCCGGCGGGGTTTGCTGTGTCACACCCATTCTTTGGGCTCCAAAACAACCCCCACCCCACACGCCTGGGCTGCAATGGGACCCCAGATTGCTGAGAGCAGCACCCACAACCTGCCAGGATGGGGCTCCCAGCTTGGGAATCACTGAAAAACCCAATTGTTGGGAACCTCCTGCTGAAGGAGCAGCATGTGGCATCCTCACAGACACCGGGGTGTTTTCACCTGGAAAACCCCAACAACTGGGCCAAGGGGCTTGGAGCAACCTGGTCTAGTGGGAGGTGGAAGTGGATGGCAGGGGGTGCGACTGGGTGGTTTTTAAGGTCCCTTCCAACCCAAACTATTCTGTAATTCTATGACCATGCACAGCTCTCACCTGGTTCAGATCAGCCACACTGTATTTGTGGGGACACTCCAGGAGGTAATGCCTGTGATCAAGCCTGCAAAGAAGCACAGAGAGGAAGGGGGTAGATGACCTCCAGCAGACCTCCAACAGCTTTGGAGTAAGGAGGAGCCTGGATGAAGCAGCCTCTTGATGTGAATCACTGCAGAGCCCATTTTCATGTCCCAAATCCTGCCGCTGTAAATCATGTGAGAGCATTTCAAAGGGGGGGAAAAAAAGAAAAAAAAAAAATCTCATCTATTTTGCCAGGTGTTTCCTGTCCAGCCAGAAGCTCCTCAGCCAGGAAGGTGTTTCCTGAGTCAGAGCTCATTGTGCTGACCCAGCCAACAGATGGATAACTCCTTAGAGTAGATGATACGGAGGGAAAAACCAGCCTGAGCCTTGGCAGCACTGCTCCCTGCTCCCATGGTGAGTGAGGAGGGGGACCAGGAGGCCACCAGAGTGCCAAGAGAGGGCAATGTCACCCCGGGAAGGACCTCACCGTTTGCTGAGCTCCTTCAGGGCGCCGCTGCGGCACATGATGAGATAATCCCCCAGCAGCTTCAGCTGCTCCCGGCTGCGCAGGATCCGCCCCATCCTCTCCACGTGCTCGTAGAGGCTCTCGTTGACCAGCTTCAGGTCAATCAGTGGCTGGTTTTGGATCTGCGTGAGGAACTTCAGGGCCTGCTTGCACACCTGGGGCACAGACAGAGGGGACAGGTGGACACAGACCATGGTGCAGCCCTAGAGCTTGGAGGGAGGTTGGGAGTGGTCATTTCCAGCCCAGGGAATGCCCAGATGGACCTCCTGGAAGCAGATGCTGGAGCGTTTCCCTGCTCCCTGCACGGACCCAGGCCAGGACTCACCCCTCGTTTGGTGAGATCCCAGTTGTGGATGAGGCGGGAGGGGATCACGGTCTCCTCGTCGCGGTGGCAGCTGTCGCAGTAGTAGAGCCCGGAGAAGGCGCAGAGCTTGGGCCTGGCGAAGGAGAAGCCAATCTGCCGGGAGCAGCCTGTGGGAGCAGGGGGTGAGAGGGGACTGTGCTGCCCACAGCCTCTGCCCACCACTGCCAGGATGGGGGAGAAACTTTCGGCACCACGGAATTGAACAATGAAGTTTTGGGTAAAGGTAGAGACCACCTAAAGCACCTGCAGGACATTCAGTGCGAGGCTTCCAGCCCCCTCCTCATGGATTTGAGCCTATAAAAAGGAGGCTGAACTATCTGTGAACCCATTTTTATCCACCAAGTGGTTCAATTGTTTGGATTTTTTTTTTTTTTTTTTTTTTTTTTTTTTTTTTTTTTGTTTTTTTGTTTTTTTTTTTTAAGGAAAAGTGAATTCTGGCAACATCCCAGTGGTTTTGGGAAGAACCTAAATCTCACTTGCTGTCCCATCACCTCCACCAGTAACTTTGCAGTATTTTGCCTGCGTTCAGCCCTTTTCTTTTCTGCTGTTGTCACAGGGTACCAAAACCTCATCTGCAAGTGATGAGATCAGGATGGATTAACCCTGAAACACCTTTATTATAGCAGTGGGGAACCTACTACTCCATCCATTGCACTCTGGAATAGCTGGAGCTCATCTCCCCAAAACATTCATGGAGATCATGTGTTGCTTTCTGAATTAGTAAGAAAAAACAGCCTTTATTGCTCATTACTCTGAGATGGAAGGGAACACATCGGGTGTCAGGCTGGGAGGGGGGTGAAAGCAGGGCAGGCAGATCCCTAAAAAAAAACCTACACAGAAAACCTGTGAATTTGTCTTTTTGGCTTGTGGCTTCCAGCTGTGGGGAGGTGGAAGATGCAGGACAGAGCCTGGAAGGGAAGGCAGAGACCAAACAGACCAGAAAAAAAATTATATAAAAAAAGAAGAGAGATTAAAAGAAAAAAACCCGACCTGCTGGAGGGTACAAGAAATATAATTGAAGCAGGAGAGAAATCTGAAATTTAATTAACTTAGCAAGGTAAAGAGCAAATTACAGCTCCCGTGGAGGTCAGTGAAGGTGCCACCAGAATCTCCCCGTGTGCCGAGAGGCGTCAGGGGAAGGGTAAATGATTGTTTTGCAAAATCAGCCTGTCACACCCATTGCCATCCCTGCTCCCGTGCTGCCTTACTGGAAAAACTGCTCCAGATTGCACTTTCCACACAGGCTGGGGCCTCAAAATGCCCAGGAAGAGAGTTCTGAGCTTCCTGATCTACCTAAGGTTGCTTCAAGCCTGGTTTCCCACTGTCTACCAAAAGCATCTTAAATGGGAACCCAGTAACATCCCAGTTAGACTGGGCTGGGGTGGGAACTCAGCACTGGGGTATCACCCTGTGCCCACAGGACACCAAAGGTGCCCTGACTGGTGACATGAAGCCCCACCAAGGAGATCTTGTATTGCTGGGATCCCTGGGAACACAGAGAAGCTGCACCTGCCCCATCCCTGGGAGTGTCCAAGACCAGCTTGGACAGAACTCGGAGCACCCTGGGATAGTGGAAGGTGTCCCTGTCCCTCGCAGGGAGTGGGACTGGATGGGCTTTAGGGTCCTTCCAACCCAAACCATTCCATGGTTCTGTACCTGCACAGATGAAGCTCTGAGAGTCCAGGCCCTTCTCCATGGGGATGGCCACCAGGTACTGCAACAAGAAGCTGTTTTCCTTCACGATGTTCTTCAGGACGACCTGGGAGTGCCCATCAAGGCTGCCCCCCAGGGTCAGCGCCTCCTCGGCGCTCTCCAGGTAGGACATGAGCACCTCTCGGACCAGCTCCCGCCACGAGGCCGCCTCCTCCGCGTTCTCAGCCTGCAGCTTCAGCACGGCCTTGGAGGTGATCACCTTGAAGAAGGAGGGTCCCCCCAGGCTGGTGTCTGGAAGGATGTCCTGGATAGTCTCTATGCCGTAACTGTTGCTTAAAATTTTGTCATTGTTTCTGATTCTAAAGCACTTCAGAGTTTCTAGAGACAGGGAAAAAATAAACGGGACCCAGGTTTTGTCCACGTCCATGTACAGAACAGCCTCTTTGATGGCATCCAGCTCTGCTTCTGGAGCTGGAGTCCAGTCCAAGCTGTTCCCAGGCACGTCACTGTACTGGAGAGCACTGGAATCGCCCTTGGGCTGGGCTTCGCCTCCATCCTCGGAGCACTCCAGAGTCTCCCAGTCCTCCTCCTCCAGCTGCGGCCGGCACTTGCGCAGCGCCTCGCGGATCCTGTCCAGCCAGTCCTCGGCCTCGTCCTGCGAAGGGGCTCGGAGGAAGAGCTTTTTCCCCAGGAAAACCAGCTCGAAGCGGCCGTCGGAGTGTGTCAGCGCCAGCGACTCGCAGCGCAGCAGGGAGTAGGTCTCCACGCAGATCCGCTCCTCGTGGTCCAGGAAGAGCCGCAGCTCCAGCGGGGACAGCTCGCAGGAAAACTCCTTCCAAATCCCCATGGCTCCTCGCCGTTCCAGGCTGCCCAGCTTCAGCAGCCCACGGAAAGGGTTGGAAAGACCTGGGGCAAGAGATGGCTCGGTTTAAGTGAGAGGGGAAGCTGGTGGGGAGAGAAAAGCCGAGAGGGGCTCAAAGCAAGCACCCAAAGGCATGGCAGGGGTGAGAGCCAGTGCTGGTACATGGTGGGCTGGGGCAGGAGCTGACGGGACCTTGGTCTCCATCACTATCCGCTTGCGTTTGGGTTTCTGTCCCCCTACATTTGGGTTTTGAAGCTGGGAACAAGTGGGATGAAGGAAAGGCACCCCACAAGGGTGGTCAGACCCTCTCCCACTAAAATGCTTCCCACCAGAGCTTCCCTGGGCTCAGCAATGCCTTGGGAAGCTGCTCCACTGCCTTCCGTAGCTCCCAGTGCTGCTATCAGCTCACACCACCCAATGGCTCTCCCCAGACAGCCCAGCCCCACTGGAGCAGTCCCTAAGCATGAGGGCAGCAGGAGGTGGCACGTACCCATCTGCCTGCGGTGCACCACACTGAAGCCCTTCTGCTCCTGCTCTGGGGACATTTTGGGCTTCCCAGTGTCCGAGGATGGCACCGAGAGCCTCTCCAAGTCCAGAGCACTGATGAGGCCTGGGGCTGGCCCCTCACTGTCCGCCTCTGGCCCAAAGCCGTTGGTGTTGGCTGTGCTTGTGCTGCTCTCTCCCAGGGAAGGTCTGTAGAAATCATCTTCTGAGATCCAGTTCTTCTTTTAAAAAATGAAATATTATGAATTATTAAGCTCATCAAACACCCTGTGCCCCTCAAACACACAGCTGCTGCTGTGCAGCCCAAACCCACTGATGTGTGGATTTAATGGAAGGTGTCTCTGCTCATGGCAGGAGGTTGGGAATGAGATGAGTCTTAAAGTCCCTTCCTCCCTGAACCATTCCACGACTGTCTGTCTTTCTGCTGGCCATTCCCAGATGGATGGCTCCTCTGTTCCCTCCAATCAGAGAATGATCCATGGAACTGTGTCAACAGCTGGTAAATATTTGGATTGTATTCTGGCGAGATAATAAAATAAAATAAAAATCAACCTGTTCTCTCCCCTTGAAATCACTGTGGAAGGAGAGCACACTCCCTGTAGTGACCACAGGTCCATGGAGTTTTCCTGATGGGGGTGAAATTCCAGCCCTGCCATGGAACAGCATGAGCTGGAGCAGCAGCATCAGGAAGAACAGAGATGGGGAGAGGCACAGAGACGTCCAGGGTGAAACAGAGACCTATGGTTCACAAGAGGATGCTACAGGGGCTTGGGCTATGCAGGGGAAAAATAAGGCAGGGAAAGCAGAAGAAGCCTCTGTGCCAGGAGGGGATGAGATCCATGAGCAGAAAAAAATTTGGCTGTAGCTTCTCCAGGAGCTTTTCTGGCTACAAGAATCCCAGAATCATTAAGGGAGAAGAGACCTTCAAGTCCCACCTGTGCCCAAACCCCATCTTGGCAGCCAGACCAGGGCACTGGGTGCCATGTCCAGGCATTCCCTGGACACTGCAGGGATGGGGACTCCACCACCTCCCTGGGCACCCCCTTCCAATGCCTGACCACTCTTTAAGTGAAAGAACTTCTCCTGAAAGAAGCAAGGTTCTGGGACAGGGTCCCGGAGCAAACACCAGGAGGACAAAACAACCCAGCTCAGTGCCCTGGCACAAGAGAGCAGCATTCCTAGACCCTTCTAGCGCTGCATCCCAACAGGAATGTCCTTTCAACTCCCCTTCATGGCCTTCCAAGAGCCTTTTATTTTGAATAACAACCTAAGTGACAGCAAAAGAACTGTCACCACCCTGTGGGGAGGATCACGGGGCGGGTGGCAGCTCCTGGATTACTCCTGGGGCAGGAATGCAGGTTGCTCCATGAGTCATGGAGAGCAGGGGGAATTTCCTGTTGACACAGTATGTTATACATAGATTAGGTCAAACTGGCTCTGGGCCAGGAGGAAGCAGCGGAAACGGGATAAGCGGGAGGGAACTGAGAGGAGCAGAGAGCAGAAGGAGAAATGGTCTGGGGGGTGTGAGGTATATCCTACCCTCACCAGTGTGGAAAGGATGGGAACCAGCGTGGAAACAATGGGAAGCAGGATGGAACAGTCAGTAACGAATTAGACAGAGGACAGGGCTGTTCAAAGAATTTCCTAAAAGCAGAAGCCAGTGGATGTGGCTCTGCTTCTGATGGCAGCAGGGGAAATCCGGTGCTGCTCAAGACCAACACCCAGGAATGCCATCCCACTCTGGGAACAGATGTTCTGCAGGAGCATTTTCCCACTGGGAAACCAGTTTGTTTCCTGTCCAGTCAACCCTTTTCCCTCCTCTTACGTGGACCATAAATGAAGAAAAATCCCCATGAGAACCTCGACTCTGGGGCTTTTTTATCACTTGCACACAGCCCATGGCCAGATTTGTGCAAGAGCTCACCCCTCTCTAGATATCTCTAACAAACCCAAAACTTCCTGCTGCAGCTGCTCCTGGAGAGGGATGACTGACAGACCAGGCAGGGCTTCAAAAGCTTTGGTGCCTCTTTCACCAGGGAATACAGATTTTGATCCAGTTTCTCCCGAAGCAGCTGGATGGCCACAGCTCTGTGGGGTGGGAATCATCACTGATAACCAAGTGGGAGCAGCATGGAAGATGGGAGTTTGGAGAAATTTATCCACGGAAGTGTCCAAGGCCAGGCTGGATGGGGCTTGGAGCAACCTGGTCTAGCAGAAGGTGTCCCTGCCGATGGCAGGGGTGGAACTAGATGAATTTTACGGCCCCTTCCAACCCAAACCATTCTGGGATTCCCTGATTCAAGAAAAGCAGTGCCTATTGGAACTGTCCCCAGTTTTATTTCCCTCCTGGATATCTCTTTCACCACTGGGTACAAACCCAAAGAGAAGGGAAGGGAGGGAGCTGTAGCACCTACCGGACACCCCAGCAGGGGAGAGAGCAGGCGCTGGGCCGTGGGGCTGGGGCCAGCCTGGCTCCCCTCGCTGCCACCACTCTCTGCTCTGCCCAGACCATCCCCAGCGTCCAGAATCCCAGATGTGCTGCCGGCATCTCCATCCCCATGGCCGGGGGGCGCAGGGTCTCCCGTCTGAGCAGGGATGTCACTGCTGGGGGGAGGCTCCTGGTGCACTCCATGGGTCGGTGCTGGGCAGGTGGGCAACACCGGGGGGCCCGGGGGAGGCCGGGGGGAGCAGCCCAGCACGCTGGGGAGCAGCTGTCCCTCCGGGGCGTCCGGGCTTCGCCTGGCCTTGCTGAACTCGGACAACACCCTTGAAATGGAAAAGTGATCGGTTTGAAGGCAGCTCAAAAACCAAAACCTGCAACTTCCCCCCCTCCTTGTTATTGCAAATTGTAACCATGTAAAAAGGGCTCAGTGTCACTGCTGGCCTCTGTGGGATGGCAGCATAGTGTGGCAGGAAAATCCCAGTGATGCCAACAGAAAAATGTGGGATTTGTGCCCCACAGAGCATCCCCCCCTTCATGCATGGAGCAGGACCCTGCCTGTGAAGGGAGCATTTCACAGTTACACCCATTAATGGGGTTTAATTTGGTGGGTGGAGGGACAGCACTGGGTGCTCCCCACAGCTCCAGCCCCATGTACAGCTCCTGGACAAGAATTTATAGCCTTGGACCATATGCCAAATTCCAACTGTTTTCATTAATGAGCAATTAACAGTGGAGCCTGGCCAGAGGATCTGCTGTTCCTGAGGCCCCACTCCACTGCTAGCCCCAGAATTAAACCAGCTCAAGATTAAAACTCAAAGGAGTGTCTCCATCATGAGTTTAATCCAATCAAGGCAGGCTCTTCCAGGATCATTGGAAGATGCAAAATCCTGGAAGTAGGGAATGATGCTGTTATAGATGGGGAAGCACAGTCTGCAGCTCCAACTCTTCCTGAAGACAGGGAAGAGACACCACCCCAAGGCTTGGTTCCCTCATAGTCACACTCTGAAGGTGACAGCCAAAATATTTATAGATTACTCAGAGTTTATATAACCCTGGAAATCTTTGTGCTGAATGCTTGGCAGGAATAAACCACAAGGATGACAAACCAACAACCTCCCTCTCTGAATGATCTGCCGAAGCTGCAAATTACAACCCTACCCTGTGACCAAACTCATTTCTTTCCCCCTGTGGAAAGCCCTGGAGCATCCCCCAGCGTACGCCAGGAAGATGTGACATTCCTGAAGCCAGGGAGCAGCATTTTTCTGACATTTCTGCCCTGGTAAAGAGGACACACACACACTTCAGTGGCCATGAGCTCATTTGCAGTGGCAGCAGGGTCTCAACAAGTCATGCTGAGCGGTTCGTGAAAACAACAAAAGCTCCTTCCAGAAGGTAAAAAGAGCTCATTAAAGGCAAAGAGGGAGAAAAACTTCCTGCCTACAGAGAGAAAATAACAAGAGGCCAGAGAGGGTCAAAAATCCCTTCGGAGAGATGTGGGGAAAGACTCACTCCTGCAGGGACCTGTCCAGGTCCTCGGCGGTGGCCGTGCCCAGGTCGGAGTCACAGGACAGCGGCTCCTCAGCACGCTCGGGGCTGCGGGCGCAGGGCACCGGGGGGAGGCTGTCGGAGCCCAGGCTGGACGAGAGCTGGGACGAGCTTGTGGTGTTCAAGCTCAGCGAGGACGACGTGAGCTTGATCTTGCTGCTGGCTTTGCCAATGGGCAGGACAGGGGCTTGGATCTCGATCTCATCCGACCCCGAGGACTGGGAGATGGAGCCCAGCGATGCTTTCCTGTGGGGCTCGGAGGCCGAGGACGTGAGGGGCTCCAGCAGCTCGGACACGGGACACAGACCCGACAGGGACAGCGGGGTGATGGTCCACTCATTCAGAACTGCTGACTTGTAGGAGAGCTCGAAGGTTAAGGACGATAAACCCTGCAAGTAGCAGAGGAGAAACTCGCACTCTTCAGTGTCCAGGAGCAGAGCTGGGGCTTGGTAGTACTCGTGCAGCCGGGGCCGGTCCCGCAGCAGCAGCTTCAGGTAACACTCCATGAGGCCGTCGTTCAGTGCCAGCCGCAGCCAGGCCCGGCAGCGCCCCACGTCCGTGTTGATAAACATCAGTTGTTCCAGCTCCGAGACAATATTTCTGGGAGAGGAGGAAAAAAGCAGAACAGGAATGAGTGGCTCTGTTTTGGTCCATTGCGGGGTGCAGGAGGGCCAGAGCCTTCTTCATCAGACACTGCTCAACCTGCTCTGCTGCAGGGAGTTCAGGAGTTGGGATAAAACCAGCGGTGGAAAATCTCTCTCCTTCATGGAAAATGTGGTTTTCCATGGAAGAAAATGGTTCCTGAATGGCCCAAACTAAATATGTTGGTAAGGGCCCCCAGGCAGTTCTGTGGTGCCTCTGGCTGACCCTCCTCTCTGACTGGAGGCATCCCCCACCCACTGCTTGCACTGGGCGAGGATGCAGAGGGGAGAATTCCCGTTGTCCTTAGGTGTTTGTGGGGTTTGTGCAGGCTGGATCATCCTTGGTGACAACCACGTGTCTAAATTCTCCCTTCAAATTTAAAAGCAGTCAAAACACAGTGAAAACTTTTGTGGCAGCCCTAAAAAAACAACTTGGCTGGGGCTGAGCTCAAGTAATCCCAAACTCCTGAGTTCAGCTGTTCTTCCCTAAAATCCAACAGCGACACCACGCTCCCTGATCCTCCCTGCTCCCAGCTCACTGCACACACCTCAAAAACCAGAGCAAAGATTTTGTAAGGCTTCTTTTCTAATCAGTCTCTCAAGACAGAAGAAAAAACCTTCAAAGGGCACAAAATAACCCCCATAGCGTGTGAAAGAGTTATTTTCATCCGCTCTTTCATAATTCAGGAGTTGGTGATGGAGCTGGATGAGGCTTTCAGAACAATTTGTGTGTGGGCTGTTATTTACTGTGTGTGAACTTGACATAGGGAGTGGCTTAGAAAACCCCAGTAAACAGTGATCACTCAGGAGAGACCTCCTCAAAGGCTGGCTGGGACATAAAGAAATGGGGCCAACCAAAGCCAGCAGATCCAGGCCAAGAGAGAACCCAGATCCTGTGCTGTGCATAAGCAGCTGCTGCTGGAGACCAGTGTGGCCACTGGGGGTCCACTGGGCCCAGAAATCCAGCCTGGTACCCAGAAATAAATAAGAAAGGCGTGTGCCTTCAGTTTCAATCCTCAGCTTTTTGGGGACATCAGCTCATCCCCTGCACACACTGAGCAGGGATGTGGGAGCTCAGCCCCTCTTGGCACTGCAGGGGCTTCACTCTGCTACCTCCATCCTCCAGGGTCCAGGGCAGCCTCCCAAAGCCCCGTGAGAGCATCCCTCCCTGCAGCTGAGGGGACTGAGCACACAGATGGGGTGGAGACACATCTGTCCATGGAGCCATCCTCCTCATTCCTGGAATCTGATGGCACCAAAAGAAGGGATAAACCCGAGGGTGTGAATCCCTGTCAGCAGCAAGAGCCACTCACCGATGTGTGATGCTCTTCAGCAGGCCCCAAAAGACTGGCTGGGGAAGGGGGCCCCGACCCCCTGATTTTTTCCCTTTCCCTCCACTCTCTGCCTTGATGTGCTTTGCCTTCAGCCCGTGCACAAACACAGCTTCCAGGGCGCTGCAGAGCGTGTTGGCATTGCCATCGTCACTGGTGACCACGGCATCCGAGCTCACGTACTGCTTCTGCAGAGCCTTGATGGCATTCACCAGCTGCTTCTTGATCAGCTGCAAGACAGGAGGTGCAGGTTTGGGTTATAAAAGTGAGAATATTAGGAAGGATTTAATGTAAAAGAGCTCAAAAAACAGTAAGGCCTATCCAGAGTGAAGCACCATGTGACTCCTGTCTCATCCTCACCCTTTGGAGCGGCTGAACCGGTCATGCTGGGGACTCAGACTCCTGGCATCTGGCTTATTTTGTTATAAAAATAATAATCTATGCAATTTTAGCTGGTGTTTCAGAACTGGGGTTGCCTTTAGAGCATGTGGTGCTTCCTCTGCAGAAAGGAAACGGCTTAAGGCGATGGGGAAAAAGGAATTGGTTCTTTCCAGGCGCGCTCTCGGGGGAAACACGAGGATTAAGTGTGGGTGAGAAAGGAGAAACTCAGAGGAGGGAATGAATCCTCTGAGCTTGTCAGCTCAAGCAGCATGTGACATGTGACACGGGGCCCGCCAGCAGAAATCAAAGTCATTGACCTCACTGGCTGTGCTGGGTAAACACTCAGGTGATGGGCCCCAAAACAGCGGGCTTTGGAAGGACATTGGGGTTCAGCTGCTGCCCTCAGACAAACTCAATGGCTTCTGAAGCTGGGATGTGGGAATTTTGCCTTCCAGCAGCTTTACTTCATCTTTCACCAGTTGAAAACAGCAAGTTTGGTGAATTTAACAATTTCACGCTGGTGGAGAAGATTTTTCCTAAAGCAGCTGAGCCTGGATATCTCAACCAGTCTTATTTTAAATCAAGGTTGTGTTTCTCAGCAGGCACTTGGAAACCACCACAAATTCCTCCTCAAATTCCAACCAAACAATCCATGTTTCAGCACCACGCAGCATTCCCAGCAAAGGCTGAAATGTTCCCTGAGCAGGGCTCTGCAGATTTTGACTCCAGCCTGGGTTGGCGGCACAAACCCATATTAAATTTCCAGCCTGGGATATTTTTTTCAGCATCTAAATAAGATTCCCAGCAGCTGTAGCTCAAGGACAACAGTCAGGGGAGTGTGTTCCTTACTTGGGGTGCTGTTTTCCAGCTTTTTCAGCTGCTCCCCAGGTCTGCTGCTCCATGGAAGGAGCACTGAGGGTTGAGAATAATAAAGAGTGCAGATGATTTTATCAGTCATGCATGGATTCATCCATGGGATAAATAAAACACTTGGGTTTAACTGTTGATGTTGAACTTTGCTTGTTGAATATATTTGGACTCCTAAAGTTGGGTGAAGAGACCCCAAATTGATGGGGACAACACTTCTTCATCCAGGTATCAGAGCTGAGCACCTTCCCTGCCCCACATGAGGTCTTGCAAAGGCCAAGGTGTGATTTAACCCCTTGTTTCCTTTAATCCCCCAACCCAGACAAACCATCAAGGATCCCTTTCCAATCCCAATATAAACCATCCTAATCCCAGCTGGCAGCACCCACAAGTCCTGCCTGTCCCCAGCAGTGCCTGGAGTTGCACTGGGAGCTGTCTGGGGGGCACTGGGGGGTCTGCCTCACCTGGATGGCTTCCTTGGGGTCTTCAGGGTGGCTGGAATGCATCTCTGCTGCTGCCGCTCCCCACGCTGCCTTCACATGTCACCTGTGGGACAAGGAGGGCGTGGTTGAGCACCCAGGGGTGCCACTCACCTGCCAGGAGAAGGGCTCCTGGTGTCACCCAAAATGGATGGATCCTGCCCTGAGGCGTTCTGCAGGTGCTCATGGCCAGGACAGTGTGGGATCTGAGCTGGGAGTGAGTGACATGGAAAAGTACCGTGATTCCCAGGGACAATGCCTGGGGACACTTCCCAGGGACCAGGAGAGTTTCAGGCAAAATAGAGCATGGCCAAGAGACCAGGAGGGAGTAATGAACCCCTGTGAGGGGCCCTCAGGCAGCCCCCAGGCTGGGGAAGCTGCCAGGCAGGTCTGGCCAGCAGTGTCACAGGCATGGCCAGGGACTGCTCCCCTTGTCCCTGTGTCACCTGGAATGCCTAAGCCTGGAAAAGGCACCCAAAAACCAAATGGGAGTGGCATGAGGTGGCCTGGACAAGGGGTGTCACCCCACAGCAGAACCTGGGGAGAGGTGACAATAGTTCAGCTCTCTGTCACATACCAGACGAGTGATGCTGCTCCAAACCCAGCTGGGACAGACCCTATCAGCACAGAGCTGGCTGGGGAGATGGGAAAGAATCATGGAATGCCAGGATGGTTTGGGTTGGAAAAGGACCTTAAAGCCCACCCAGGTTCAACCCCTGCCATGGGCAGGAACACCTTCCATTATCCCAGGTTGCTCCAAACCCTGTCCAGCCTGGCCTTGGACACTTCCAGGGATCCAGGGGCAGCCACAGCTGCTCTGGGCACCCTGTGCCAGGGCCTCCCCATCATTACAGGAGGATTTTCTTGCCAATATTCAATCTGAATCTCCATTTCTAGTTTAAATCCATTCTCCTTTGTCCTGTCACTGTCTGCCCATGTAAAGTCCCTCTCCACGTTTTTTAAAAGCTCCTCTAAGTACTGGAAGGCTTCTGGTTCTCCATGAGGCAGATGAAACCCAGCATCTCCCCATGCTGGGGGGTGCCAGGGCTGCTCTGCTGCTTTGGTGAGAGACAGAGAAAAAACCAGTGCCCTCCTTTTATGGAAAACCCTGCAAAAACCTGATCCAAGCAGTCTGAGCAGCCTGGCCAGGTCACTTGCCACTGCAGAGACAACAAGGGACCTTTGACTTCTGACTCTGGACTTCAGGACTTCCTGCCCTGCTCCTCCCTCGGAGCTGTCTGTGAGACCCAGCTGTGCCTAGAGCCTCTGAACAGAGCTCGTGGTGTCAGAAGGACACCCTTGGCACAGCTGGATCCCTCTCCAAACACAGCTGGATGCCTCACCCCACACAGCTGGATCTCTGACCCCACACAGCAGGGCCTGGCATGAAAAGGGGTCTGAGAGCTGCTCCAGCACCTGCTGCTGCTCACAGCTTCCTATGGATATGAAAGGCTGGAGAAAGAATTTATTTATAGAATCCTAGAATGGTTTGGGCTGGAAGGGGCCTTAAGGATGAGCCAGCCCCACCCCCTGCCATGGGCAGGGACACCTTCCACTATCCCAGGGTGCTCCAAGCCCCTTCCAACCTGGCCTTGGGCCCTTCCAGGGATCCAGGGGCAGCCACAGCTGCTCTGGGCACCCTGTGCCAGGGCCTCATCATCCTCACAGGGAAGAATTTCTTCTTAATATCCAATCTAATCCTCTCCTCTGTCAGTGTGAAACCATTCCACCTTGTCCTGTCAAACTATTCCCTTTAAGCTGGAATCATTTGCCATCCAAATGGAGAAGGAGAGCCCAGCTGTTGGCCACAGGGCTGGATCTGCCTCCAGCAGACAACAGGCTTGGAATGGCATTGATGTCTCAGATTTTATTTCCAAGCCAACACGAAATCCCCAGAACTTTCTCTGAGCAGAGCTGACAGCATCAACCTGCCCCTCTCCTGCCAAGTCTGGGCAGAAGCATGGTTTGCTGAGCAGCTCCTACAAGGCCATAGCCAGTCCTGAAGGCAGCACTGCCCAAATCAGGAGCAGTTTAAACCCAGAGTGGCCCAAATCTGCAGTGGCCCAAACCCAGAGTAGCTCAAGTCTGGAGCAGCCCAAATCCAGACATCCCAGACCTGAAACATTCCAGACCCAGAACACCCTGTGCAGGTCCCACAGCAGCTGGCCCTGCTGAGAGCAGTAGGACAAGAACTCCTTGGGGTCAAACCCAGGACAGATCCTCAGTGTTTCCAGGGCTCACAGATGATTTCAGAGAAAATGAAACTGTTTTTGCTGTGGCTTGTCATAAGATTTCCTCTCCCTGTGTTGCAACACAGAAATGGGGGAGCACAGGAAAGTTAGCCCCTGGCTCAGGGGCTGCTGGGGGGGTTGGGGGAGTGAGGGGCTCCTGAAGTGGCAGCAGCAGTTGACAAGGACTACAGGGAGCCACCCCCATCTCTGCCTTCCATACAGGAGGTTCCAGCTCCTCAGGGCTGGGCAGCCTCTGCCCCTTTCCTCACCACCTCCTGCTACACCCTGAGGACAAGAGGCACATCCCCTCCCCCAAGACAATGAAGGTGGAAGACCCAAGGATGGGAAATCCAAGAGTGAGAGGAGACCCAGGTGTGGGAGAAGACTCGAGGGTGAGACCCTCGGGTGGGGGAACTCAAGGAGGGGCACAGGGTGGCATTTCTCATGCCCAGGGAGGCAGCCCAGGTGTTCCAGCTCCAGGATCACCCTGGAGTCCTGAGCTGGTCACAGGGAAAGCAGAGGTGACAGAGGGAAGAAAAGACTTCACCTTAGTTTTTCAAACACCTGGTCTAAGTTTTACAAACTGAGAGTTACTCCCTCAAAACCCTCTCCTTTGCCAGCATCACCTCTCCCAGTGCCTGCAGGAGGCGAGAACTGAGGCCACCTTCACCCCAGGACTCTCCACTCCCACCACGACCAGTCCAACCAGTTTGTTCCAGCGCTACCAATCCACACAGCACCACTTCTCTGGGACAGCATTTTCCTGAATAATGAGTGCAAGGAAGCAGCTCTGAAGAGGATTTCACCAAACAAAATCTTAGGTGAAACAGAGCGAAATAGGAACAGCAGCCCTGGCACTGGATTTAGAAAGACCTAGAGGGCTCTGGAGCACTTCCAGGTGGATCCTGGAAAGCCATGGCTGTTCATTGTCATCTTGGAAGATAAAGAAATAAGATGAATGTGCAAACACAGACACAAGCACAGCTACAGCACAGAAAACCCACCAGGTTTCTCAGCAGTCACCACCCCGACAGCTCTGTGGGTGACACAGGGAAAAGCAAACAGGTGAGGAACAAACCCAGTCAGGGAGTCTGACCTACCCAGGAGAAGAGTCATGGTGCGAGGCCAGAGCTGCTGATTTCCCAAACTGCTGCAAACCAGCCAGATTCTTTGGAAACAGCTGGAATCGAGGCTCATGCCAGCAGAGCAGAGCCCCTGTCCCAGAGCTTGGCTCCTTGGTCTCCCAAGAAGCGACGCTCTGTGAGTTATAAATAAACAGCAGGTCACTGCCTGCGCTCTGGGATGGAAAACAACGACGGCAGCGTGAGCGGTGACTCAAGGCCTGGACACAGAGCAAGTCATTTTCCAAGCACGAGTGCTGTGCCAGTCACCCTCTGCCCTGGGGACATGGGAGCTCTGGTGGCACGGTGGGTCCAAGGGCTGCTGTGGGGACAGCCTGCTCCTCCTACACAGCTCCTGCTTTCCACCCAGAGCTGAGTGGGAGCTGGGCCCAGAGACAGCCCAGGGGCAGGAAAGCCGGTGGCATGGCATGGGGGTTGGCTGGTTGGAGGACAAAACTTCTGGGAACAGCTTGGCGAGGGTTAGGACAGGACAGAGCCCCAGCAGAACCCTCATGGTCCGACTTTGGCTCCTTCCCTGTGCCCAGCCTGAGGATGCTGGGATTCCCATGGCAGGAACACAGGCACAGAGGGAGGAATGGGACCATCACACCACCCTCATCCCTATTTGTCACAGCTGACAAACCTGGTGGTGGCCGCAGAAGTGTCACCGCCGATGAGCCCGTCCAGCTTCTGCCCTGTGGGGGCCCAGGAGCAGCGGGGGGAGGAAGAGCAGCCACTGAGCTCCCAGCCTGGGTGGTGAGACTGTGCTTCCCAAACACTCCAAACTGGGAATTTCCTTCAGCCTATTACCTACTCCTGCACCAGGCTACAATTTGCCAGAGCCGCAGGCAGAGCTGGGGTTGATTTTCTGTGGTGCTGCAGCCGCTGGAGCCACCATGCACGGGCCAAGCAGGTTGTGAAAGCCCCAGCGTGTTGAGGCAAGATACTCCCAGGTTTCTATTGCCAGTTTTTGTGTTGCTTTGGATTCCCAGTGCTGGAGTTCTCCCGTGGATGTTCCTGGTGCCATCCGGCTGGGTGGGCGGCTCGCATCCCTCGGCAGGGGGATGGCGTTCGCTGTGAGGAAGGCAGTGAGGAAAGGGCTGCATTTTACACAAGAATTAGCCCGGGCTTGTCTGCAACTGCTCATTTTATGCGAGAAAACGTGATTTATTGAGAATGTAACACATGATAAATCAGGGAAAGCTGTAAGGATCCCACAGGTGCAGGGATCTCTGGCTGGCAGGAAGAATAGACTGAGAGATTTGGGGTGTCAGCGCTGGTGGGAGTGAATTGAGGACCAGACACCAACTCCCAGTGGGGCCCCTTGCAAAGGCACATCTGACCCGCTGTCCCCACCATGGAATACACGGAGAGGAGGAATGAGAAGCCAAAGCTGCTGGCTGGGCAGCGCAGCGTGCAGGGCCTGGCACGGGCGGGCCGGCGGCTGCTCTGGGGGCATCCGGGTGGCTGGGGAGGGATCAGGGCCTGCCCGGCCGTGGGGAGCCGGGGGAGCAGCGCTCGCTTACAACACCCCGCATCCGCTGCCAGACCCCATGGCCCGCACCCCGGCTGACCCTCGCTAGACACCCCGTCACTCTGCACCCCCCAGCACCCCGTGCCCCTCACCACCGCGCACGCCCTGCACCCCACGGGAGCCCTCGGCCCGCACGTCCTGCCAGGCCCCATCACCCCCGGTGCCGCCGGGCCCCGCTCACCGGCTCCGCGCCTTCGGCCGGGAAACCCGGAAGTGCCGGGAGCGCGCATGCCCCGCCTTCGTGACGTCATCACGCGGAGGGGCGGGCCCGAGAGCGCCAGGCCACGCCCCGCGGGCGCCGCGCGGGGCCGCGGGCGGTAACCCCGACAGGCAGGGACACAGCGGGACACACATGGACACACATGGACACACATGGACACACATGCAGACACATGGACACACATGGAGCCCGTCACATGCGCAGGGTGCCCCCCAGGATGTCACGGCCCCGGGAAGGCTGCGGCTCCAGAGGCTGGGCTGCGGTGACTGCTTGGGACACCCAGGGCTTCCTGGATCCCCCCTGTCCCAGTCCCCAGGGGACTTTGGGGTGTCCTAAGCATGGCACCCACCAGCAGCAGCATCCTCTCCAGAGAGGGCTCATGGAGCCAGTGGTCCAGATCTTGGGGTGCTGGATGCAGGACAGGGCCCAGGCAGGAACATCTTGTCTCTGGGTAACAGCATTTCCTTAGGCTTCTTCCAACTGGAATATTGCCTCCAAGGAAGTATTATCCAAGGAAATAAGAGCAAGTAAATGACAAGGAAACAACAGCTAAAGAACTGGGATCCAAGGAAATACCCTGGGATATAGCCACCAAAGAAGCAGAATCCAAGGAAAGCCTCAGCAGTTCCTACATCAGAACAAGAGCTGATGAAAACAGGCAGGCATTGCCTGTACTAAAAGTATCTGGCAGGCCCTCGATTTCTAGGAAAATTAATCCCTGACTGTGCAATGCAGGGTGCTGGGATGTGGAGGAAGAGATTTGCCTTCACCCTTCAACTTGTGGGAACACTGGGCTTGAACTAAGTGGCTGAAAATGGGAAAAGCCTGGAAAGCACAGTGGAGGGGAAGGATTTGGAGAGGTGAGGAAGAGCAGGAAGCACATGGTACCTGACCTCACCTACTCTACATCCTTTGCCTTGTACTTCTTCCTCTCCATCACAGATTTTCAAAGAACCCCAGAACACTTTGCTCATGTCCCAGGGGTTCCGAGGGCCACCAAGGACACCCTCTCTGGCTCTCTGGCCACCACTCAGTTCAGCTCCCAAGGAGAGCATCAGGAATGAAAACAATGCAGCCAGCAGCCTGAGAGCCAGGCGGGTGTGAGGGAGAGCAAAGGGAAGGAGGCGGAGGGGGAAACTTCAGGGGTGCAGAGGGGACAATGCCGCTTGTGCAGCTCCACGCCAGCACCACGGGGACACCAGGGCCATGGCCTCTGCAAGAGGACACCGGCCATTCCACTTCCACCCAGCGCCCCGAGCTCTAGTGCTCGCAGGAGACATTGGTAACACAAAAGTGTTGACCCTGGAAAGCAGCAGGGGCCTTGGGACGTTTTAGAAGCACTGCTGCAAAGCCTTTTACTTTGCTATCCAAAGAGATACCCAGGAAGGCCTCGTTGCAATGAGAAAACACTACAGAGAGTGCTGGAGCCAGGCACTGACACTGGGGCTGGCAGAAATAACACTTGTGGGAGGTGGAGGACCAGATGGATGCTCTGCCCAGCCCAGTGGCAGAGTTGAAGTGGGAAGAGGAAAGGAAAGGACTGTCAAGGCGTGTAAGAGGGAGAGGGACTGGTGGAGTCACTCTGAAGCAGCCATTGGACAAATGTCCCAGACAGACACATCTCAGGAAGCTGCGGATCCCCAAGGCTGTTGCCAGCAGGAGGGGACCCAAAAGACAGGGAGAATGGAAACAGGTCCCTGCTCGGGGCAGCAAGGGAATCCCCTCCTGGCCCATCTCACCTTCCCAGCTCCCTCTACACAACACGCTGGAGGCTCTGGGCCTCTGGGGCCGGGACAGTCACAGTGTGGACAAAGGTCCGTGCAGGGTGGAGGGGCTGCCCAGGGTGAGTCAGTCCAGCCACGCTGGGTGAGAGGCTCCCTGGGGCCGCTGTCCTGAGGGGCAGAGGAGTCCAGGGCTGCTGGACATTGTGCAAGGAGAAATCCTTGAAGGCGCAGGCAAGGACAGGCCGTGCCCGTGTGCCCAAAGACGAGCTGGTGAGGAAGCAGAGCGGCTGAGCAGGAAGCTTTGGCTGGGACTCAGGGAAGACACAGAATTTACAAAATTCAAAGAAGGGCAGCGCAGCAGGAGGATGGTGATGATGTCCTTGGGGCATGCAGGGAGAAAGGTAGAAAAGCAAAGGCCCAGCTGGAAGTGAATTTGGTCAATGCCATACAGGTGAACAGGAACTGCTTTTACAAATAAATACATCAGCAACAGCAGGAGGAACGAGGACAATCTTTGTTTTTATTGAATGCAGGGGG
>VXBN01015731.1:713-28344 GCA_013397395.1 Sinosuthora webbiana
TTTTTTTTTTTTTTTTTTTGTGGGAGAACCAAGTTTAAAATTTACTTTTTCCCCCATTTTTGTGGAAAAACCCATTTTAAATTTTATTTTTCCCTCCCTTTTCTGTGGAAAAAATCCAGTTAAAAATACAAATTGTCTCTGTTTTCTGTGAAATTCACAATTCACCTCTCACTGTCACTGGGACTTAATGACACGAAAGACCTTTTCCAATGTCAACAATTCCATGGTTTTAGGGAGCTGAAAAATAAAGGGAGGAGGATTTAAAACACAGAAGGGAAAGGAGCTGAGGGAAATAATAAGAATAAATTAATAAATAAATTAATAAATAGATAAATAAATCTATGGGGTTTTTGTGTCTTGAGGTGGAATTTGATCCCTGATTCCCTGAAGCTGTTGAATTGGTTTTTCCTCAGGAATGACGTGGAAAACACAACGGGAACAAGAAGAATTCCCAGAAGCTGTTTAAGAACATCCTGAAAAGCAAAATATTTTCAGGGTTGTCCCTTCATTTAGGGACCACTCTTATTTTTTCTGTTCATTCTGTGCTGGGGGGTCTGGTGAGTCAAAAAAATTCCTTTGAGTTTCAAATTAATTCCCCCACAAGCACATCCTGGAAGGAGGAAGGTCCTGGAGGAAGGAGGATTGAGGTGAGCCAGCAGGAAAACCCCACAGGGCTGGGATGTGACACTTCTGGGACAAGGGACTTGGAGGTTTTAGGAACAGGTTGGACAAAGCACAGCTCGGGAATGCTGCTCCTGCCTCGGGGAGTGAGGTGGGTGACAGGATGTCCCATCCAAGGGCCACGTGTTGTGGGTGGGTTTGGAATGGGCTGATGGGGACATGGGGTTGTGAAAGTGCCCAAAATCCCTGAGTCTGTGGCTGCTGAGTGGGGTTTTGGGCAGAGGGCACCCAGGGATGAGGAGTGTGAAAGGAACAGCGTGGGTGTTCGTTTGGGATGGACTGGAAATGATCCTGAGAGGCATCATCTCCCACTGGGAACAAACCAACCTTTTCTCTCTGGAAAACAGCGCCTGCATGAGCCTCTCTGGGTTCTCCTGGAAATCCAGGCTGTGCTGGGATTGCTCTTTGGAAAACTGAGCACTGACCCTCCCTGGGTTCTCCTGGAAATGCAGGCTGTGCTGGGATTGCTTTTTGGAAAATTGAGCCTCCCTGGGTTCTCCTAGAAATCCAGGCTTGGATTTCTCTTTGGAAAACTGAGCACTGAGCCTTCCTGGGTTCTTCTGGAAATCCAGGATGTGTGTGCTGGGATTTCTCTTTGGAAAACTGAGCACTGAGCCTCTCTGGGTTCTGGAAATCCAGGCTGTGTGTGCTGGGATTTCTGTCTGGAAAACAGAGCACTGAGCTTCCCTGGGTTCTCCTGGAAATCCAGGCTGTGCTGGGATTTCTCTCTGGAAAACAGAGCACTGAGCCTCTCTGGGTTCTGGAAATCCAGGCTGTGTGTGCTGGGATTTCTGTCTGGAAAACTGAGCACTGAGCCTTCCTGAGTTCTCCTGGAAATCCAGGCTGTGCTGGGATTTCTCTTTGGAAAACTGAGCACTGAGCTTCCCTGGATTCTCCTGGAAATCCAGGCTGTGTGTGCTGGGATTGCTCTTTGGAAAACTGAGCACTGAGCCTCTCTGGGTTCTGGAAATCCAGGCTGTGTGTGCTGGGATTTCTGTCTGGAAAACAGAGCACTGAGCTTCCCTGGGTTCTCCTGGAAATCCAGGCTGTGCTGGGATTTCTCTCTGGAAAACAGAGCACTGAGCCTCTCTGGGTTCTGGAAATCCAGGCTGTGTGTGCTGGGATTTCTGTCTGGAAAACTGAGCACTGAGCCTTCCTGAGTTCTCCTGGAAATCCAGGCTGTGCTGGGATTTCTCTTTGGAAAACTGAGCACTGAGCTTCCCTGGATTCTCCTGGAAATCCAGGCTGTGTGTGCTGGGATTGCTCTTTGGAAAACTGAGCACTGAGCCTCTCTGGGTTCTGGAAATCCAGGCTGTGTGTGCTGGGATTTCTGTCTGGAAAACAGAGCACTGAGCTTCCCTGGGTTCTCCTGGAAATCCAGGCTGTGCTGGGATTGCTCTTTGGAAAACTGAGCACTGAGACTCCCTGGGCTCTCCTGGAAATCCAGGCTTGGATTTCTCTTTGGAAAACTGAGCACTGAGCTTCCCTGGGTTCTCCTGGAAATCCAGGCTGTGCTGGGCCATAATCCCACGTGAAAATGTTGGGAAAAAGACTTAAGTGGGAATGCAGATGTGGCTGTGGCCAGCAGAAGGAAAGGAGCCATAGGAATGCTGGAGGCTGGTCAGGAAATGCCAAATTCAGTGTTCAGGGAAAGGAATTCCTGGGGAAGAACGATGCACCACGGGGAAAGGTTTAAATGTCCCCATTCCTGGGTCTGGGAAGGGAAAGAAAAAAATCAAAGGATCGTGGAAAGGGGCTTGCTTGGAAGGGAATTTAAGGATTAGGAAGGTGGAGGAATTATCCCAGATTCCTCCAACCTGGCCTTGGACACTGCCAGGGATGTGGAGTCCACAACCTCTGGGACAACCTGTGAAAAAAAAACCCTGACTGAGAGAGCACAAACAGCACTTTTCAAACATTCATGATAGAGATAAGAGGGGAAGAACACAGCTGCAGCTCCTTGGCTTTTTTTTTTTCCTCCCCCTCTTTTCCAGATGAAAAAGAAAATGGCATCCAGAGCTTTCCTTGGTGTGCATCCTTGCAGCAGGGATTGTTCAGGAGCGGCCACTGAGCAGTTTTTGCACGGCTCATGAAGGGCCAGGATGGTTCAGGGAGAATTCATCCAGGGAAAATTCATCCAGGGAGAATTTTGGTGGTGCAGTGGGTTTGTTTTAAGTGGCCTTGGCCAGGCTTTGCTTTCCACAGCTGCTCTGTACCCCACCAAAACCAAGGCTGGATTTGGGGATGATTCCTGCAGTGAAAGGCTCTGTTAGAGATTGTAGTCCCCAAAAATCTGTGATTGTTCTGGAGAGCTGCTGCTGCTGTGGGGAGATTTTGGATTCCTGCAGCATCTCCCAGGGCTCTGCAAATGCACATTTCTGGTCTTTGATTTGAATATTTGAATGTGAATATATTAGGGTTATAGCCTATTAATTTAAAGTTCTATTATACGTAAGCTTTATTAATACAATTTAATATTCTTTTGCTAAAAAATATTCATACTGAGTTTAAGTTTTGTTTAATTTTAAAATTATCCTACGGTTTGTTAAAATGTACTTATCTAACTTACAAAGTTCAGTTATTTTTTCTTAGAAATAAGTGTGTGATGAAAAAAAAACATTGGTAAACACCTGTTTGTAACACCTCCTCAGCCCAGCTGCCATCACCCTCACACAGATGCAGCAGCACACAGAGCTCCCCAAAAACTCACTGCAAATCCATTTACAGAGCTGTAAACCACTGTGGGATCACAGCTTCGCATCCAGACCGATTTCCTTGGGGAAATAAATCCCCTGAGCAGGCTCTGATCACCCCGAGCGGGGTTTTTAGGATGTGTTTTTGTCCCTTGTCCCCGTGGCTGGGCGGGTCTGTGCTCACACTGCCCGGGTGAGCTCCCAGTTTTGCATCCAGACCGATTTCCTTGGGGAAATAAATCCCCTGATCACCCCGAGCGGGATTTTTAGGATGTTTTTGTCCCCTGTCCACGTGTCTGGATGGATCTGTGCTCAGGACTACCTTGGTGAGCTCCCAGTTTTGCATCCAGACCCCTTTCCTTGGGGAAATAAATCCCCTGGTCACCCCGAGCGCGATGTCCAGGACGCGTTTTTGTCGCTCGTCCCCGTGGCTGGGCGGGTCTGCAGCAGGAGCGGCTGTCGGGGTGAGCTCCCCTCTGGGCAGGAGAGATAAACCCGCCGGGAATTCCCCAGCTCTGCTCCTCTCCTCCCTCACAGACAGCGTGTTCTTGTCCTCCGAGGTGCTCCAAAAGCACAGGCGGGCTGGTTTCCCTTCAGGCACCGAGAATGTCCCACACGGTTTTCCCCTCCTCATCCTACACATCAGAATCAAAGAGTTTTCCCAGTTTTCTCACAGCCCTTTCCGTGGCCTTTAGCCCGAATTCCTGAGGGCAAAGCTGATTTCCCGTGTGAGGAATCCGCATTTCTGCTAAATTTTAATTTGCTCTCTCAGCAAAATCTTATAAATCTCATCAATGTTCCTTGTTATAAATACATATTATATTATTGGCTCTTTGCAAATATTAAAATAAATACTATATGTATATCGTTAGAATAACTTTACTTATAAATATAGTTTTACTTCTGCTAAATATAGTTTTATTTCTGCTTTTAAACTCAAAAACAGTAGTAAAATCCCTAATATATAGTTATGCTTATAATTAAACTGTTTGCTCAGTTAAAATAACATCCAGTGATGTTATATATGTTGTTATTTATATATATATATGATGTTATAAATTATGTTATTATATGTTATATGTTATTATAACATATAATGAAGACCCTACTGCTAACGTGTTAACTATCAGCACCTGCCACCTGTAAAAAGTATAAACCAAAGCCCAAACTAAAAGTGATAATACAAGATTAAAACTGCAGCCAAAAGCCATACATACTCTTAAAAAAGCAGGCCCAAAGAGAAACCGTACAAAACAGCTCCTAAAATATATAAATTTATGAAAAAGTTTAAATATGCATAATTAGTCTATAGATATGCAACAAGCTGATATAATAATAATAAAAAAGTATTTTAAAAGTATCTCCAAAAACAATAAGTATACTCTTAATTAAATACCAAACACTCAACCACTTAACCCTCTACTTTATCTCCTATTTTTTTTTATTAAACTTTTTTAAATTTTACCAAAAAAGTAGATCTCGTTTTTCACATTCCTCTACTTAAACAAGACACCCAGGGCTGAGCACATTTAATCGGAGGAATCCCATCCTGAGCTGCTCTCGCTGCGTTAATCGAGATAATCAGTCCCGGCATTGACGCGGACATTCAGATTTGGGGAAGAGCGATCCCCCTTCAGCAGCAACACGAGAGAAGGAAAACCGCAGGCCGGGGGTGTTAATTGTCACTTCGCGCCCATGACTCCGCGGCGGTGTGGGCAAGAGGAGGAAAGCGACGAGAATAACAGGTTTAAAACATGTAACAATATGAAAGGGTGGGAGCGGCGAGCTTTGTTACCCTCAGGAGGTGAAAGGGGGGATTTTAAGGGAGCGGGGATACATAACAACACTCACTTCGTGGAAGCTGTGGTTCTCTGGGGGGTGAAAAACAAAGTATCAGCTGCCAGTGTGAGAGCTGGAAGTGTTTTCCTGCACTGCTGTTTGTTTTTTTCTGGTGATGGGAACAGAAACTCTGAGTAAGACGATGGAAAAGGATGAGGAATTGATAAAAATCATTCAAATTCATCAGATCAAAATTCACATTTTTGCAGGTTTCTGAGAAAACAGAGCTGCTCCTGGGACAGTTCCCAAGGGGCCAAGCTATAATTATGAGGTACTCCCTCAAATACTGCGTGTAATTTCAGGAAGTTGTTCCTGATAAAGCGTCTCAGGAGCCAAAACAACAGGTGACAGGAGCTTTCAAGGACCCACCTGAGGCCGTGTCGTTTGACAGGAGTTACAACTGGATGGTTACAGCTGGAGTAAGACCCAGAGCTTGGAAAGCTCCAGCACAACCCAGCAGAACACCCCGGGTGTTCCCTGCCTTAGTGGCTTGATAAAATCAGCTGACAACCCAATCAAACCCCGCAGGCAGGAAATCATCCTCCTCACCAGGCTCCTTCCCTCCTCTGGTGAAAATAATTCCATTTTATATCAGCAAAGTGCTCCCAGTTGCTCCCCCCAGGCACCTCCAGTGAGGGATACCTCAAACCCAGGGTGGGAAACTCACAAACAAACAAACATCACAGAGCAGAAATTCCCTCCGGACAGAATTGTTGCAGTTCCAGCAGGGTCGGCGTGCCTCTGTAACATTTTGAGCTGCCATAAGAAACCTTTAGGAACTGTCCCAGACCAGGTTTTGTGTAAATACCGAAGGAGTCGGATCATTCCTGCTGTCCCCTGGGCGATCCAAGCCGTTGTCACCGTTGTCACCGTGCCTTTGACACACAGAGTGCCATGTCATGCCCTGTGGGAGCAATCCAGCTCATCTCATGAGCACGCAGGGGGCAGATTTACTCTACAACCCTTTCCAGACTAAAAGAAACCATTAAAAAAACTCTTTAAAAGCAATTTTTTTTTCAGGAATCACATCGTAATTTAAGGAATGAGCATTTCGCCACAAATGTGACAAAGGAACATTTTGGAAGCGGCCATAATTCACGTGCCTGTTTCCCATCTCCTTTTTACCCCCAGGGAGATCCCAGCTCAGCACCCACAGCTGTGCTACCAAAGTGCAAAGCAGGGTGAGATAATAATCCACATTTAAATCCTCTTTCAGGTGTTTTGGTTTCTCAGCACTCAGAAAACTCCAGGAGACCCCAAGAGCAATAATTATTGTGACTTAATTGCTTCACTGATACAACTTCAACTCAATTATCCGTGTTGTAACTTCTGATTTAACATCTCAGCTTAAACAGAAAACTCTTATTTCAGGCTGATCATGCCCATCACTCACAGAACAGGCACCTCCTATTAAATGATGTGGGGAAAGTGCCCCCAAGAGTTGCATGACCTACTTGAATCATCCTGAGAGAGAGAGAAAAAAAGAAATAAATTCTGAAGTTCAATGTAATTTTCAGCTTGTATTAAACAGCTTTAAGCATTTTTTTGCTTTCTTCAATTACCCATGTGCTGCTGTCTCATTTCCTGTAGGATTGTCCTTGTGTTTTCATCTATTAAAAACACTCCAACATTCAGCAGGAAATGCAGGTGAACTTTTGAATATTTGGGTCAAGAATTTCCACCAAAGTGTTCCCTTCAAGGCACAGGATTGTGGCCATTCCCAGGAATCTGCCATGGGTTCCATTCAATAATTCCCTCATTTTTCTTACACATTTGTGTCTTTTAGTGCCAGCTACAGCTCGAAGACAAATGCTGACACTTTGCATGCACAAAGAAGATTTCACACTTGGTTTACTTTAGCTTAGTTGTCAATGAATCAGACTCTAAATTAAAAAAAAAAAAAAATTCTTTTGGTTGTTTCTCCTGAAATCATGTGGCAATAACCTAAAAAAAGGAACACAGCGATTTTAAAGGCCTCTGTTTTATTTTAAAGTGATTAAATATTTCTTAATGAAATTATGTGGAACCTAAAGAAACAAACCAAAAAAAGAGAAGAAAAGAATTAAAAAATCAGGGAACAAAGTGTTTTCTCTCCAGGATCTTTTTATGCTGAGGTGGGAAGGCCCTAAAAGGTTCCTCTAAGGGGACACCAAAAGAAGCAGGAGTCCTGAATTCCCTGGATAATTACACAGTGGAGAACACACCAGGATGGAACAAACCCAGCTTATGTCATTAAAAAATAAATACAGAAAATTTGCAAAACAGAGACTTATAAAAAGATAATAAAATTGAGGTTTTTTTCTTCTTGAAATGGCACCTGGTGAGGACAGTGAAAAATGAGTGAGGGAGAGAGGAGTTAAACCATGAAAACTTCATTTTTTTTCCCTCTGCTGACACTATTTAGCGCCAACATTTAAAAAGCCTCTTGCGAGGAAGTTTTTTTTTCCTTTTAAAAATCCTCCACGGGAGCCTCTTTGTTATGGAGACACCTTTTATGAGGAGAAGAGTCCTCAGCTCTCCATCCTCCCCTGGAGCTGGGAGGTAACAGCCGGGGCAGCCCTTCAAATGAGAGCTGGGACAAAAGGGTTTTCAGCCTTTCTTACACATCCAAAAAGATCTGCTGTGCTTCTCCTTAGGTGAAATAATGTGCAAGGATAAACCCTGAAATCCAGGAATGCTGGGGAAGGGAAAGGAGAGGAAGCTGCTCACATCCAGCTTGAAACAAACTCCAAATGTGGTGAGTAATATCTTTGATCAAACCATTTATATTATTTATATTAATTATATTTATATTTGTCTCTACTACTCAGGACAGCCCCGGGGCTCTCCCCACCCACAAACACACAGAGCAACATCTCCTGTGTTTTTAACAGCGGGGCTCTGGTGCACAACTTCCTGCAGGAAACGTTGAGGCAACAGAGCACAGGAAACCCCAAGACTGCAAACATTTAACTCCCTGCAAGGCCTGACACACACGGGACACCACGAAGTTCCCTGTGCCATAAAAAAAGGGCAGCTCCACTTTGCAGATTCCCCCTCACAAAACTCTCGGTGGATTTGGGCAGAGCAGGATTTATTCATCCTAAACTCAGCTTAAATCCTGCACCCCAGAAAAGCCCGTCTGAGAAGCAAAGTCTGACAGGTTGGGGTAAAGCAGGAAGAGCTGCAGCTGTGGGGACTCTCTGTGGGGTCACACCACAGAATTCATGGCACTGCCTGCAGCATTTTTAAGCAAATCCAGCCATTTGAAGTCCAAATTTTTCTTTAGAGACGTCTCCTGGTCTTTATGATCCACCAGGGAGCAGGAATTGCATGCAAAATTCAGCTGAGAGGTAAAAGGAAGAAGGAGGGGGAAAAAAAAGTATTTCATTTCTCATTTTGGGATTGTTGGGAGGGTTTTTTCATCTGCTGTCAAAGAAGTGAATGGCAACTTTACAGATCCACTGGAAAGCACGGTGTGTTCAGTGGCATCGTGCTGAAATCAGAAGTTCTGTTAAAGAGAGAACAAATAATAATAATATTTATCATTATTCAGTAAATATTCCAGTAAATTTTGGATACTGGAACTCGGAGTTTGTAGCTCCAGTTTACCACAGATGTAAAAACAGCCTCGCTCACTTTTAACCATCCTTAAACCATGTCAAGCAGTTCCTACTTCAGTGCTGGGAAACACCTGCCCCTAAAAGCCCTGCGTGGTAATCATACAAAACTCAAATATTTTGGGGTTTTAATTGATTTCTTAGCTGAACACAGGAGCTTGCAGGAGATCTCTGGCTTTAGAAGGCTGATGACTGGAGGAAATTGCTGCGAGCTGCCGTGACCAGAGACTTCCTGGTGGGTGGTGGGGAAGCGAGAACCCGAGGGGAGGCTGAGGAGGAGCTGTAGGTGCACAGCTCAGAACAAAGTGGGGCTGCAAACCACATCCCTGCGTCAGCAAAGCAGCCCAGCTGCAGAGAACTGGCAGCAAACAGGAAATCCAGAGGCCTGGGTGTCCCTCCTGAGGTGCTCAACACCCTCCTGGGCTGGGTGATCTTTTCCTGCTTGGAGCTTTTCCATCCTTAATGATGCTGTGATTATTTTCTTGGCACAGTTGTGGGAGACTGAGGCTAAGACGTTGCTAGAACCATCAAAGGGTTTTTGCTGATGGTGGCAAACAGCAAAGGAATGTTCTGCTGCCCACCTGTGACCACCAGGGCCACCCCTCCCCAGACACCCCAGCTGGAGTGATGGATTTTGAACCCGGGGTAAGACAAAGGTGGTACTTTTGTCCAGTTATCCCAGGTGTGGGGAGAAGAATGGATCCACAAGGGTGTTGGAAGAGAGACTGTGGTGCTGCCAGCTCAGATATTCAGGGGGGCAAGTTGTGATGTGCAAAGGAGCACAGCTCAGGCCACAAACTGATAAGGGACCCTTTTTCAGGTCTCTCTTTGTCCCTGCTCGAGGGAACTCAGCTGGGATAACTCCCCTGCCCTGGAATATCAGGACATCCCTGCTCGAGGGAACTCAGCTGGGATAACTCCCCTGCCCTGGAATATGGGGACATCCACAGGTAACCCCAAGGTGTTCCCCTCACCCATAAGGGCCATAGTGGACTGAACTGTGCTGACACAAAAGGCAGCTGCATCATCTCTGAAGGTGCCAAAGAGTCCCCAAGTGTCCCGTGACCCACAGCATTCCATCATCCAGGGTGGAACTCCCCACTCCAGGGGAGGCACCTGGGAGTTCCCACCTAAGCCTGAGTGAACAGAAACCCAACAGGTTTTGTGTGCTCTGTGCATTTCTCCCACCACCTCTTTGGGATTTCCCTTCATCACTCTGTGACCACCAGCTGGACCAACAGACAGAGATTGCAACAAAAAAAGTCTCATCACGGGACCTGTGGGTGGTGAGATCTTCCTCCTCTTATCCTTTCCCTCTCTTTCCTCATATCACATTTTTTTGAGTATTTTTTTTTATGCTTTCATAGTGTCATATTACTGTAGATAATAACAGCCGTGGCTGTTTTCCTCTGCAACCAAATTGCTCAAAAACAAACCCTTCATATACATATGAAAGGTTTATTATATATATATATATTTTATATATGAATTTTTTTTTTCCCCAAACACCAATTTTACCCTTGCCTTTCTAGAGTGGGTTGTACCACATGTAGATGAAACAAACCCAGTGGAGTTTGCAGGAAGCTACAAATGCCAGCAGCTGACAAAATTATGATATCATCAAGCCAAGCCAATAAAGGCCTGGAAATCCTGGTGCTGTTTCTCCAGCCCAAATCATTCCATCTCTGAGGAGGTTTTGACCAGGGAAAAATCATAATTTTGCCCTGACAAGCCCTAAGTCACATTCCCAGGATCATCTGGGATGGAAAAAAACCTCTGAGATCATCCAGTCACACCTGTGACTGACCCCACCTTGTCCCCAGCCCAGAGCACTGAGTGCCGCATCCAGGAATTCCTTGGACACCTCCAGGGATGGGCACTCCAAACCTCCCTGGGCACTTCCAAGGCCTGAGCACCCTTTCCATGAGGAAATTCCTGCTGGTGTCCACCATGAGGCCATTCCCTCTCCTCCTGTCCCTGTTCCCTGGGATTAAATCCCAAATCCCTCCCTGGCTGTCCCCTCCTGTCAGGGATTGTGCAGAGCCACAAGGTCCCCCCGATCCCCCTTTTCTCCCTTTCCCAGCTCCCTCAGCCTCTCCTCACACCACTGACTCTGTCAATCCCTCCTGAGCTCAGGAAGGTCTCAGAGACTCATCCCATCCATCAGGAATGGCAGCAGGGTGGGTAAAGCCAGCCCCAGCACAGGCTGAAGGGCCACGGCCGAAGTGACAATGGCACAGTGTCCCCTGCCATTTGTCACTGTGCACGAGCTGCAATAGAAGTCCCTTTGTTACCCACACAGCAGCGACCAAAGGACAACATTTGAGCTGACCACTGCAGAGGTTTAATCACAGCACAGGCTTCACTGGGGAGTTTGGTTCTGTCACTTCTTTTTCTTCCCCTTCTTTTTGAGAGAGCCGGGCCAGGGAAAGCCCCGGAATCCCAGGAAGGCGGCGGCGTTGTGGGAGATGTAGTAAGCGTTGAGCATGGCAGCCGGGGTGAGGAGACTCGCTGTGTTCACTTCCTTCTTTGCACCTTTCTTGGATCTTTTCTTGCCTTTGCCACCTTTGGGTTTCTTGTCTTTGCCTGCGCCGCCCTGGGGTTTTTTGCCTTTGCCTGCCTGCAGAGAGAAAACGACCACAAACCCAACTCAGATTTGGGGCTTTTGGGTGGAGGATTCCAGGATGAGAGACTGAGAGAGCTGGGGAAGTTCAGCCTGGAGAGAGCTCCAGGGAGAGCTCAGGGGCCTCAAGGGGCTCCAGGAGAGCTGCAGAGGGACTGGGGACAAGGCCTGCAGGGACAGGACACAGGGAATGGCTTCCCACTGCCACAGGGCAGGGCTGGATGGGATCTTGGCAAGGAATTCCTGCCTGGGCTGGAATTGCAAGAGCAGCTGTGGCTGCCCCTGGATCCCTGGGAATGTCCAAGGAAGGATTGGAGCACACTGGGATCGTGGAATTGTCCCTGGAATGAGCTCTGAGGTCCCTTCCCACCCAAACTGCTCCTGGGATTTTGGGATTTGGGACACTCAGAATCCATCCTGAGGAAGTTTTATGGGAAATGGGGAGAGAAAAGAGAGGGAAAGGGAAGGGAGACCCTTCATGGATTCCTGAGATTCCAAGTGAGGCCCCTCACTCCATTGATTTCTTGGAGAGGAGATGGATCCAATGTCAGGCTGGGAGAGCTGGGAATGTTCCCCTGGAGAAGGGAAGGCTCCAGGGAGAGCTTCCAGAACATTCCAGGGCCTCAAGGGGCTCCAGGAGAGCTGCAGAGGGACTGGGGACAAGGCCTGGAGAGGGACAGGATACAGTGAATGGCTTCCCACTGGAAAAAGGGAATTTGGGTGGGATCTTGGGAAGGAATTCCTGCCTGGGCTGGAATTGCCAGAGCAGCTGTGGCTGCCCCTGGATCCCTGGAATGTCCAAGGCCAGGCTGGAGCACCCTGGGACTGTGAAATGTGGCTGGAGCGAGATGAGCTTTAAGGTCCTTCCAGCCCAAACCATTCCATGATTCCAAGACATCCCAGAGCTGCTGTTTTGCTCCACCTTAGTCCTGACCCAGACCCCAGCACTTTGTGGTGGGTTTATACAAGGACCCACAAGCATTAATCCAACTTTCACCCAGCCCCTGTTTGCTCTGCAGGCTGTCAGAACCTCTGGAGCCACCAGACTGAGCTAAATCACTGTCCCTGCTGTGCTTCCACCTGGCTAAAAAAAATGTTTGTGCACAATGGAAATCAAACATTCTTTCCCTCTGATTGTTTTTTTTTTAATTACTACATGAGGATACAATCCTGAAGTAGCTTGGCCTGTGTTCATCCACTCTCATTGTGACCCTGGATCTTAAACCACGGTGTGAATGGATATGATCAAGCGAAGAGAAATTTTTTAACAAATCAAATTTTCTATGTAAAACACACAGATCCTCTATTACAGGAGCAAAAAAAGAGACAAAACAAGAGTGTAAACTGCTGCTGATGGCAGATTATTTGCAGAATGAAACGACTTGAGCTCAGGCATATGTCTGAGATGGCGACAAGGCTCTTTCACAGACCTTAACTGGCCAGAATTTGTGGAATACTTCACATGCTGGAATGTTCCCTCCCTCACAGGGACATGCTTGTGCCAGATTTTGCAGCCAGCCAGTCACCTGAGTCCCATTCCTTGTTTGCCCAGGGTCTGTGGTGGATTTTGTGAGCACTTGCAGCTCCCTGGTAGGAATTCAGCCTGTAGCTGATCTTTCCAAATATAAAAGATGCTCACAGGCTTTGTATCCTATGAATAAAATTTTACAGCCTGCAGCCAAGAAGAAAAAAAAAAAAAAGCTAAAAATCAGAATTAGGTTTATGCTCGCACACAAAGTGAATTTGGGCTGCATCTGTGGGAAGAAACCTTTGGGATATTAACCCTTTTCCTTAAAAAAATGTGTTATCGACGCATCTAAAGGATCAAAGGTGTTTTACCATAGTTGAATCTTTTTTGGGAGCAGCTGGGACTCCACATCAAGCTCTGGAGATGGATCCTGCAACAAAAAAAATTCCATGGTTAGTAACACAGTGTAAAGGACTTGTGTCTTTGTCCGTCCCCACTAAACTTTGAAGGGAAAAAGGGAAAAAATAGTTTGTCCTTTGCAAAACCAGGCTGGGGCGGGTCATCCCTAAAAGCTGATGAAAACCTGTGAAATCAGCTGCTAATTGTCAAATTCCAGGGCTCTGAGGTTTACAGCAAAGCCCTCGAGGTTTTACAGTCACAGAATCCTGGACAAAACCTCCGAGATCAAGTCCAGCCGTTCCCCAGCACCGCCAGGGCCACCACGGACCCCGAGTGTCCCCAAGTGCCACATCCTCACGGCTTTGAAATGCCTCCAGGGATGGGGACTCCGTCCAACCCCGCAGCCGTGCCAGGGCTGGACAACTCTTTCAGGGAAGGAATTTTCCCGATATCCAGTCTAAACCTCCAGCTATTTCCTCTCGTTCTGTCCCTTTTTTCCCCGGGAGCAGAGCCCGACCCCCATTTGGCTGCACCAAGTCAGGGAGTCGTAGCGAGCGAGCAGGTGCCTCCTGAACCTCCTTTTCTCCCCGGGCTGCCCCAGCCCCACCTCCCCGCGTAGAAATGGCAGAACCTCACCTTCCTGTCCCCACATCACCGCGGTTGTGAAGCGGCCCCGGCCCCTCTTCCCCTGCAGGGCCGCCATGACCTTCCCCCCCTCCCGCCCCTTCCCCTCAGCGTCGCGTTGTCATAGCGACATCGGGGGCGGGGCTTGATGATGATTGACAGCCCAGCGCCCAATCCGCTGCCGAGGCACCAGCCCATTGCCCAATCAGCTGCTGGGGGCGGTGCCCGCGCGCTCTTCCCGCCGGTGCGGCCGTGAGGGGGAAAAGGGCGGGAAAAGCTCCTGAGGGGAGCGGCCGCCGCCATCCCCGCCCTCGTCACCGTCCCCGGCCCACCCACGGCCAAAAGCCCCCGGGAAATGTCACAAGGAGGCGAGAAAACCCCCGCCACAACAACCTCGAGCTGAGAGGAGGAGAGGAGCGAGAGGTGCTTTCCAAAGGGCTTGGAAAGATCGGCGTTTGGTGGACTATTGATATCCACTGAATATTCACTATATATCAATATCCACTATGTATCAATATTGATATCATTGATATCCACTGAATATTCACATTATTGCTGCGTGACACGGGGGAGTCTCTGTTTAAATACCTGACTCAGCTTCCTTCACCACAGAAATATTTAAAAAACAACCTCTGCTTTGCCTCTTTGAAGAGCCACAGCTCTGGACAGCAGGGCCTGAAAATGACGTGTGATGGAGGTTGGATATTTCCAATAAATCCCCATAAACTGAGGCCTGAGATACAGGGAATCGGTGGAGGGGTCTGAGGGAGGGACAGGGACATAAAAAGGTTCATTTTGTTCTCTGCACCTTTTTTAGACACAACAATTTTGTCCAAGGGTAGTAATGCGTCTAAAGTCTGGGTGATTTTTAAATTTGGGGGAAAAATATGGGATAGAAGAGTCTCTCCTGCATCCCTCAGCACCGGATCTTCACTTGCAAAGCACCAAAAAAAAAAATAGGGATAAGTGAAAAATATCAATAGGAGCTGAATTCCTTCATAGAAAAAAAAAAAAATAGCTCATAATTGCAGTATTGCCAAATTCCAACAAACACAACAGCGAGTCTGCCTAGATCACGAGTTTATTTTTACCTTTAACATTAACCTCTAAATGTGCTCTCTGCTGCATAAGGAAACTTCCTTCCTTCTTCCCTAATAAAAATGCTTGGTAGGGTAGCTCAGGAAAAAAAGTCTGCGGATTTGGGAGTAAAATTCTCTTGAGTGAGCCTTGGATAATGACAGAAAAAATGAAAAAAAAATTATTTCTACTCTGTTCAGAGAAGTTTTGTGTCATTTGTATTAACAAACCACACAGCATAAACCAATCATAATGACACTAATGATCTCCTTTTAGCAAAAAGACAACTGTCAAGAGTTGTCAAGAATTATAATTATCATCCAAAAAGGAAGGCGCAGGGCATCGAAACGTTCAATCAAGGAGACAAAAAAAATCATCCCGTGCAGCCAAACGTGGTGTTTGGTGACAGTGCTTGGACCTGGCTGCACGACAAGCTGCTGTTTACACATGCAAGGCTTTGATAAATAATTAAGGGAAGCTTCTCAAGCTCCAGAGGATAATAATAAGCCTGACCTCATACAGTCAGCTTCTGTGGTTACAAGTGGGTAAACACAGAGTCAGCCAGGACATCTCAGCGTTGTTGTTTTTATGGAAATATTCACGGGAGAAAAAGGAGGGGTGGGTTTTTTAACGTTGCCAAATCATCTTTTTTTGGGGGGGATCACTTGATTTTCACAGCTCTGGAAGGAATTTTGTATCTTCGTAGCCTTTTATCCTTCACTGAAATTCGCATTAAATTCACCAACCAGCTCGAAAGTTACTCAGAGAAGACTGAGAAGTTAACAACTCAATTCCATATGCTTTTCACCCCTAGGAATGAGGAAAAATCTACAGGAA
This sequence comes from Sinosuthora webbiana, assembly GCA_013397395.1. NCBI lineage: Eukaryota > Metazoa > Chordata > Aves > Passeriformes > Sylviidae > Sinosuthora > Sinosuthora webbiana. The sequence goes on from VXBN01015731.1 coordinate 16,554, forward strand.
AGCAGAAGAATCTGTGCTGAGGTGCTGAAGAAAAGGACTTACCCCACAGCAAAACTTCCAGCAACCACCTGTAGGGTGAAAACAAAACAAAACAAAAAAATTCTTTATTGCAATTACAACAGGAACGGGGAACACTGGAGGGTTCCTGGAACCAACAGCCCTGTTGGGGTGAGATAACAGATGTTCCTCCAGCTGTGCAGAAACCACCCAGAACTTTCTTCTGAAACTGCCTTGCTGAACATATGAAACGATTATTCCTTCATTGCTGGCTCCCAGCTCTTCTGAGAATTTTTTAAGGAGGAGAAAATCCTCATTGTGAAGCAAAAAAAAAGTTTGAAACTGCTGCTTGCTTGCCAGGATGGGGCATAAATATTTCAAATAAAGGTGTGGCCTCTCCCTAAGTCACTCTATTATGCAGAAATTCAGGTTTTCTCTGAAGATCTCTCTCTGAGAAGCAGAAAATTTGGTGGTGATGGTGTGAATAAATTGTTATCCAGGATAAGTTTGTACCATCCTCCACCAACCAGACGTTCAGGTAAGAATTTGTGCTTCTGATCTCTCTCAGTAAAAATAACAAGCACTGAAAAGCACAATTTAAATAAAAAATATAGAAAAATGCACGTTTGGTATGTACTGAGTGGTTTGTTTTGGTTTCTTTCAATATATTGTGGGGAAAAAAAGACACTTTCGGGGGGAAAAAAAGGGTTTGAGCCAAATACTAAAGGCTTTTCTAAGTTTTTTTAGTAATTCATTCAATTTCCCCTTGAGTGGAGATGGGCAGGGGTGAGGGCTGAGTTTGGGGGGATGTTTTTTGTCCTTAAAAAATAACAAAAAAGAAACATTTAAATTAAGACACAGGAAGAAAAAAAAAGCTTAAATAAAGAGGTGTCCTTTAAAAGTTGGTTTATTTTGAACAAAAGCCTATCTAAAAAAGGTTTTAAAGGGTTTAATGCCATTTCCATGAGCAAGGCCTTGGACAAACCCCATGAAGGAAACATTCCCAGGTTAATAAATTACTTAAGCAATTAGCACAAATCCTGCCATAACAAACACTTGTGTATTTAGGTCTTTCCTGCCCTATATGAACACACGACGCTTTGACAAATGCCACCCTCATGCAAAGCAGCTTTACTCAAGTCTAGTGTTCATTATTTAATTTAAGCATGAAGTTATTAAACTGATCGAAAGTTTACAGCTCGATTCATCCTGAAAGTTTATGGACCACGGAATCCACTCTTTCCCTCACAAATCGTTCACCAAAGCCCTTTCCCTCCCCACTCCAAGCCCTGGCACTGCCATTTCCCCCGAACAACCAAAAAATCTGTGTAAAAATCAGGTTATTTAACGTGGTGTTTGTTGTCTCCTCAGGGCTGGAAGGGCTGAAGGGGATGTGGAATCGTCATGTCCCTCAGCGGGGAGAGAAATGGGAACTCCAACCTGCCCAGCTCCAAACACTGCACAGCACAGGGGTCGTTTAACAAAGGTGAGAAGGTGGAGGACAGCAGAGGTGACAGATGGGTGCCCAGGGGACCAGGACCTGTCCCTGGTGGCGCCAGGACTCCGAGCTGGGCTGTGTGACCCCAGGGACAACACTCAACGTTGTCCTTGTCCCAGCCTGTGTTCCTGTGCATCCCGGGGGCAGCTGGGGGTGGCAGGGTGGTGTTGGAAGCACATCAGCAGCCAGCCAGAACAGAATAAATCCGAATTTATTCGGATAGAGAGTGCGGGAGGGATGGAATTCTCGGCTGGGAATCCTTACACCGAGCTACCAGACACACCTGGGCTCTGAGCTCACTGCGGGAGTGATGGAATTCCAGGCTGGGAATCCTTCGGCTGGGCTCTGAGCTCACTGCAGGAGGGATGGAATTCCCACCTAGGAATTCTTACACCAAGCTACCAGACACACCTGGGCTCTGAGCTCACTGCGGGAGTGATGGAATTCCAGGCTGGGAATCCTTCGGCTGGGCTCTGAGCTCACTGCAGGAGGGATGGAATTCCCACCTAGGAATTCTTACACCAAGCTACCAGACACACCTGGGCTCTGAGCTCACTGCTGGAGGGATGGAATTCCCAGCTGGGAAGAGCTCACTGCAGGAAGAATGGAATTCCCGGCTGGGAATCCTTCCACCGAGCTACCAGACACACCTGGGCTCTGAGCTCACTGCAGGAAGGATGGAATTCCCGGCTGGAAACCCTTACAACAAGCTACCAGACACATCTGGGCTCTGAGCTCACTCCGTAACCTGCTCCGTGGCCTCTTTACAGTCTCCAAGAAGTCACAGGATGACCTCCAAAAAGAGGTGTCTGCTATGCACAGAGACACTCGGTCTCTTTGGAAAGTTTAAATTATTATTATTTTTTTTTCCCCAGCTGTACTGAAAAAAAAACCAAACCCGGATCCAACCCACAACGCTGCTCTCCTCAGCCCGTGGCACCGCCGGCCCTCGGGGAGGCGGGAGCGGGTCACTGGCAGTGCAGCAGCTCCTCCCAACGAATGGGCTGCGAAAACACCTCCCGCTCCAGCCAGAGCTCGTAGGAGTAGTGGAAGTCCTCGGGCAGCTCCAGGCGCTGGCCCAGCACGCTCTGCAGGCAGTTGTCCACCGGGGCGAACTCCGAGTCCTGCGGCTTGTCGTACCTGCGGCTGTTGAAGGCTTCGATGTTGGCCCTCAGCGTGCATTCCTCGGCCTGGAAATCCCACGGCCTCGCGTCGATATCTGCAGGGGAGGGAACAACACCCGGTGTGGAAAACATCTCTCCTGACAAGGTTTGAGAAAAAGCAAAGCTGAAGGGTTCACGTGAATTAACCAGAGTCACTCCTAATTATCTTATTCGTAACTAAATCCCATTATGTGTGCATTTCAATTTAAGATGTGCCATAAAAATGTAATTGTTCCTGCTTTAAGGATTGTCTAATTATAGAGTCCTTAAAGCAGGAATAAAGAAAAAAGCCAGCCCCTGCTTTTTTCACAAAGACCCCACCACTTTTACTGAAAGTCTCTGACCACTGAAGCAGCAATCAAGATTTAAAACATTTAAAACCTGGTGAACTTACTATGAGCTCCTAACCCCAAATTTTTTAAAATTTGGGCAAATATAACTATGAATGATATTGAAAAGCTGCAATAACCATGACATGATGTCACATTATCTAAACACATAACATGAAAAAAAAAAAAATCCCAGTATTTTCTTTCATGAGCTCTAAATCTGACAGTGCAGAATGCTGCCATAAAACTTCTGAAAAAAATCCCCAACAGTGACAACAATTTTAAAAGGTTTTGGGCCAAAGCAAATGAAGCTGATTGCAAAGCCACAGGCAGAGGGACGAGCCCGGGTGTGACAGTTCTGGCTTCCTTTTCTGCCAAGGTCAGGATGAACACATGGGAGTCTCAGTTTGTGTTCAGACTCGGTGTTTATTCATTCTTATCTATTTACAGACTCACCAGCCGTGAGCTCTAACTAGCAAGTTAGAGAATGCAAGTAAAATGGAGAGCTTCTAACTCCTTCCAAGGTTATTTAAGTGCTAATCACCCAATAACGAGGTGACACCTGTATTATTAATATTTCTCACCCAATAATGACCACCCAAGGCCCCCAGTGCAGACCCTTTCACCCCATTGCAGAAAACCCAAACTCATGAAGAAGAAGGTGAAGAAGAAGGACTTAGACAACACCCCAAATCCTCCATCTTGCCCCATACATTACCATACACTAAAACCCCAAATGTAATTTTTTCACCCTATGAGATCACACAACAACTATTCAAACCACACACCCACAACCTCAGTGCCATCACTCAGTTTTGAGAGCCTGTTCCACAGCCTCAAGTCAAATGTGGTCCTTGCTGCAGGGTCAGTGTCTTTTAGCCCAGGAAGCCTGAAATTCTCACCCCCCAGGGTTCCAACACCCAGACAACACTCACCGTTGCCGTAGGCCCAGTCGTCGTTCATGCGGTGCCGCACCTTCTGGTAGATGGCAGACATGGTCTTCATGTTGCTCTTCCTCCACTGGCGCCCCAGGTACTTGGTCTGGATTTTCAGCAGCTTGAGCACGTAGAGCTGCATCATGGCCTGCTTCACCTTCAGAGCCCGCTTCAGGATGGGGGCTGACTTAAACACCACCAGCATCTGCCAGGAAATGGGCGCTGATTAATGCAGGGTGCTCAGGGGAGACACACAAACGCTCTCTGTGCTGGTTTGGGCACCAACACCTGGGCTTTGTATGCCACAAACCCCCAGGAGGGAGAATAGGAGTCTTCAACACAACCAGCACGGGGCTTGAGGGTCATAGAAATAATGTTATTTGCAGGAGAAAAAGTATTTCTGCATTTGAGGCTCCATCTGTGAAAGAAAAAATGGAAGATGATGAAGAGCAGAAGCTCCAGAACTTCCACAAGACACCCTGACCATGAGGCTGGGCTGAAACCACTGTGTAGAGCCAGGGATATGCTACAGGTGAAACACTGGAGGGTCTCCCAGAAGGGAGAGCAGGAGCCTTCAACACAACCAGCACTCTGCACAGGGCTTGAGAGTGATAGAAATAATGTTATTTTCAGGAGAAAAAGTATTTCTGCATTTGAGGCTCAATCTGTGAAAGCAAAAAAGGAAGATGATGAAGAGCAGGAGTTCCAGCACCTCCACAAGTACCCTGAACCTGCTGTGTCGAGCCAGGGATGTACTCCAGGTGAAACAATGGAAGGTCTCAGGGGGAGGGGACAGCCCCTTACCATTGTCCTCGAGTGTTTCCACTTGGTCAGCTTGTTGAGGATCCTCAGCAGGTTAATGCAGGAGAACAAATTCCTCCAGCAGAACTGGTTGTTGTCTCCGGCTTCCTGCAAGGGGAGAGGTGCAGCCCTGACCACAGCGTTCATCAGCACTGCCACAGGGATGTCCTTGGGCAGAAATCTTGATTTTTATTGTCTGCACAAGTCTTATTTCTGGGGGAGGACAGGCAGCAGAGCTGCCTCCTCACTCGGGTTATCATCAGCAGATTCTGGGGAAAGCCATTCTGAAACACTCCGGTTTTAATCTGCTTTTCATTTAGAGTGAGAGCTAATAATGGGATAAATCACATTATTCCATCATAGGAAATGTATTTTGTGGTAGATTTGTATTCCTTGTTTACAGCCAGAGAGCAAATTGCAGCCTGGTGATCACCACTGCTTTTGGTAACTGTATAAATTAATTCAGGCTTAGAGCACACATTACAGACCAGTGAAAGGAAATCACAAATCAACACAGGATGACAAATAGCAACGTTTGTATCAAGGGGACCAGACCTTTCTGTAACAAAAATCCCCTCCAGCTTAAGTGCTACTGAGACATTGTTTTAAATATTAGGTAACTGTTAACACTCCCAGCTCCAGCTTGTGGAAATACTGCCCCAGGCACTTTGAGCAGTAATTCCACCACTGCAGTAACTTGCTCCGTGTTTGAACAACTCCAAGCACAGGAGAAATGTCCCACAAAAATCCTGTTTGGGGATTAGTGCACAAAACAAGAGCTGCTGAATTTATAAACCACTCACAGCCAGCTACAGCCTTCTTAACTCAGGGCAAGAACTCGACCCATTCCAGAATCTGGTGGAGTTTGGGGGGGCTTCTTCTGTCAGAGTGTCCAAACCAGCTTTATCCAAGCAGATTTATCCAAGAAAATCCCACCAGCACAACCCCTTTGCCTTTAAAGGCAAGTGCCAAACAGAATCAAGGAATCCCTGAGGTTGGAAAAGTCCTCCAAGGTCACCGAGTGCAAGCTGTGCCTGATTCCCACCTTGTCCTCAGCTCAGAGCCCTGAGTGCCACATCCAGGAATTCCCTGGACACCTCCAGGGATGGGGACTCCAAACCTCCCTGGGCAGATTCCTTCCAAGGGGGGATGTCACCAGAATGTCACCAGGATGTCACTGAGGTGCTGCCTGGTGCTTTGGGGGTCCCAAACTGCAGTGCCCCTGCAGTGTCACATCGTGCCCAGGCCTAACCTGCGCCCTCCACACCAAGTAATTTTCCCAGAGATCTCAGTGGAATCAGCCAATATCCATTTCTTGGGCTGATGGATTTCTTTGTCACCAGTCTGATGTTGTCTCTACAGATTCAAGTTGGGGAGGGTCTTTCCATCAGATTTATGGAAGGAGGGAACAGGCTAAGCAGACTTTAATAGCCCTTGTAAGAGGTGAATTAAACCCTTTACAGACCCCTCTGGGATGACAGGAGAGTCTGGCCAGGATTTGAAGAGCCTTTCCCACAACAGGGTGGGTGAATCCCCCACCACCTCAGCCACTCCTGATTTACACCACGTGGGGACAGCATTTACACCCTCCTTGGGAGACAGCAGTGCTGGACTCGTCCTGGTTCTCCTTGGGAAAACCCAAACACACATCAGTGTGCTCAACCCACTGAGAGCAGAATCATCTGTTACATCCTCTGAGAAATGTGTTACGCTGGGATGTCAAAATCACTCATCAGAGTGGTAAAAAAAAAAAAAAAAAAAAAGCTAAAACAACGGCTGAAGAAATCTAAATAGGTGCACAATGTATGCCTCGAGTCCCAGAGTGTGTCTAATTCCTATTAAATCCTTACTTCCACGGGTATCTCCCAAAGAGGAACCCTCGTGGTAAAATTCAAATTGGTTTCTGCATATTTTCTAATTAAATCGCTCTCCCTTGAGGATCACATCCATGTCTGATCAAAAAAGTGAAAAGTGCTGCTGTCCTTGAATGTGACAGCTCTCAAACTGTCGAGACCCTACCGGGAATATTTTCCCTAAAAACGTTCAGTTTTCTCCTGCAGCCTTCAGGCCGATTGTGAGGGTTAGCAGGAGCCAGGGAGCCCTCAGTGATGTGTCACTAGATGTCCCCATCGGTCCAGGATAGGATGGAGGCTGGCAGGGCTGGATGGGGACACCCAGCCTTCAGCAGCCCGTGGACCTGGGGAAAATCTTTCCCTCTGATGATTTTGACCTTTACACACCTAAGGAAAACAAGAGAGGCCCTCAGACTGCAGCAGCACCGTGAGATCATCCTGGGTTTGCTCAGGATGCTTCTTAATGATTTAGGGTCTCAACTCCCTGTCCATTATTTCCTGTTAAACCCAAAGCTTTCCCCTGCACTGCTGGAGTCCAACCTCCTCTGCACTTGAATTATTGTAATTATGAACCTGCCAGCATTATTATCCCATCTGCAGTCTGTGTTTGCCCAGCCCATCCTGCTGGCCAGCCTCTGGAATATTTAAGGCTCCTCTCCATAGGGAATTTGGTTCATTCCTTACACTGGTATCTCATAAACCAGGAGTGCTCAGAGCAATTGAAACCTGGGAGGCAACAGCCTCTGGGTAAATTATTTTTCAAAGCAGAAGAGTCTTGTCTTGATAGAACAAGAGGAATCAGCTTCAGACTGTGCCAGGTTGGACATCAGGAAGAAATCCTTATGGAAAGGGTGGTCAGGCCTCAGCAGGGGCAGCCCAGGGAGGTTTGGAGTGCCCATCCCTGGAGGTGTCCAAGGAATTCCTGGATGTGGCACTCTGGGCTGGGGACAAGGTGGTGCTCGATCAAAGATTGGACTTGATGATCTTGGAGGTCTTTTCCAACCACAATGATCCTGGAATTCCGTGATTCTATTCTGTCAAAGGGAAAACCCTAAACCAAACTATTTTTATGGGGTGCCCCTTCTCCACTTCCCCACAGCTGACAGTGACTCAGAGTTGGTGATGGGAGGAATTTTTCAAGCCTGGAGGGGGGAAAAAATAAAAAGTCTAATTTTGGAAAGGTTGGGGGTTACAGAAAAAGAAGACAGAGAACAGAAAACCCAAATCCTTCCTCATGCTGTCACACAGAGCACTCCTGGCCACAAAAACCCTTTCTGTGCTGCTTACCAGACTTTCTGCTGTGAGCTCAGGCAGGTCACAGACCGTGCAATGTGGATAATCCAGGACAGAGATGCTGCAGAAAACAGGAAAGAAGAGGGTCATTAGAAACCAATTAACAGGAGAGAAAATTTTAACATGATTTATATGATCATGCCCAGCAATCTGTAATATTTTTTCCTGCTCTGTGCCTGGAAATGCAACGAGTAATTTGGGTGGAAAGCAATCCCATCTCCAGCACGTGAAGCAGCATCCAAAGGGAATCCCAGCCCACTGCCTCACCCCTCAGCTTAATGGAGCACGTGGATGCCTCCTGGCTCCAGAGCTCCATCCTGAGTGCATTAATAAGGGCTCGAAGGATTTGGATCCATTAAGACACGACAGATGAGTTGCTCATGTGCATATTTAAAAAGGGAGGGGGGAAAAGTAAACAAAATAGATCTGAGGTTCAAAGGGTGGCATCTGATTGGCAGCAAGAAAATCCATGGTGAGTGAATATTCAGGGTATCAGGTTTTTCAAAGGCCTCCAGGCCTAAGGGGTTTGTAAAAGTAGTCAAGAAATACACCCAAAACCGGAATTTACACCTCCCTGGCTCCGAGCATCCAGCTGCACATCCCACCTCACTCACAAGTGCATCTCCTGCCTGTGAAACCTCCATCCCAGAGCAGAGGAGAGAGCTGAGTGCTCCTGGGATACGTTTCCCCCTCACTTAAAGCACAGGACCAAAAGTGGAAATATTTATAGCAGGAGCATCAACATATTACTTCCTATTTTTCCGTGCGTGCCTCCTCACACAGACACCACCATACCGTGCAGGAGACAGACCAGCCTACACACACAGCTGAAGAGCAACAAAAAGAGCATCAAAAAGGAAGAAAAAGGATCTTTTTTTCTCATTCCAACATCCCCGTGGAGCTCCTCTCCAAACAGAGAAATCCTGCCCTGTGAAAGATCTGTGCTGCCTCAAATCTTTGATCCATGGTGGTCCAGCCAGTGCCCTGCTCCAAAAAGGGGCTGGTGCCTCTCTCAGATCAGCAGTAAAAGGCAGTGACAATTCTGGGAAACCTGAAGGAGTCAGCAAAGCTGAATTCCAGCTATAAAAAGTGGGAAAGACCTGGAAGGTCCTACCCCAGCTGGCCTTGATGAGGCTGTGGCCCAGAGATGCCCGGTGGCACTGGATGGCTCCCCAGGAGTCCATGTGAAGATGAAAACTACTTTATTTTAAAGATGAAGCCTATTTTATTTTAGTACCATTTCAGCAGCCCAGTCAGAGATTGGAAACCCAACATCCAGTCATCCTCATCATGCCAAAGGGATTTATTTGCTCCCTCCACAAATTCACGTAGTGGACAGGACACCCCAAAGCCGTGTGAGGTCACCTGGGTCCCCTCAGGACATCAGGGGCTCCCCAAGCACAAAGCTTTCCTTGCCCCATCACCCCTGTGCCCCCCACCAGCGGCTGTACCTGTTTTTGGCAGCGATGTAAGACATGATGTTCTGGTTGAAGAATTTCAGGATCAGCGGGATGCAGTTGGCAAACACCAGGTGTTGGGACACGTACTCAAACTGGGGGAGGAGAGAAGGGAAACGGCTCAGCTGGGAGCACCAGCTGGGAATGGAAACCTCTCTCCAGCCAAAAGCAGAGCACTGGGGATGGTTTGCCCTCACAGACACCTCACAGAGCATTATTCCGTGGGAGTTTGCTGTGTAAGGTTTGTGTCGTGCACAGCAGCTGGAAAATTCCATTTGCCAGAGAAAGGACACACAAACTTCACGGCAGTGCTTTAGGAATAGCTGCTCCTCGTGGCTTTTCAAAATTAAATCCGTGGCAGAACGGTGTGTGGGGAAGAGGGAAGGAGCTGTAGCTATTACATGAGAAAATACAATAATTCCTATTGCTCTCACGCACTAATCCCAGTTCCCTTAGAAATTTGGACTGAAATAACATCCCTATTTTCCTGCCTGCTTTTAATTTCTCTCTCCCTCAAAGCATTAAATAGTCCCCTCCAACCCAAACCATTCGACAGTTCAACAATACAACAAATCTCCCCCATCCTCCTAAAGATACAAAACTGCAGCAAAACCCAATCCTATCCCATCCTGCCCTTCCCATGCCTCCCCACCAACATCTCCAGTTTGAGAGGGAAGGAACGGTTTGTTCTCATCTCAGCCTGCTGCCAGCTGTCGGCATTGGCACACCACAGACGACACAACACCACAGATGACACAGCTCTGGGATGTGCTGGTGACTAATCGACCCTTCCAACCCAAACCATTCCGTGGCTCAGTGACTCCTTCGTTTCAGACCTGCTGGAGTTCTCGTGGTGCTGCCCGAGACCCACCTTTGTCACAGAAAGAACAAAACCACCCAGATCAGACACAAAAAAATAAAAAAAGGCAGAATCAGGGGGAATGAAGCCCTGCAGCTTTCTCCAGGCTCAGCAGCAGGCTGCAATGACCCTCCTGCCTGGAGGGAAGAAAGGAGAGGAGCTGCTTTGAAGTGATAAAAAAATTAATGAAGGGATTGGGGGGAGCAGAACAAATGTAGGATTGTAAAAATGTGGGAGTTGGTTTCATTTTGCCCAATCCAATACGTGGATTTATATTTATCCTCAGTTAAATATCAGTGGGTTTTGTAGCGCAGAGGGATTTGTAGTGTGCTGAAAGCTTTAGGAGAAAAAAAATTAGAAAACACTAATTGTTTGACTTGCAGAAAGAGTGGAGAACTGGGCCACAGCTCAAATTAGTCCTTGGGGTTTTTTTTTAACCAAGGAAAACCCNGTAGCGTGCTGAAAGCTTTAGGAGAAAAAAAAATTAGAAAACACTAATTGTTTGACTTGCAGAATGAGTGCAGAACTGGGCCACAGCTCGTATTAGTCCTTGGGTTTTTTTTTTAACCAAGGAAAGCCCTGGAGTGGGTGCAGTTTGATGGGTGCCATGCAGATGGAACAAAAGTCACATTGGGAACAAAAATCAGATCGCAACTATGACCCAGACCTCCTGCCTCTGTTGAAACTGGAGCCCCAAGAACCTGCTCCTGCCAAAACCAGATTAGGTGACCTCGTGAGGTCCTTCTCAGCACTATTTCTGGGCATTGGAGATGACTGAGCAAAAGAGAGTCTTGCCTAATCCCCCTTCCTCTTCCCCCTTCTGCCAGGGAGGCTCGTGCCATCCCCTAAATTTAACCTGAATGGACATTCCCAGAAGCCTAAAAGCTCCTGCCATGTGAATGGAAACGACGTCGTCAAAGCACAGCGTGGTTATCCCAACCTGAGCGACCCTGTACAAATCCTGGAGCCGTGGAAATGCGATTATATCTCCTCACAGAAACTCCCCTTGGAATTCTCCTAGGAGAGGGTTGATCAGGACCTTCAGGCCCAGCTTGGCCACGGCCATCCCCCTGCTCTGGGCCCACCTGGTAGATGTGGTTCAGCTTGAAGTGCTTGAGGAGCAGCAGCAGCAGGGCCGAGATGCTCTTGACGATGATCTCCTTGTGCCTGTTGACGTCGATGCCCAGCTTCATGCTCTGCAGGACGGTGATGCTGGGGTGGGGGGAAAAACAGCACCGGGGCTGTGGCAGCAGGGAGGACCAAGGGATGTGGAGTTCTCGTTCATCTGGATGAGCTCTACGAAACCAAGGACCTGCACTCCCCCTGGGACTCCCATTTCCACCCCTCCTGCCTGGTGGTGCCAAAATGGGTTAAAATGGGAGGAAAAAAAAGGTGGATTGGGCTCCACCAGGAATGCTGGCAGAGAGGACACCTGTGTGCTGACACATCCATATGAACTGGGTCAGTTAGCAGGATTTTATCGTTTGTGTCACTTAGCTTGGAGTGGCTGCACTCGAATCATCATCGCAGCATCCCTGCCTTGGCTTTGACAGCTCTGCCCTGGTGCCAATAGTAATTTACATCTACCCAAACAGATAATCCCAAA
>VXBN01015732.1:2473-39444 GCA_013397395.1 Sinosuthora webbiana
GTGTTGTGGGTTGTTTTTTCTTTGTCAGGCGTTTAACAGTATTTTATCTGCAACAGGAAACCGGGGTTACAGTTGGGTCAGGTTGTAGAGTCTCCCAGATCGCCGAGGAAAACAATAAACACGCAGACGGCAAACCCTTGGAAAAGGAGAAGTTGCCTCCATAAAGAATAAATCAAGTGGGTTTTTTTTTTTCCAGGAAAGAGCAAAGGGAATGTGTGGGGAGGCCAGAGGGATTGCAGGCATGACAGGGAGCAAGGAGCTGAGCTCGTGTGCTGCTCCACGAGGGATGCTGTGAATCATCAAATCGAGGAATCATGGAATGGTTTGGGCTGGAGGGACCTTGAAACCCATCCAGTTCCACGCCTTCCACTGTCCCAGGCTGCTCCAAGCCCCATCAAACACCTCCAGAGTTCGCCTGGGACAAGGGGAGAGGAAAGGTGGGAGACAGAGGGTTGTTGGCAAAGCCCAAATTCCTCCCCAGCACCCTCCGAAATCAAGGAATGTTCCTTCCTCCATCAAAGCTGGGGTGAATCCAGCATCCTGAGGAGGGAGCCAAGGCTCCGTCGGTTTGGAGTTCAGGCATTGAATCTCTTACGAATTGTTGGAAAAAGAAAAGAGCTGCTCCTTTCCGTGCCTGTCCTGCCTCCCGAAAACCAGGATAGGGATGCTGTGCCCGGAGTGGGAAAAACCGACTCAAACAGCACCTAAAAGCAAAGCTGTCAGTGTGAAGGGAGAAGGGGAACATCGTTTTGGTGCTGAGTGACCCCGAAAGCAGCCTGGCTCATCAATCCCGGACTTAATCACTCTGCTAATGAGGTGAAGATGTGGCAGAGCTGATAACAGACCTGATAAAGGGACTAACAAGGGAAAGTACTGATAGCTTATCTAAAGCTGCTGAGCTGCCACGGCTGCCTGGGACAACTGACTGACATTTTATTCCCATAAAAACACAGTCCCACTTTTTAACGGGAGAGTCTTTGAACATTCCCTTTCCTAGAGATTCCTCCCAGGAGCGGGGAATTCCCTTGAGAATGAATCCAAGTTTAGCCCCCTTTCCTTGGTCTGGGTGAGTGACATCAATCTCTACACCCAATAATTGGTATATTAAATTAATTAATCGTTATATTAATTTAATTGCTTCAATACAGTGCACTCCGTTAGTAGTTATAGCTACTACTCTGTAATAAATCATTCTGATTAAGGTTTTTAGTCTAATCATTGTCATAATATATTATTTTTATAAAAGTGTATTGGCGTTGCCCTTCTTAATCCTGAGGGGCAAAACTGTATAAAAATCCAATTACATCTGTATAATCATTTAGATATAAACTATTGATTAAGTCTGGGGCTAAGATTGGGTCCAGGTGTGCCCAGATTCCCCTCTGAGAAGGAGTTTAGATAGCTGGGGCTGATTTCTGCACCTCATAATTCTGACAAACTTCATCTGAAGCTCCCATTCTGCCCGTGTCATCAGTGGTGATATTCGATTTTTGTGGTAAAAGTAACTAAAAGAAACACCACTTACACCAAACCAAGTGTGGTCAGTCCCAAAAATGATGTTTTCGGGCAGTTTTCATGTCAAGGAATTGTGGAGAGCAATGAGGTCCCCCCTGAGCCTCCTTTTCTCCAGACTGAACCCCCCCAGTGACATCTCAGGAAACCTGGAATGTCAGGACTGTGGAGCCCTTCAAGGGTGGGCTGCATAAACAGGGAATAAATCAATGATTTAGTTCAATTTTTATCAGTCTGCGCTTTGCCTGTAGATTTATCACTCAAATTCTCAGTTTCTCTGTTGCCACGGTATAATCACAGTTGTTCATTGGAGTTAATTCCATGTATCCATGAGGAATTGTAGTGATGCATCCTGAATTTTATCGGATAATGGCTTAAAACCCACTAATAACTTGTTATTTTTCACCAGAAGGTGACAACTTCCTCAGCAACCCAATCTTGGTAAAGAAGAAGCAAATTTACTTCTCCAAAATACCCCAAATTTTACATCACTACCATTGAGAGTTTGTACATTACCAAACCCACCAGGATGATCCTCAGACTTCCCAGATCCTGCTTTCCTGGCAGCTGGGGCCAAAATTGCTTGAGACATTTGATTTTCCTCCTGGAAATTCCTCATTTCTCTGTGCTACAGACTCCACAACATTCCTGATGGCTTCAGTGCCTCCATCTTGGCTCAGGCCACAAGAAAAAAGAAAACAGAGCTGGGCTTCACCTCTTTGTAGTAGGGAACATTTGGTTCCATGATACAAATTATTTTCTACCTGCTCTTTCCATGGGTCAAACACCTGGAAAATAATTTTGAATATTTTTTAATATTAAAAAAAAATTAAAATATTATTTGTAATTTTAAAAATGTTTTTTAATATTTTGAAATAATTTTAAAGGTTTCCTTCTAAGATTGTTTCTGGAGTTTCATGAACATTCATGGAATGCCAGAGTGGTTTGGATGGGACCTAAAAGTCGATCTTGTTCCAACCCCTTGCCAAGGGCAGGAACATCTTCCATTATCCCAGGTTGCTCAGGGAGTATTTGGAGCTGGAATTATTTCCAGGGGGAGCCAAGACTTTGCCCATGAGCTCCATCCCAGGTGTGGAAAGCTGGAGGCAGGGAGGGAGGGATGCTCTGCCTACACTTCTGGGGCTGTTTCAGGTGTCCCAAGGTCTCTTCCTGGATTTTTCTGGATCTGAGCTTTTCCTCCAGCTTCTCTCCACAACTCTCTGACAGGAGGGGCAGGAAAAAAATGAGAGGGAATGGCCTCAAATTGCAACAGGGGAGGCTCAGCTTGGGGATTGGGCAAGGAAATTTCCCTGGCAGAGTGGTCAGGCCTTGGGATGAGCTGCCCAGGGAGGTTTGGAGTCACTGTCTGTGGGAGTGTTCAGGAGGAGGCTGGAGGTGGCCCTTGGGGACAGGCTTTGGGCTGATGCTGGTGGCACTGGGGTGGCACTGGGTGATCCTCAGGGGCTCTTCCCACCCTGGGGATCCCAGGAAATCAAAGCAAAAGGCACCTGCACATCCACCAAACCTTCAGGGGGCCACAACTCACAATTCATCTGCTCCCAGCCTCAGCACCTTGAGGGCTGTGAGGAGTCTCCAGGATGGTCCCTCCCATCCAAAGGTCAGGTTCCTACAAAGCCCAAGGGATGAGATGGAGTTCAGGTGAGCTTTGGAGTGACAGTCTGGAGGTGGCCCTTGGGGACAGGCTTTGGGCTGACGCTGGTGGCCCTGGGTGATCCTGGAGGTCTCTTCCAGCCTTGATGTTTCTGGAATTCTGTGACCTGACCTGAAGCCCTGTTAGGCTCTCCCAGAGCCCTCATTTCCTGGGATGGCAGAGCCAAGGTTCAGCTCCTGATGCTGATCCCCTGGACTTCTGGAAATCCTCTTTCCACAGCACCAAGGCAGGTGGAATTACAGGCATAATTTTCCATTTGGAAAAGGCTTTGGGGTACCCAGCCCCTACAAAAGCATGTTGCAAAATGCAATATAAAGCTTAAAACTATGAGTTGGTTTGAAAGCGTAGCTCAGCTCAGTAGAGACCATTTAATATCCCATATCCTCGGTTACTTTACCCCTGATTCCATGTTGGCATTCCCAGCTCCGTGTGTGTCTGGCTGTAAATCCCTCGGGCCAGGCACATTTTCCCACTCAGTGTTTATTCCAGACACTCATGAGGTGCTAATGGGATTCCCAGTAGCTCCAAGGACGGAGCTGGTGGAATTCCAGGTTTGCAAGAGAGCTTTGTGACACCTCACCCATTTAGGGGAGAGGAATTTGCCTTATTATCCGCGAAAAGCTCTTTAATGAGGATTAGTAAAATTATAATCAAATTTTCTCTCTAACTGACCCGGGAAGCCACAAGATTTGTTTATGAATTCCCAGCAAAGCCGAGTGTTTTCTGTCTGTCTTTAACTGGGAGAAAAGTAACATTAGGTATTCAGAATAGGTATTTAGGGGTGTGATTTGGGGTGATGATGATGGCACTGGAAGAGCTCAGAGGTCTTTTCCAGCCTCGATAATTCTGGGATAAGCTGAGAGGAAAGGCAGAAGGACAGGACAGGGTGCCTCTGTCACTAGTTGTAAATGCACTTCAAAACCATCCAATGGATCATTTTCCTCCCACAAAACACAAGGATTTAAAGGTGGGCACAGCATTTCCCAGCTCCTGAGAGCTGTGAGTTTTCCAACCCCACTTGGAAAAGCTGTTTCTGCTCCTGGTTATCCAAAGGTGTTCCCACAAGAGCTGCACAACCCCTGACTTTGACCATTTGAACACGTGCAGGACTCGATCCTCACATGTGGACAGGGAATTACTTGGGGGGAAATGGAGTTTGTGGGACAGGGAATTACTTGTGGGGAAATGGAGTTTGTGGGACAGGGAATTACTTGTGGAAAAATGGAGTTTGTGGGACAGGGAATTACTTGTGGGGAAATGGAGTTTGTGGGACAGGGAATTGCCTGTGGAGAAATGGAGTTTGTAGGACAGGGAATTACTTGGGGGGAAATGGAGTTTGTGGGACAGGACTCGATGCTCACATGGGGGACAGGGAATTGCCTGTGGAGAAATGGAGTTTGTGGGAATGCGAGGAGCTTCATGGAATTGAGTTGGAAAAGAACTTAAAGATGATGTCATTCCAAACCCTGGGGACACCTTCCATTATTCCAGATTTCTCCAACCTGGCCTTGGAGTCTTCCAGGGAAGGGGCAGCCACAGCCTGTGCCTGGTTTGGAGGCGAGGGAGGATCAGCTTGGATTTGTCTTCCAGCAGATCCTCCTGATCCATGACTCTGCCCTGGGTGTGGGACACTCACCCTGAGTTTGGTTTGAAGGCTCTTGGGTCTTTCAAAAAATCAAGAATCTTTTTAAATCACCAAATTTTGGCTGGATATGAGATCTCTTTCTTATCTCTGTAGGCAGCTCCTCTGACTTGTGAAGCAGCACAAAAAAAACCCCCGACTCTGGGAATTACTCTCCCTGTTATTCCAGAGCAGGAATTAATGTTCCACGTCAGTTCTTGTTCTCTCTGCCATCCCACAAACAATTTTGCTCCTGGCTAATTAGGAAACCAACAAGGAGTGAGACACCTGTGTGCTGGAAGTGTTTCCCTGGAGATCCATCCTCGCTCCTCGTGGAGAAGTGGAAGGGGAATCCATTAAAAAGAACAAGGAGGGGAGAGAGGGGAGAAAAAAAAAAAAAATCAATAATCTAATTAGAAAACATTATCTGAGGTAATGATGCCAATTAAAGAGCACTGCAGCCATTTCCAGGGCTTGGAGTGTCTGATGAAGGCGGGCACAGATCCTGCTCCCCCTGGCACGGGGCTGGCACCGAGCCCCGGCATTCCTGGGGGCTGTGCCGGGAATTCATGAGTGCCCAAGAGGGAACCCGGGAGGGGAAAACCTCTCTCCTGGTCTTGGAAGGTGCAGGTGGGCACGTGGCTTGAAGGTGGGTAGGGAGAGGTTTTCAATGCAGGATAAACACCCCCCAGAACCTTCCCAGAAACAGAGAAGCGGCCAGGGAGAAGTGAGGAGAGGTTTGGGAGCAGAGCTCCTGGCTGGGAAGGACCTGGAGCAGGGATTTAGGGGATTTATGGTGCTGGCTGATCCATTTGGTGCTCAGAGGTGGAGGCTGTTTGCCTGCTCTCCTTACAGGACCAAAACTGCAGGGAAGAAATTCCTTTTCCTTTTCTTCAGCACCTCCACACAATCCCAAGATTCCAAGGAGCTGTAACATCCTTGGGGAAACGTCAGTTTTAACCCTTGGCAGTCACACCAAAAACACCTTGAATTTTTTTAATCTTTGAGGTGTCCCTGCCCACAAGATGATTTTTAAGGTCCCTCTTTAAGGCAGGGACACCTTCCCCTATCCCAGGTGGCTCCAAACCCCAATGTCCAACCTGGCCTTGGACATCTCCAGGGATCCAGGGGCAGCCACAGCAAATCTGGGCAACTTACCCAGGCATGATTAAATAAAACTGGAATTGTGTAAAATTTACTAATGATTATTTGTTATCAACCAGGACCTTTTCATATTTTGAGGACTTTTCATTTTCTTGATGCCGCTTGTCTTGTGCTTTTCTTGTTTTCTTCTTTCCTTCAGTGGGAGAAGAGGAATGGAACAAATGATGGGAATTGGGTTTGTGACTCTGGGGCTGCTCTTCCTTTTTCACACACTCTGCAAGGAAAGCTGCTGTAATTTGGAGTGTTTGATGTGAAATCCTGGAATCCCCAGGGTGGGAAGGGACCTCCAGGATCACCCAGGGCCACCCCAGCCCCACCAGCATCAGCCCAAAGCCTGTCCCCAGGGGCCACCTCCAGACTCCTCTGGGACGATTCCAGTGACTCCAAACCTCCCTGGGCAGCTCATCCCAAGGCCTGACCACTCTGCCAGGGAAATTTCCTTGCCCAATCTCCACCCTGAGCCTCCCCTGGTGCAATTTGAGGCCATTTCCTCTCCTCCTTTCCCTTGGGACATGGCAGAAAACTGGGCTAACCTGGCTCCACTCATGAGGTGACGTTGCTCAATAAATCCATATTTTCAGTCTTAATTTCATTTTGTCCTGTGGAGAAGTTTCTTTTTTTTCCCCACTCTTTTTATGGAATATTGTCAGGAGCTGGAATTGTTGAGAGGGAAAACCCACTCTGCTGTGTAGCTCTATTCTTCTTTAGGTCACTTCTTCATTTTTATGGTTGTTTTGGTCATAACTGAAGTTAAAAGCAATTCCCAGCATTCCAATGTCAAATCCCAGTTTTTCTCCACCTGTTGCTATAAATTGTGGGTTTTTTCAGCTGAAGTTTTCCCCTTGATTTTGAGCTTAAGCACACTGATAAACATTCCCAAAACACAGCAGAGAGATTTGGGTCAAGGAAACACTTCCCTTGCTTGTTCTGTACAAGAAAATCAGGAATGTGGGGCTTTTCTTTGCTCCCAGATGTTGTTTTTTTTCCTCTCTCCTTCCCTCCTTGCAGCTCCTCAGCTCCAGGGAAAGCAGCACTTTCTCCTTTGCTCCTCTGAGGCTGCTGCTCCTCTCCCCTTCTTTTCCTCTCCCCGATGCTCATGGGGGAGGAAAGCACTTAAGGTTCTCTTTTGGGGCTGAGTTTCCATCCCTCTAATTTCCCTCTGAATTCTCCAGGATGCTAAAGGGGACCTGAGGGGGCTTCCCATGAATTAAAGGTGTTTTAGTGTTCATTAGACACCTCCCGTCCCCTCCTCTCTCTCTCTTCATCTCGTTGTGTTCTCATCAACAAACCAGGATCTGCAGGTGCTGCAGTGATGGTGGTTGGAGTCTTTTCTGTCCAGGAAAAACACACAGAGTTCCAGGTGGATTTTCCCCATGGAAAGGGTGCTCAGGCCTTGGTAGGGGCTGCCCAGGGAGCTTTGGAGTGCCCATCCCTGCAGGTGTCACCTGGAGGTGGCACTCAGGGCTCTGGGCTGGGGACAAGGTGGGCACAGCTGGGACTGCCTGGGCTGGGAGGGGCTTTTCCAACCTCAGGGATTTTGGGATCCTGAGAACAAAAGGAAAATTTGCCTCTGTCACCACAAAGTTGAGGAAAAAATGACAGGAAAGGAATAGCAAATGAGAAGTAAACAAAAGGGAATTCCAAAATAATGCAGGAGGACTTTTCACAAGGGCATGGAGTGAAAGGAAAAGGGGGAATGGCCTTAAGCTGAAGGAAGGCAGAGTTAGGTGGGATTTTGGGAAGGAATTGTTCCCTGGCAGGGTGGGCAGGCCCTGGAATAGAATTCCCAGATTTGCTGTGGCTGCCCCTGGATCTCTGGCAGTGCCCAAGGCCAGGTTGGACATTGGGGCTTGGAGCAGCCTGGAACAGTGGGAGGTGTCCCTGTCTGGAACAAGACGATCTCTGAGGTCCCTTCCAACCCAAACCATTCCATGATTCCATGACAACATTCCCATTTTTCACACGTACAGGACTCTTGCAATGTCTTTAGAAACAGACCAGGCTGATCCAGGTGTGATCCTTGCCTTTTCCTCCCTGCAATCCTCATTTTCAGCTGAGAGATGCCCCGAATTTCTCCTGTTTGTGTTGTCCAGCTGTAACCCAAACCCAGCTTTGCTGGGTCAACTTGTCAGGATTTATTTGAAAATCAGGTTTTTTTTCTTAAATTGTTCTGCATTAACAAAGCTCCCTCTCAGATCAGATTGCTCTGCCAAGAAAACACACGGATCCCGGGAGTGCTCCGTGCTCCCCTCCTGAGTTTTATTTCAAAGGTCTGCCCGATAATTGAGATTTCATTCCCACTTTTCCATGGCTGCTCTTTGCCATGCCAGCAATGGGAAGCGTTGCTGGTTCCAGGAACTGGGGAAATCAGGTGTAAAGCTGTTTTAAGTCTAAATAAATGTGAAAAGTGTCAGGGGCTGTGGCTGGGTTAGTCCCTGAAATTCTTGCAGGAGATTTTAATCTCATAATTAAAGTCACTGGCTGATAATGACGAGCACCAGGCTTAAAATACGGTTTAAAAACAATTCCGACACCAGGCTCTTGAGGAATCATTAAGAATGTTTGGCTTGGAGTCCGCCTGTCCCCGTGGCCTCCCTGCAGAACGTCACTTTATAATTTCCTATTTGATTTCACACCCAATCCTCCTCAACTTAATGATTTTATCAGGCAGAGAGGGGGAAATGAAGTGCTGGAAGCCACCAGGAGAAAAAAAAAAAAAACAGTTCCTGCCTGATGGAACAGTGTTGAAATCACTGACTTAGCACCAGGTGGAAAACGGGATCTACAAGGCTGCAGGACAATTCCTGAGGGCCATGAAATCATCATTTTTTTTGCAGCTATAGGTTACAAATGATGGAATATTAAGTGTTATTTTCAAAATGCTTCATAAACACTGGCTAATCCTTCTCTGCAGCTCCTCCGTGAGCTCCATCTGTTGTGGGACTGTTCAGTAAAATTCTCATTTGTAACAGGCCTGATAATTCATTTGGGTGACTTTTCTTTAAAGACCATTCCTTTGGATGAGAAAAATGAAACTTGAGGCAAAGGGGAGCAGCAGGAGCAGAATTTCTTGGAAAGCCCTGGGAAAAGCAGAGAAAACTGAAGGGCAAGGTGAGACCTTCACCTGAAGCCAAATTCTGCCCAAAAAACTGAGTTTCCCTGACCTGAGCAGATCCAGGTGGGTCAATTTTTCTCCTTTTTTCCCCTCTGTAATATTTTTTTTTTATTATTATTTTGTCCCTAATCAGGACAAAACGTTGCAAAGCTTTGTTTAACATTCTGAATCAGGGCAGGAAAAGAGATAAAAATCCCCCCAAAAAAGTTTTGCAAGATGGGAAAAGCATTTCCCAGACAGCTTCAGCAACATCTTCCAGGGTTTCCAAAGAGCTGGGAAGCGACAGTGCCCCTCATCCCAATCCATCTGGGCCACCTCCAGCGGAACGAGTCCTCGCAAACATGAGCTCATGACTTCATTAAATCCCACAAAACTCCTTCCCCAGGAAATCGCTCTGGGAGCCAAGTGGATTCTGGCTACCTGCTGTATCCCATGACCCCTGGATGATAATAATAATAATAATAAAAAAAACCCAGGGATGAAATAATTCTGGGCATTGCGCTGCTCCTTCCCCGCGCTCCCGACCTGTCACGGAGGGGGGGAGCAATTGGAACAATTCCATTCAGGCTGCGCTCATTCCTTCCCTCATTTCCTTTGGCGATCCCGGGAGCTGCCCGGGACACTTCGTCTTCCTTAAGAGCATTCCAGCTGTGGCACGAGGCTTCGCATTTGTCTCTGCTCCTAATCCGTCTCCTCCTGTCACGCCCGGAAATGGGATCCCCTTGTTAAACGCTTCATTTGCTTCCCTTCGCAGAGAGGAGAGAGGCTGGGAGGATTTGCCAGCAATATTCCTGCTTTTTATTCCACTCTCTAATATTTTTTTCCCCTTTTATCTTCATTTTTTTTTTTTCCTGCTGTGAAAAGCATTTCGTCTCTTCTAAATAATTAAAGTGTCCTTTGTGAAGGAGCTCCTGGAGTAGATCCTTCCACAGGCAGCAGAGCAACTTGGATTGATGCACTGGGTGATCCAGCCGTGAGGATTTGCTCTCCCCTCTCTGATTTTGGTTAAAACTCCATGGTTTGTTTCCTACTTGCATGGCTTGGAATGAAAAAAAAAAAAAAAAATTCAAGTTTCACTCATTTAAGAGCTGATCTGAAAGTTCTTTAAAACTGGAATGAAGAGAGGAACTTGACTTTATTGCATCACCCTGGAGCTCCATGTCCAGGTTGGACAGGGCTTGGAGCAGCCTGGGACAGGTTCATTTAGGTTTTAGGTGGAAGGTGTTCCTGCACGTGGCAGAGGTGGAATGAGATGATTTTTAGGTCCCTTCCAGCCCAAACCATTCCCTGATTCCTCATTCTGCGATTCCACCTGCAGAGCTGCCCCAGCCCTGGGGCCCAGCACAGGGAGGACGTGGAGCTGCTGGAGAGAGCCCAGAGGAGGCTCCAGGATGAGCAGAGGGATGGAGCAGCTCTGCTGGGAGGAAAGGCTGGCACAGCTGGGATTGTTCAGCCTGGACAGGAGAAGCTTTGGGCTGAGCTCAGGGTGGCCTTGCAGGGCCTGAAGGAGCCCCAGGAAACCTGGAGAGAGACAATTCCCAAGGGCTGGAGAGGGACAGGACACAGGGAATGGCTTCCCAAGGCCAGAGGGCAGGGCTGGATGGGATCCTGGGCAGGAATTGTCCCCTGGGAAGGTGGGGAGGAAAGGCTGGAATGGATTTCCCAGAGAAGCTGTGGCTGCTCCTGGGTCCCTGGAACCTTCCCTGCTAATCCCTGGTGGTGTCCATCAGCAAACAGCAGAACTGCCTTAAAAACCTGGGAAATGCCCCGAACTTCGAACTTCGGAGGTGAAAACGACACAAAACCACACTCCTGGCAAACAGAAAGGCAACAAATCCCTCCCTCCTTCCTCAAGGTGTGAAGTACCTTTTATCCACGATTACTTTTTTCTGTCCTTTGGTTGGGCTTGGTTTAAAACATGAAGGTGCTGCTAAAAAAGTGGCCATGGAGCCTGAGAATGAGAGAGAGCCCCAAAGTCGGGGGGAGTTTTGGGTCTGGCTGCAGTTTGAATTATCCCAGTAGAGCCATTTTTGTGCTCATCCTGCAAGAAAAGGATTTCCAGGGAAAGAGCTTGGATCTTGTTTACTTAATTTCATGGAATCATGGAATGGTTTGGGTTGGAAGGGACATTAAAGCTCATCCCATTCCACCCCTGCCATGGGCAGGGACACCTCCCACTGTCCCAGGCTGCTCCAAGCCCCANAAAAAAGTGGCCATGGAGCCTGAGAATGAGAGAGAGCCCCAAAGTCGGGGGGGTTTTTGGGTCTGGCTGCAGTTTGAATTATCCCAGTAGAGCCATTTTTGTGCTCATCCTGCAAGAAAAGGATTTCCAGGGAAAGAGCTTGGATCTTGTTTACTTAATTTTATGGAATCATGGAATGGTTTGGGTTGGAAGGGACATTAAAGCTCATCCCATTCCACCCCAGCCATGGGCAGGGACACCTCCCACTGTCCCAGGCTGCTCCAAGCCCCAATGTCCAACCTGGCCTTGGGCACTGCCAGGGATCCAGGGGCAGCCACAGCAAATCTGGGAATTCCATCCCAGCCCCTCCTCACCCTCCCAGGGAACAATTCCAGCCCAAAATCCCATCCCTCTGGCCAAAATCCCAGCCCTGCCCTCTAGCCATTTGAAGCCCTTCCCTGTCACTCCAGGCCCCTACAAAGACTCCCTGTCCTTTCCACAGGGATGCACTGAAACATCCCAAATTTCAAATGGGGCTCCCCAAGCTCTTTGGAAGTGGGATTTCAGCAGCCCTTGGTGACCCAGGTGCCTCTGGAAAACCACAGCTCAAGGCTGTTGTTGAACATAATTGGATTTCAGGGAAAGAACAGGGTAAAGTTTATGGAAGTGCCGAACGATTTCGGATCAAAAGTGAGAGACCCGAAACCTTTCCAAGCAAAACAGGGATATTTTTTTATTTAGTCTTGTTCTTTTATCCTTCATTAGGAGCAACATTTTCTATTTCCAGCCNGAAGTGCCCAAGGCCAGGCTGGACATTTGGGGACAGTGGAAGGTGTCCCTACCCATGGCAGGGGTGGCACTGGATGAGCTTTAGGTCCCTTCCCACCCATTCTTTGACTCCATTAAATCCCTTGGTGGTGAGAAGCTGACTCATGATGCTGTTTATGCATCAGATTTTCCCATATAAAAACCGTTTTCCTTTTTTCCCATAAATTATATGGAAAAAAAATAAATATCTCTGCACCTTTATTAGAGGAAAACAAGACAAAGAGAAAGGAATTATTTGTGTTGTTAGGTTTAGGTATTTTATATTTGCAAAGAAATTATAAGATCAGGGTCTATTATTTCTATCTTATCAGAAAGTCCAGTGTAGAATTCAATCTGTTTTTAGGACAAGGAAAACTGTTATATCCCGGATTTTCCAACACGTATTTTAGGACCAGCCTGTAAAATTTTCGAGCTGCACACTTTTGGTTGTCACATCAGCTTAACACCTTCTCCAGGCAATATTCCCCTGGTTTCTAAATAGCACAAAACTGATCTAATTTTGTCTTCAGTCATTATCAGAAGTAAAATTTCACTCTGCTGTGCCTCGAATCCTCCAAGTGCAGTATAAGACATGGGACAGTCCTTGAAAAAGGGGAGGAGAACCTTTAAAAAGTGATTTTTTTTTTTTTTTTTCCTCCAGAGAAGCTGTGGCTGCCCCTGGATCCCTGGATGTGTCCAAGGCCAGGCTGAACGTGGCTGGCTGGGAGAAAACCCATCCAAATATACCAAAACCATCAAGGCTGGGAGATACCTCCAGGATCATCCAGTCCCACCATGATCACTTCTAAATCACATCCTTATCATGTTGATATTGATCCCCAGAGCATTCACCAACAGCAGTTATTGATAAGAAATAACTGGGATCAAGTATTCCATTTTTTTATAATTAATTTACATTAAAGTGTCTTTTTGGTCTCTGCCAACTAGGGCCTAATTTGTTGCTTGGAATAATTTAGGAATATTCAAATTTATTGGATTTTTGTATTTTCCAGCAACACCTGGACATTGGGGCTTGGAGCAGCCTGGGACAGTGGAAGGTGTCCCTGCCCATGGCAGGGGGTGGGATGGGATGAGCTTTAAGGTCCTGTCCAACCCAAACCATTCCACGATTTCCCTGTTTATGGAAAACCTAAATTGACAACGCTGTTTCAAGCCAGGCCTAGGCTTGAGCTCACACCCATTAAAACCAGTGCTGCTCTTACTGGTCAGCCTTTCACCAGCATCAAACCTGAGCTGATGCCTTGGGAAGGCTGACCTGGAACAATAAAGAGAATAAAACTTTTAATAAATTTATTAAAAGGCCTTTAAGGACACACCTTGGGCAGGGCAAGAGCCTGGCCAGGGCTACACCAAGGTGGACCCAAAATGGTCACAAAATGGACACAAAATGGACACAAAATGGACACAAAATGGACACAAAATGGACAAATGACCACGAGGTCTCACACTTTGATAAGTTTTGGTCCATTTGCACATTGGGGTTGAATTGTCCAATTCCAGCTTTGGGTTCTGAGGTCCCATCCTTCTTGTTTTCCCTCCTCAGTCCCCCCTGGGGGGATGGCTCCCACTTTATCTCTGAGTAATTTAATCCTGGCTTAGATCAGAGCCACCCCAACAACCCCAGGCCGGGCGTCTGAGCCCTTCAAAGCCTTGAACTGAAGACGAAAAAACAACAGCTGCTCCTGGGCCCGAGCCAAGGCTCTGAGGGCAGAGGGATGGCCCACAATGAGCAGGAGCTGAGGCTTTTGGCTCCGTGCCTTTGTGGTGACACCTGTGCCTGAGGACATTTAGGATTTGGGGTTGGTTGAGGGACCCAGTCACCCCAAATCCGTGTCTGTTGGCTCAGGCGGCGCCGCACTCGGAGCAGCCGCCGAATTTCTGTGGGAAAAGCTGGAAGGGAAGAACTTCCCCCAGCATGGAGTAAAAACTCCCACTCTGTTTACAGTCTGGGGATGGCTTCCTGAAGCCACAGATCCTCCCGGAGCTGTTGCACCACTCCAGGGTAAACGTGCGCCGTGGGCGTCCCAAAGAATTCGCGTGTAAATAAAAATATCGAGGTGTCGAAGATGCAGCTCGTCGATAGCTCGCACATGAAAGGGCTTGGGGAGCGAGCAGGGCAACAAAAAAACAACTCCCAGGTTTTCCCCACTCTCTTCCAGCTTCTCGCCCCGTGGAATGAATCACCAGGATTCCTGTTGGGAGTGTTGTAAAGTCGGGGTTTTGGCGTGGGAGGGAGGGTCAGGTGAAGATCCAAATCAATCCTGTGGGCGCCAACTTAATTTTGTGCCTCGGGTTGGACACCAGGGAAGTTTTTTTTTTTCCATGGAAAAGGTGGTCAGGCCTTGGGAAGAGCTGCCCAGGGAGGTTTGGAGTGACCATCCCTGTCCCTCTGAAAAAAACCAAACCTAAACAGCTCCTCCTACAAATAGTCCAAAAAAAGAACTTCTCTAAAAATAAGGAGAAAAAACTGTTTATTTAACAAAAAAAGTGCTCACAAATATAATAAATAAATAATAGAAAATCTCTTACCATTCTAAAAAAAAAAAAAAACCCAAAATTTAAAAAGTCCTTACCATAAGTGTAGCTGAACTAATTTAATCTCTTATCAATCCCTCCAACACTAAAAAATACCGAAGTCCAAGCCCCAATAAACCACAAAGCATAAAATCCAAATGTCTCTCTAAATTTTTCAGTCCAAACCAAATTTAAACAGTTAAAAAAAAACCCAAAATCCAAAAAAATTCTCTACCTTAGCTAACCGAAAACTAAACTGGGACTCCATGGGCTGGGAGGGCTTTTCCAATCTCAGGGATTTTGGGATTCTGTGTCACAAAATATTGGATTGAAAATTCTATGGACTCAGCCCAGTGTTTGTGTGAAAATTTGGTTCCTGCTGTTCATGTTTCTGATTTCTTTGAGTTGCAGTTACATTTTTTTTTTTTTAAAACACTTTTATGCGGCGCTAAAGCAAAGCAGCTCCAGTGTGAGGTTTGGTATTGCTGGAAAACACAAAAAACCCAATAAAGCTGAATATTCCTAAATTATTCCAAACAACAAAAAGAGGCTCTGGTTGGCAGAGACCAAAAATAAACAGTAATGTAAATTAAATATTAAAAAAATTGAATACTTGATCCCAGTTATTTCTTATCAATAACTGCTGTTGGTGAATGCTCTGGGGATCAATATCAACATGATAAGGATGAGATTTAGGGGTGGTGATGGTGGGATTGGATGATCCTGAAGGTCTTTTCCAGCCTTGATGGTTTTGGCATATTTGGATGGGTCTGCTCCATCTCTCCTGGCAAAAAAGGGGGAAAAAGGAACAGAGCAGAGGCCAAAGAGGGATTTCATTGTGTTCAAAAAAAAAGGAAAAATTCAGTGAAATTCCATCCATCTGGGAGATCTGAGGAATTGTGAGAGCCATTTGTGGGCTCTGTAGCTGTCACTCATGAACCACTTAATTATTCCCCATAAACCCAGACCCCTGGAAGTGGGAATTTAACCCCAATCCCTGTCCAGAGAAAGTCACAACCTCAGGGTTTTTTTCCCAAAGACTGAGATTTTGTTAAAATTTGGGAACTCGGCAAAGCCAAAGGGGCGAGGAGCACATCCCTGGATGAAAACCAGGCAGGGAATTTTGAATTCAGAATTCCCAGAACTCCCTTCTCCTTCCCCCAGGCTGTTTTTTTAGGTCTCCTAAACTTGACAGGAGAAGTCCCTTGATCCTCTCTAACCACAACAATCCAAAACATTTTCCAACTACAGGGAAAAGTGACAACAATTTTATCAGGTGAAGGAGAACAGGAACTTCCTGGGGAGGTTCAGTTTAGATTTTAGGAATTTTGTTTTCCCTGCCAGAATGGTCAGGGAGGTGGTGGAGTCACTGTCCCTGGAAGTGTCCCAGAGGAATCTGGATGTGGCACTTGGGGACAGGGTTTAAGGGGGAGAACCCCTAGGAAATAAAGGGATTCCCACAGGCTTCCTAATTTTGAGGAATTGCTCTTTAATTATTTATTTAATGCTGATTAAATCTCTATTCCAGCGATTTTCCTGTATTTTTTTTTAATATTCCTAATTCCATCAGTGTTTCCACCTTCAAGCTCTCCATCAAACACAAACCGTGGCAGGGGAAAATCACCTTCCACTGGGGAAGAAAGAACAGAAGTTGCCCTCAATTCCTCTGGAAAAAAAAAAAAAAAATCCTTGAAATCCTTTGTTTTATGGAAAACTCGGTGGATACGGTGCTGGTGCTCATCGGTATAAAACTATTGGGTTGAAAAATCCTGAGAAGCTGAAAACCTGCGCTCAGAGGAGAGAAATTCCCGTGCAATTGTGCCAAATATTCCCTGTGTGTCCCTGTGATCCTACAAAAGCTCTCAAAAAACTGGGACACCGGCTGAAACACGACCCCGTGGAAGTGGCTTTCAATGGGATCGGCTTTTCATCCCGTGCCTTTTTCCTCCTTCCTCGGCACTCGTGTTGACCCAGCTAAATCCTAAATGTGGGGTTTTTTTTCTGAGCTGGAAGGATCCTGCTGGGGCTGGACAAAGATATCCAGGGATAGATGTCACGAGTGCCAGGGCTGGGTTGGTTTGAATCAGACTGTGGGTGCCCTTTCAAGGGCTCTGTGGCTGCATCAAACACTTGCTGAAAGCGCTGCCGGAACCCCAAATTTACGGATAATTAAAGAAAGGGAAAAATGTACATGAATGTGAGGGGGAGAAGAGGGATGGGAAATGTTCGTTTTCTTTTTTCCAGCAGCTTTTTCTTATCAGGGAGCAGACGTTGATTGCAGAAGAGATAAAGAAGCTGGGGGTGTTCACCTGGACAGGAGAAGATTTGGGCTGAGCTCAGGGTGGCCTTGCAGGGCCTGAAGGAGCCCCAGGAAACCTGGAGAGAGACAATTCCCAAGGGCTGCAGGGACAGGACACAGGGAATGGCTCCCCAGGGCCAGAGGGCAGAGCTGGATGGGATCTTGGGCAGGAATTGTTCCCTAGGAGGGTGCGGAAGCCACAGATCCCCAGAGAAGCTGTAAGTGCCCCTGGATCCCTGCAGGATTCCAGACCAGGCTGGGAAGGGGCTTGGAGCAGCCTGGTTTAGTCCCTGTTTTAATCCCTGTCTGGGGGTTGGACCTGGATGATTTGAAAGCCCCTTCCAGTCCAAACCATTCTCTATTTTTATGCAAAGCAGTGTTTACAAAGGAAAAAAAAAAAAAATAAAGTGGATACAACCCTTACTCCTTAATTGCTCAGAACTGGAGTTTTCTCAGCGCCAGCCAGTTCTGGCATCAATTCCTCCTCCCGGTTCCCTCAGAGATCGGATTGCAAGCCTAACACACTTGGGCCCTTTCCAGTTGGAAATTCCCCATGGCACATTCTTGCCCCAGAGTGGCTGCATCCCTCTCCAGAGAGAGCTGGAACAGGAATTTCAGCTTGTTTTATGTGGGCACTCCGGTGGCTCCGGAGCCGGGAGAGGCTGATCCTGCCCAAGGAGGGATCCACAGCCTGAGAGGGGCAGAGCTGACCCAAAAACTGTGGGAAGGACAGGGAAAAGAGCGGCCAGGATTTCGGCTTTTGGGGATGAAAACAAGCTGCTGTTTAATTCCCAGCTCAGCAACTTGGGTTGAAAACTGGAACAACCGTAATTATCCACAACTTTCCGAGCCAGACAATTGAATCACTCGGCTGAGCAGGCGCCTCTGGGGATTTGCAATAGAGCTGCATTTTTTTTTCTTTTCACTTGTAGCACATGGAGAGGCTGTGTGGGAGCATAAAAACCTTCGTGGGGTGGCCCTGGTTGTTGCTGGCGGAGTTGTCACTTCCTACCACTCGTCAGAGTTTGGATAAACCGGGAGATAAATAAATCAGGAGATGATAAATCAGGAGATAAATCAGGGGATGATAAATCAGGGGATGATAAATCAGGAGCTGCTCCCATTCAGTGCTACCAGGGGGGGATGATCCCAGCTCTGCTGAGCAGGAGGAGTGGGAGCTGTGGGGTGTCCCATGGTGGGATCCCCAGCTTCTCAGTCTACAACTGTGTCCTCAGCTACAGAATTCCAGAATCCCTGAGGCTGGAAAAGCCCTCCCAGCCCATGGAGTCCCAGCTGTGCTCAATGCCCACCTTGTCCCCAGCCCAGAGCACTGAGTGCCACCTCCAGACCTTTCTTGGACACCTCCAGGCCTCCCTGGGCAGCTCTTTCCACGGCCTGACCACCTTTTCCATGCAGGAATTCTTCCTTCAGGTGTGTTTTGCAGCCAATAAATGCTGTGAGGTGACACAGGTGAGTTTCTAAGCACATCTGAACAAGTAGCCCCACTCTGCCTTAACACAAGATCTCTTAGGCTGAGTTTATCACTTAGAGAGCAGCTTAACTGCAGGTTTTTTGGTGAGCCAGCCCAGGTGTGTTGTAGGATTGGAAGTCCACTGAAATTTCTGCTGGAAACTCCCCTCGTGCTCCTTTTCCCCGGCGCAGGCAGAGAGGACGAGCTCCAGGCAGTGGACACACACATCCCCAGGGGAAAAAAACTCTCCTGGTTTCGTTCGCAGCTTATTGCAAAGCTGCCTCTTTTCCACAAGAACTACTCCAGCTCCAGAAAAAAAAAAAAAAAAAGAACACAGCAGGACTGAAATGCCAGAAGCCTCCCCCTTATCATTTTTCTTCCTCTCTTCCAAACCTTGGTCATTTCCTCTGCGTGAGCCCCGAGCTTTAGAGCCCTGGCAAAAGGGATCTCAGCCCCGTTAAAGATCTCAGCCCCGTGTGACCGAGCCCACGTCCCACTGTGGATATTCCAGTTTTACCAGTGAGCCGAGCCCTGACAGCGATACCGCATTAAACACGTCTCCTATTGATCCTCTCTAACCTTGCAAAGATTGTGCTCTGCGTTAAGTACCTTTTACTCCCGGGCCGCTGCCGGGAGCACGGATGTTAAATGCCAGGCTAAATATCCCTCAAAGGTCAGCGGAGAGGGGCAGCTGGGAGGTCACCGAGTGATAATTTTCTGGGATAATGGGGACGTTTCCCTCTCTGCCCTCCCGACTCAGCCCGAGGACACGCCGGCGGCTCTCGCCCTGAGAGGCGTTTGCCATATTAATAAATAAAAGGGAATTAATAAAAGCTCTGCCTCCCGCCACGCGGAATTCGGAATGGGTCAGGAAGCAGCTTGATGTGGCAAATGATTGGGCTGATGAGAAAGAGGCTTTGAACAGAACAAAGGTTGGGTTTCTGAAGGTGGATTTTTCGGCTCGTCCTCCCCGCTACTGAAGGCCGCCTGCTCTGCACAAAGGCCTGAAAGGAAATCACCTGCTCCAAATTGAGGGGTAAAAAAATCATCTGTGGCTAATGAGAGACAAAAAGCCATCCTGCCTTTCAAACCTTCCTTTTTCAAGCCTTCCCTTTGGCTCTCCGCTGGCTCTGGACAGATGGGGCTGGTGCGTTCCTTTCTTCTGGAACGTCCTCTGGATCTGCTCTGGGTTTGATTTCCAGCACCACTGAGGACGTGGCGTTGCTGCAGAGAGGACAGAGCGGGCTTTGCTGAGCTCTGTCAGGCAATTTCAGCTTCCCCACAGCCACTGAAGGGGATAAATCCATATTTTTAGCTGGAACATGGCAACTTTTCCTGCATGAGGAGCTGCTCTGCAGGCTCAGCCAGGAATTTGAAGGGTTGTTCTTTCACAGGAGCATGGAGTGACAGGACAAGGGGTTTTAAACTGGCAAAGGGCAGGGATAAATGGGATTTTGGGCAGGAATTGTTCCCTGGGAGAGTGGGGAGGGCCTGGAATAAAATTCCCAGATTTGCTGTGGCTGCCCCTGGATCCCTGGCAGTGCCCAAGGCCAGGTTGGACATTGGGGCTTGGAGCAGCCTGGGACAGTGGGAGGTGTCCCTGCCCATGGCAGGGGTGGAACTAAATGGGTTTTAAGGTCCTTTCAAACCCAAACCATTCTGGGATATTCCACGAATCCACAATCTGCTGGTTTTTCTGCTTGCACTGAACCAAGGAAATGTCCACTTCTCCTCGTTTATGTTCCTCACAAATGGTTCCTCCTTTAGGAAAAGATCCAGTGTGTATTTTCTCAACTTCTGGTAGCTGATTTTTGCCTGGGTGTTTTTTGTTTGTTTGTCTTTAGCTTTGCTTGGTTTGGTCTTTCCCCTGGTTTCTCTCCCCCAAGATTTTGTAAACAAACATCCCCCAAACAAAACAACAAAGGAGGGGAAACAACAAGCCTGGGTTGGGTACAAGCAGCAGCTTGAAATGAGGTGAGGGTGTGATGGAGATGTGAGAATCCTGGTGCCTGCCAAAAAATTCCCATGTGAGAGAGGGAAATTAAACCGAGGAGCTCATGCCAGGCACCTCGGAGGTTTTTGGTGGGAACCAAGGGGGTGGACATTCCCTGGCTGGGATAATCTCCGTGTGTGTGAGTAATTCCCTCCATGAATTTTGAGTAAGGCCTTAGGAAGCTGGTTTGGGGCTGGGAATGCTCTGTCCAGTGCAGGCAGAGATATTCCTTGGCTTTAACCCCTTAGGTAAAATTATTCCCAAATAATAATTGGTTTCGGTGCAAGGATCAGGATTGAGGGAGGCTCCTTGTCCTGTAAAAGTTTTGGAGGATGGAAATATTCCCTTCCTTAAACGGGGGGGAGAAAATGAAAACCCCAAATATCCCCCAGGCAGTTATCAAAGTGATAATTTAAAAATTAAACATCTCAGCTGAGGGGTTTTATTTGCCCCATTCCCACTTTTAATGTCATTTTGAGTCAGCTCCTGTGAGTCACTGATAAGCTGAGTTCTCCTTCGGACCAGGAGCTGATCCTGTCACACAGATGGGCAAACAATGCAGGGAATTATAGATGTGTCTGCTCTGGAAGGAAACTGCTTTGTTTTCTTACTCTTTTGCTTCTCTGAAATGGCATTTTTCAGGCAAAATCAACTTCTCCAGCCTCACCACTGACTTCCCTATACTTGTTTCTGGAGGGGGTTTCTACCCTGAGTTTTTTCTTCCCTTTGAATGGATTTTAATGTAGCATTGCTCCTCACCCTCTGCTCGTTTTTCCTCATGATCTCTTCTGCTGAAACTGATAAAAAAACCCCTTCGGAACAGACGAGCAGATGATGCCCATCACATTCTTTCTCCTCTTTATTATATTCCCTTTAATTTTTTTTTTTTTTTTCTCTAACAGACAGCAAAGCACCAACTCTTTTTCCAGCGCTGCAGGCTTTGACCCTTGGAGATTTTTCTTGTCCAAGCGCTGGCCTTAATTAGAGCCTCACTCTGTTCTCCGAGTGCTGGAGGTGAGGTCAGCTGGCCTCTCGTTCCTCTCATCGCTCTTGGCTCCTTTTATTAAGGCAGAGCTGCTGAAGCCACTTCCCAGTCTCCCAAGAACTGCTGCCGTTTTCAAGTCTTTCCAGTTTATCTCCCTTATCAGGATCTTCGCTTTTCACACTTAATTTAAGCAGATCGCGAGTCCAGGCCCTCTTTGAGGCAAAGAAAAATCTCCTTTTGACCTTTCCACACTTACTCTCCTCGGCTCTGTTCCCTGCCGCGCTTGGGGCTGAGCTCCGGCTCGGGGTTTATCTGCCTGAAAAGGGATTTGTGTAGGGATAAAAAAGGGATTTGTGTTGGGATATCTCCGTGATAAGAGAGAGATTTGCAGCCGTGGCGGGAAAACACATCCCAGCAGCACGAGGGAGAGGGATTACCCTGGTAATTACCCTAATAATTACCCTGGTAATTACCCTAATCTCGTGTCACTGCAGCATCAGGGGGTTTATTTCTCTTTTTCCCTCACAGAAACTTTGGCAGAGGAAAGAGGGGCAGGAAACAGTAGGGGCTGAAAGGCTGGGTTGTGCTGGGGAGATCCTGTTTCCCCTTTTTCCCCTCCGTCCTTGCATCAGGAGCAACAGAGCATCCCAAAAAAAATCCCAGTGCAGCTCCTGTGCCAGGCTGGGCAAGAACAGCTTCCCCAGGGGAGAGAGGAAAACCCTTCGAGGAATCCCAGAATGGTTTGGGTTGGGAGAAACAGGATCAAAAAAGAGAAAAAGTGAAACATCTCAAAATAGATGAACTTTTACTTTATTGACTTTGAAAAGGAAGTCACTCCCTTATCTCCCTTCATGGGATCGTGGAATTCCAGAAGGCTTTAGGTTGGAAGGGACCCTAAGGATCATCCAGGGCCATGGGCAGGGACACCTTCTGCTGTCCCAGGCTGCTCCAAACCTGTCCAGCCTGGCCTTGGGCACTGCCAGGGATGGGAAATCCACAACTCCTGAGGATTCTGAGGATCCCTGAGCCTGGCTGTCCAATGTCTCAGAATAAACTTTGTGGACTCTTGCGGGGTTGGTTTCCCGTCTCCTCCTGCTATGAAGCACAAAATGGCAAAATGTTTCAACTTCTTTGTTCCCAGTGGTGACCACACAGTTCCTGTGGGGATCTCACGTGCTTGGAAAGCTTCTGTGTCCTCCCGCAGAGACCTGAATGTGCTGGAAGTGAAACCATCCTAATTTGTCACCTTGTTGGGATTGAATTCATTCATCCCTTTTCTCTGCCACCACTTCGTGTCTCTCCACTGAGGGATCAAAGAGGAAGCCCCAGGAGAAGTGATCTCAGAGAGAAACCCAAGACTTTTGACGGAAGCCACTCAATGCCCAATGATCAAGGCTTCGGGGGTTTGCACAAAGCCAAGGAAAAGAATCGGGAGCTACAAGCAGAGCCCCTTATTTCCCTTAATTCACTAATTCCCTTCTTCCTCATTAATTCCAGCCGGGCACTGACGAGTTATGGGGATCTTTTTGTGTCTTCCTGGGAATCGAAATGGTTTAAGCTTTGCCCACTCTGCTGTGACTGTCCCCAGCAGTGGTGGCACAGCCCTGAACGCCCGGAATTCCTCCGTGTCCAGCCTGGCTTTTGTGTCCCCAGGGAAAGCAGGCAGGGGGAAAAGGAAGAGCCGGTCGTGAAGAGAAAGCAGCGGGGAAGAACAGCAAGAGGAATTTGCTGAGCAAGCACCGAGGGTTGAATTTCCAGGCTGAAGAGAGCGTTTCGGGGAAATTAAGCAGGGAAATCAAGCGTTTTCCTCAGGGATCACCAAATCCCTCTGAACAAACCGATTGTGGCACGTTCGGCCCGAAGCATTCCAAAGTTAGGAGTCAGAGTGAAAAAATCCCTCAGATTTTTTTTTTCCCCTAAAACCAAAATTAATAAATGCTATATATATATTTTTTTTCTAATTATATTTTCCTGGTGGAGCACTAAGATTGTTGACCCACATTTTCAAGGCTTTTCCAGGTCCTTGCCTTTTGTGCCGAGCCTGGAAAACTGCTGGGACTTGATGGCAAATAGCAATTGCCGTGAAATTCCCGGTCATCTCACGGGAGGTGCTGACTTTGCAATCCCTTTGCAGGCATTTGAAGCAGTCCAGAAAAAGCCAATTTTGCTGCTTTTCCAAGGCAGTGTTTTCCATGGAGTGTGATTGTCCAGAGTTAGTCCCTGATAACATCCCAGTACTGAAAAGGGGCTTGAACGAAGGCTGGAGAGGGACTTTTCACCAGGAATTGGAGTGACAGGAAAAGTGGGAATGGATTTAAACTGAAGGAAGGCAGAGTTAGATGGGATTTGGGGCAGGAATTGTTCCCTGGGAGGGTGGGAAGGATCTCGAATAAAATTCCAAGAGAAGCTGTGGCCGTCCTTGGATCCCTGGCAGTGCCCAAGGCCAGGTTGGACATTGGGGCTTGGAGCAGCCTGGGACAGTGGGAGGTGTCCCTGCCCATGGCAGGGGGTGGAATGAGATGATCTTTAATATCCCTCCTATCCCAAACCACTCTGGAATTCCATGATTGATATATCTGGCCTTTGTGGAGACATTTGTTGCATTCAGGTCCTGGTAAAAAGAAAAAACTTCTTTTCTCCACCTGAACATTTCCAGGCTTGCTGGGTGTCCTTCAGCTCTTAATTTATTTCTCCATGCTCCTATCCCTGCAATAAAGGGATAATAATTCCCACCTTATTTGTGGGAATTGGAGCAGCCTGGGACAGCGGAAGGTGTCCCTGCCCACAGCAGGGGTGGCACTGGATGAGTTTTAAGATCCCTCCCAACCCAAACCATCCCCTCATTCTGGCATTTTTCCCCCTGGCTCCCTTTCATACACAATTTGGGACACTTTTTAAACTTTAATTGGGCTCAGAGCACGTACTTGCCAACATCTGCTTTGTGCAGGTGTCAGAGCTGGTCAGTGAGCAAACTTCAGAGGGATCCTTCCTGGAAAAGGCGTGCAAAAATGAAGCTGCTCCCTGAGAAAAATAAAAGCTTGGCCTTGGCACAACCCCAGCTCCGCTGGCATCGTGTTTTTCGAGAGCTTCTGCTTAAATATCTCAAGTGTTTGCTCAGAGGTTGAGTTTCAGCTTTGGGTTCTGTAAAATCAGGGCTCAGCCATTCCCTGGGAAGTGAGGGATAAAATTCCCGCTGCTTTCAGACCAGGATTAACTATTTAGGGTTGAAAGGAGGCACTGAAGGCACTGAACTCTTGTGGCTCCCAGTCAGTTCTGGGGCAGCCAAAAATGCTCTGGTTTTGGATGTGGCAAAGGGGATTTTCAAAAGGCAATTTTGGTGAGGAGATTGGTGAAGAATTGTCTCCCGTGTTCAGCGGGAAGTTGTGGAATCCTCATCTCTGGAAGTGCCCAAGCTCAGCTTGGACAGGGCTTGGAGCAACCCGGGGTGGTTGAGGGGAGTCCATAAAGCCAATTTTAAATAAGAAGAGCAACAATAACAGG
Source organism: Sinosuthora webbiana (assembly GCA_013397395.1). Taxonomy (NCBI): domain Eukaryota; kingdom Metazoa; phylum Chordata; class Aves; order Passeriformes; family Sylviidae; genus Sinosuthora; species Sinosuthora webbiana. Next base: position 27,331 of record VXBN01015732.1, read on the forward strand.
AGCAAAATCAAGCAGATATCATGACTGGAACTTTAAAAGATGTGCAGGTGATTCAGCTTCAATTGCAAACCTACCCAAAGTAATTTCCTCGAGCCTGTGCTGTCAGGAATAATATCCTGATGACCTAACCCTGGGCTAGAAGAAATCCTCCTTCTTTAAAACAGTTAATTGGAAAAAGATATATGGCTCAAACGTCTTTGTTTTTTAAGATCTGGACTAACTTTGATCTCTTTGTTCCGAGACAGGCATTAACACCGGTCTGAGATCAGCTTTTCTTCCTGCTTAAATCCTCTTGCAAAACAGCAAATAAATAATCACTGTGACACTCCCACAAGCCAAAAAAACGGTGTGTGTGTGGCGGGGGGGGGAGAAACGGTAAAGAATTTTAAATTATCTCCGTGGCTCTTCGCTACTTTGTTTTTATTTATTTGTGGAAAACACGAGGTGACTGCAGGCCTCGGTCTGAGGCCTGAGGTGGCTCTGAGGGAGGGAAAAGAAGGGAGGGGAGCGGGGAGGGGGGGAAATGAGAGGACCTCGGTGCATTAAAAAATCACTTTCTGTGGAAACAATTAGTGCTGTAAGTGGATTCTAGAGGGAAGCTGGGCGGGGAGATCACTTACAAGCACCGGCTCTGCTAAAACGCCCATAAAGAGTTCCGCGCTTCTCAGAAGTCGGGCGCGGAGACGACGCCGCTTATTGGAAGTCACCGGGCCCGTCTCCCGCCGTCCCCTCCGTGGAAATTAGCTCATGGTTGGGTCGCTCTCAACCTTCCAAATTGCCCAAATCCCCCCGGGAGGATGGTTTGCTGGAGGGGGGAAACCTGCTGGGGTGGAGACACCGGGGCGGTGTTGTGGGGTGGGTTGAGGTTTGGGGTGACCTCTGTGGGGTCACGGCGGGTTTCACCCTCCTCTGAAGCCTTTCCAGAGCCGTGGCTTTGATAAAAGTCTGGGTTTCCCTTCCTTTCCCTTTCCCCGGGTTGTAATGGGTAACTTGGGAGAGATGGGCTTTGTAAAAAAAAAAACCTCAGGAGCTTGAGTTTTTGACCCTGGGAAACCAAACAAAGCTGTGTGCGGCTCGAAGGAGGGGTCTGTGTTTTCATTTGCTTTCTGTTTTTTCATTTTAGCCCATAATTGGCGCTTCAGGCAGGTAAATATCACCTCACAAATGTCACTTAAGAGGAAGATTCCTGTTCTAGGTGATCTAATTATTGCCCAGTGCAGAAACCCTTCCAGAGATGAAGTCCTGGCTGAGCTGGATTAGATTTTAGGCCTCAATCCCAATCCTTTTGGGTTTGAACCATCAGCAGCTGAGGATTTTAGGCCAGACCTATCAGTTCCTGCAGCAAGGAGAAGAGTCAGGGAATCCTTCTCACACCCAGGAAGAGCTCCCAAAAATTTCCGAGGTGAGCTGGTTCTCCATCACGGAAATTTTTTAGGAACAGGTTTAAGCAGTGCTGCTGATCCAGGTTTTTTTTTTGTTTTTTTTTTCCTTTGTATCATTTCCAAATGAACTTTAACATCAGTTTTATGTCCCCTTGCTGCGGTGAGCAATTCCATTTTCCCACTTCTGGAAGGCTCTAGCCAAAAGCTGACACTGTTCTTTAAAGCAAATGTTCAAATTACTTCCTTCACGGGAGTTCTTGGATTTTTATTATCTTTTTAATCAAATCACGACTCATTCCAGGTGGTTTGAGCTGTCCTGCTGAGCCTGTCCCTCCTACTCAGCAGCACAGGGAATTCCATATTTACGGACGTGAGTTGTGCAAAAACAGGCAAAAATTTGGGCTTTTGAGCCAATTTTTCTGCTCTCAGATTGGAAGGGGTCTTAAATGGGATCTTAAATGGGATCTTAAATCCCATTTCAAACTCCCCACCTTCCCAGGGAGGAATTCCTGCCCAATATCCCATCCAGCCCTGCCCCCTGGGAGTTTGAAACAATTCCCCCCACTGCAACCTCTTGTCAATAACCTCTCTCCACCTTCATTCTCTTCCTTCTTCTTCCCATTCCAGTTCTCGTCCTGACTGATCTCTTCCTTCACCTGCATGGTCCAAATCTGCCTCTTAACTCCTGAGGTGAAAAATCTGGATTTTCACCACTCTTTTGAGAGGATTTTTTTCTCCCTGCTGAGTCCTCCTGTTGCTCCACAAGCCAGGGTGAGGGAAACTGCTGCCCAAATCCCACCCCTCTCCTCTCTTTAACCTCGGCTTAGCTAACGCAGAGGAGCAGCCCAAGCAACCGGGTTCAAACCAGGCCAAGCCCAACTCCATTTTGCAATTAGCTGGAAAGAATTTTTATTTTTTTTTTGCTGCACATTTGGGCCTAAAAATAATTTGTAAATTGACCAGAGCCTCGCACACGGAACGGCTGCAGATATTTCAGGGGATTGATTTCGCATGAATAATTCAAGTGGAGCGCAGAGACAAAAGTCTCTTTTAAATACGTGGGGGTTTTTTTTTTTGAGATGCATTTTGAAACAGGGAGAGGAACAGCTTCGTTCTGAGCAGTTTTTGGGGCTGGTTCTTCTCAGGACTCAGTGATGGCCTTGAATAAGGAAAGAATAGGATCAAATCCTGCTTTTTATTATGATGTGACCCTCCAGAGTTACGGACCTTTACGGGATCTTAGTCTGCTGCTCCTGGGTTTGTGCAAAAATACTTTCAGCCTGCAGGATTTTGTGTTTTCTGAAAAATTCCAGATATTAATGGATGTCACTCCACTGCCTTTGGTGATTTCGCTGGCGTTAGAAAAGCGAATTTTGAGCAGGACAGACTGGGAGGGGCCACCATGGAGGAGCCCAAAATAACATCACGAGGCAGAATCCCAGGAGAAACAGAAAAGTCCTTTAAAAATCCTTTTAAAATTCTTTAAAAATCCTTTTAAAGATAGCTCTGATATTCCATGGAACAGAAGATTAAATTTTTCACTGGTGCAAAATACCAGGAAAACCACGCTAAGAACAGCCCTGGTGAGGCTGAGATCACCTTGATCCCAGGCAGAGCAGAGCACCTGAATTTCTTCCCCCGTGCCATTGGGAGGAGATGGAAATTGGGCAAAAATTTAGAGAAGAAGCCAAGAGTTTCCAGCTGGAATCTTGGAAAGAAGAGACGTCCTAGCATCAGCTTTTTAGCTTTTTTTTTTTTTTTTAATTTTTTTTTTAATAAAACCACACCCTTTATTCCATCGTCTAGAGTGTTCTGTTCCTCAGAGCATAAAAGCTGAAATTCCTGAGAATGGCATTCGCTGCGAATTTTCTGTCAGATTTTAATGCTCTCCAATACCCAGGGCACAATTAACATTCTGCCTAATGGGCTGGTGGGTATCTGTGGTACCCTGCCCCCCCCACCTCTCCCTGCTCTGTAATTCCATGGAAACTCCTCTGGGATGCTCCTGGGAACGAGGATTTTAATTGCTCTGCCTGGGACTGGGAGAGGGCTGGGATGGCATTACACACACATGAGATGTGCTGCCCATTTTCTGTCGAGAGCATTTGCACCGTCAAACTGATTTTAACTGCAAGGGCTTTTGATATTTCCTGTTCTTTCCTCAGCCTGATTTTTGGCTCAGTCCTGTTTTTTTCTGCAATGATAAATGGTTTTCTATGAAGCAGATGAAAGATCAGAGCTCCTGTGTCTACATGTATCCCTCAGCTGACACAAAAATTAAGATTTTAGGGTGCAACACATCTCTTGGTTTACTCAGAGTTCATGTTAGTCCGTTTTGCCTCTATTTTCCAGGTGAGTTTTCAAGGAATTGTTGATGGGATTTGATGACTGGGGGTCATCTCATTCAAACCACCTTTTTTTTTGGGTAATTCTAGGGTTGGGAACCCACAGGAAATGGAACTTTTTGTATTTCTGTTCATTGCCTTTCCGTCCTCCTCCTCTCAAATCACAATAAAATCATCACAACTGCTGCAGATTTGACTCAGTTTGCTCTTTCCTCCGGGCTGAATAAAACTTCCAACATTTTTCTATTTCCTTCATGTCTCATTCCTCATGATTAGGGCCAAGCTCTCATCCCAGCACCAGGGCAAGGGTCTAATGCTGGAAGTTTGATTTCCAGAAACAGACTTATCCAATTATCCACTGAATTCTGACTGTGAGCTGCTAAATTTAGGAAAATCCACAAAATTGACAGGAAATCTGCGTGTTTGCTCGGAGTAAAACCTTTGCCCAGCTGTTCCGTGCTCTGCAGACCAAATTCAGTCTGACCTCAGCGTGCAACTTTGTTTTGGGGCAGTTTTTCAAGGTTTTAACATTTTAAGTGTAATCTGAGTCGATACTGGAATGATGACAGAATTTTTGGAGCATGTTTAGACAAGCAGAATATGTCAAAATAGCCCTTCTGAGCCAGGTCTTGATATTTCTTACTGTACAAACCAACGTATTTTCCATTTAATATTGGAGAATTGATGTTTCTGTGTCGGAGTTTGAGCAATTTTTCATCCCGTGTAGCTTTGAAAGAGATAAAGTCATGTATTAAATGAGTTTAGAAATGGTTTGGGTTGGGAGGGACATCAAAGCTCATCTAATTCCACCCCTGCCATGGGCAGGGACACCTCCCACTGTCCCAGGCTGCTCCAAGCCCCAATGTCCAACCTGGCCTTGGGCACTGCCAGGGATCCAGGGGCAGCCACAGCAAATCTGGGAATTTTATTCCAGACCCTCCCAGGGAACAATTCCTGCCCCCAAAATGCCATCTAACTGCAGGGAGAAAAATCAACACTGGAGAAAAAAAAAAAAAATCAACATTTTATTGACCCCTCACAACAATCAGAGTCTGATTCTGGTCTTCGTTTTCCTCATTTGGAATAAATCTCTCACTGAACTCCATAAAAACCTTGGAATTAAACCCTGTGCTCAGTGTGGCACCAGCAAAAAATGTATCCAAATATTCCTTTAGTTTATTTGGGCACAAAGAGTCATTGCTCCATTTTTATTAATCACTGATAGCCATTATTATTATTATTATTATTATTGAAAAATATTTGTTTTCCACAGGTTTTGGGGTTGTTTTTGCTTTTGGTTGTTTGGGTTGGATTTTTTTTTTAAGCTACAAGAAGGATTCTGGTGTTGTTTAAACCTCTGAATATTGAGTTCACCTCACCCTGTTAAACTCCTCATGAAATAAAACCTTCTGTGTTATCCTCTTAAATCTTGAAGATTCGAACAACAACAGCCATTATTAATACTGAAAGACAAATATGAATAAATACATTCCTTTAGGAATTATCCCTGGCCTTCAGGCAAGACTTTCCCTCTTTCCCCACAGGGATCCGGGGAGGAACAGGGGAATCCCCCAGTTCTCACCTCTGGGATTCCCAAAATCAACCCCCTGCCTCAGGCCCTGCTTGGAATCAATTGAGAACATCCACATTCCACACTCCTCGCCTTTGGAGCGCTCAACATTTCACCGGGATCTTGTAGCAATTAGCGCTGCTCGTGTGATGCAGACTCTGTGTTGACTGAGCCAATTAAGAGATCAATTAGTGCACAGAGAGAGAGAGAGAGGAGCTCTGGGGTGATTTAAACCTTAAGCTTTGGATTTAAACCCTGGCTGCTCGAAGAGGTAACATCAGTTTTGTGCCGATTTTTTTTTTTTTACAGCGGCCAACCAGGATAAGAATCACAAAATAATTCAAGTTGGAGAAGATTTCTGAGACCAAGGCCCAATCTTGGATCAATCAATTAAAAAATGGGTTCCTTGAACGCCCCCAGGGATGGTGATTTGATGGCACTAAACAGGGATTTCCAGGAATTGGAATTGCCAGCCAGCTCCAGTGTCCGGGTTTCTTTTTGTCTGCTAAAATCTGAATTAAATTTGCATAAAATCAAACATTAANTGATTTAAACCTTAAGCTTTGGATTTAAACACTGGCTGCTCGAAGAGGTAACATCAGTTTTGTGCCGATTTTTTTTTTTTACAGCGGCTCTCCAGGATAAGAATCACAAAATAATTCAAGTTGGAGAAGATTTCTGAGACCAAGGCCAATCTTGGATCAATCAATTAAAAAATGGGTTCCTTGAACGCCCCCAGGGATGGTGATTTGATGGCACTAAACAGGGATTTCCAGGAATTGGAATTGCCAGCCAGCTCCAGTGTCCGGGTTTCTTTTTGTCTGCTAAAATCTGAATTAAATTTGCATAAAATCAAACATTAAAATCATAAAATCATATAACAAATCATATAACAAAGTCCGTAATGAGCCAAACACATCCCTGAATTCAACAAGCCCAAGTCACTTTTAAATGGCAACGAGGCTTAAATTCTTCATTAAATAATTATTATTTGCCTATTATCTCCTGGCCAGAAGATTCTGGGTGAAAATACCAAGTGGACATGATTCCACCAACCAGATTTTTTGGGAAAACTCCTGTGCTCTGCCGACCTGAGTCACTGCAGGAGTTTTGGAAGGAACTTGGAATTTCTGGAAGTGGAGAGGCCAGCAGAGGTGAAACTCATAAGAAGGTCTCAGGAAATGATAAATTTCAGGAACGCCATTCCTGCTTCCTTTGAGAAACAGTGTTCAGGGAGCCCTGGGTCACCAAAAGGGCTTGAAAATAATTGATGGAGGTCCTGACCGAGCAAAACCACATTAAAAAAAAAAAAAAAGTGACAATTATTTATTAACCCTAAATCCTGCACTTCAGGCACTTCTAGTGTTGTTCCACTTGGAAAATTGAATTTTGTTCCTACAGAACCGCTCAAAAATCGAGAAAATAAATAATTTTTAGTCCATCTCGGCCTTTGCGTCACAAATAAACTGGGGTTTGGTTTTGTTTCTTTGGTCAATTGTTTTTGGGTTTTGTTTTTGTTGGTTTAAATTAATTTTATTGTTTTAATGTTCAAGATTTAAGAGAATACCGCAAGATTTTATTTCACTTGGATCTTAAAAGGGTCAGGCACAGCAAACTCGATATTCAGAGGTTTAAACAACACCAGAATCCTTCCTGTAGCTTAAAAAAAAAAAAATCCAACCCAAACAACCAAAAGCAAAAACAACCCCAAAACCCATGGAAAACAAATATTTTTCAATATTAATAATAATAATAATGGCTATCAGTGATTAATAAAAATGGAGCAATGACTTCCTCTTGTTCTGCCCACACAAACTAAGGGAATATTTGGATACATTTTTTGCTGGTGCCACACTGAGCACAGGGTTTAATCCCAGGGCTTTTATGGGGTTCAGTGGGAGATTTATTCCAAATGAGGAAAATTAAGGGCAGAATCAGACTCTGACTGAGGCCTCTGAGAGCTGTGAGTGGACACTAAAATGTTGATTTTTCTCCAGTGATGGGAAAACCGGTTTAGGTCCCATGGATCAGGCTCCCACTTGTTTAGGGCGGGGAATCTTGGAAAAATTATTTGTCTGAGCATCACATCCCAAAATTTAAATATCTGGGTTGAATTTTTCCACCCCTGACTCCATTTAAAGCCACCACAAGGTTTGCTAAAAATATGGAATGCAAGCCTGGAGCACTGGACTGGATCCTTTCCCAATTTAAATTGGGTTTTGTTCCATAAGTTTCTTAAAATTCACTTCCCTGCCCCATTTTGGGTAATTCTAAGGAGTTGTGGGGGAGATAAGTTGGATATTGAGGCTGTTTGGGGTGCTCATCTGGAGAGGAGAAGATCCAGGGAGAGCTCAGAGCCCCTGGCAGGGCCCAAAGGGGCTCCAGGAGAACTGCAGAGGGACTGGGGACAAGGGATGGGGGGACAGGACACAGGGAATGGCTTCAGAGTAGGATTTGATGGGATCTTGGGCAGGAATTGTTCCCTGGGATAGCGGGGAGAGGCTGGAATAGAATTCCCAGATTTGCTGTGGCTGCCTCTGGATCCCTGGCAGTGCCCAAGGCCAGGTTGGACACTGGGGACAGTGGAAGGTGTCCCTGCCATGGCAGGGGTGGCACTGGATGATTTTTAAGGCCCCTTCCAATCCAAACCTCTCTTTAATTCCATGATTTTATCCCCCTGTGGTGTGGAATCAGTGTCCCAGGAGCTCAAATGCCAATTCCTGGGCACTGCTGCTGATCCATCTCCCTCTGGATTCGGCATTTCTGGGTGGAGTGACCGGGAACGTTTCACTCTCCATCCCAAAGCAATTCAGTAAAACAAATCCAGTTCCCAGCCTTTCATGCCCCAGGAATTTTAAGACCACAAATCCCAGTTTTGGGGGAACACACGTTTGACTTGCCATGAAAAACAAACCTCTGGGAAAAACAAACCTCTGGATAAAACAAACCAACCTTTTCAGGACACAATTCCCAGCTTTTCTTGCCCTCTCACTGAGCAGGGAACATCCAGGCGTGGCCACGGGAGGGATTTCTGAGTGACCCTGGCCCAAAAGACGGTGTCATCCTCACCCTGGGACAGCTGTTGGCCTAAAAAAAAAGCTGGGAATAGGAACGGGAGCACGGGCTCAGGAGTTTTAACACCAATAGGTGGCAGGCAGAGCTCAGGCGTGTCGGGAATCACCAATTCCAGCTTGCTCCGGGGTGGGATGAGGGGTTTGGGTGCTGCTGGAGCTGGGCACGCCCTGGGAGGTTCTGGGTGGTGGCAGCACCCCCCAAATTCCACCTTCCTTAAGGGAATTCTGATGGATTGCGAGGCAGAGGGAGAAAAGACAGGAATAGTTGGGGTTTAGGGTTAGGGAACACCTGGAATGTTTGGTGGTTTGAAGGTCTCAGCCTGGGATGTTTGAAAACAAAACCGGGTCAAAGATCTGCTCGGGTCACCCTGGTAACTACAGGAAAACTGGAGCCACCTGTGTCAGTCTCAGAATTCCAGAATTATCGGGGTGGAAAGGGACCTCCAGGATCACCCAGGGCCACCCCAGCAGCACCAGCATCAGCCCAAAGCCTGTCCCCAAGGGCCACCTCCAGCCTCCTCCTGAACACTCCCACAGACAGTGACTCCAAACCTCCCTGGGCAGCTCATCCCAAGGCCTGACCACTCTGCCAGGGAAATTTCCTTGCCCAATCTCCACCCTGAGCCTCCCCTGGTGCAATTTGAGGCCATTTCCTCTCCTCCTTTCCCTGCCCCTCCTGGCAGGGACTTGTGCAGAGCCACCAGGTCCCCCCTGAGCCTCCTTTTCTCCAGGCTCAGCCCCTTTCCCAGTTCAGCTGCTCCTCCCAGGTTGCATTTTCCAGACCCTTTCCAGCTCCATGTCCTTCCCTAGACACACTCCAACCCCTCAATGTCCTTTTTGAAGTATTCCCACAATTCTAAAAAGACCCCAAAACCTCATCCCAAAACCAAATTTAAAAAAAAAAAAGGCAGTGGGAAGTACTGTAAACTTAAAATTTTCATGTTCAAAACTCCCCAATTTCACCCAAAATCCGTGATTCTTAAGGAATACAACATTTATTGACTCTTTCTGAGTCCTTTCTCCCCAGACCTCTCCTGTGAACAACGACTTTAGGGCAGGACTGAGCAAATGCTCCTGACCACAACGGGAACACGGCTTTGGGCAGGGCCAAACCAGGCTGAAGTGGAAATTAGTGAAAATCCCACGTGTTTTCCCAGCCAATTAAAGCACCAAGGGAAAGTTTGTTCATTAATTAAACCTTTCCCATCCATTGAGAAAAAAAAAAAAGTGGGATAATTTTAGGTTTTTAGTGCTTTCTTTAAGGGTATTTTTGCTGTTGTGTTAAGTAATTTAAAGAAATTGTTTTCCCAGGGACTTGGGAAGTGATGAGTTTTATGTAATCATTGATGAGAAAGGCTGGGAATTATCCCTTTATTGAAGGGATGGGAGCATGGAGGAATAAATTAAGGGCTGAAGGACACCCAGCAAGCCTGGAAATGTTCAGGTGGAGAAAAGAAGTTTTTTCTTTTTACCAGGACCTGAATGCAATAAATATCTCCACAAAGGCCAGATATATAAATCATGGAACTCCAGAGTGGTTTGGGATGGAAAAGGGATATTAAAGATCATCTCATCTCACACCTGCCATGGGCAGGGACATTTTCCACTGTCCAGGCTGCTCCAAGCCCCAGGGATTCTGGAACTTATGATGGTGCAAGAAAATCAAGTTCAGAGATGTCTTTGTCACCATTGTCACTTTAACCCACTCCCGTGGGGACACAGGGTGCTCTCAGCTGGTTATCCCCAAACTGGGATTTGTGAAGTATCAGTGGCACGAATATTTAGAGTTTTTTGGGAAAGTCACAGGCCCAAATTTTGCCTTCAGAGATTCACAGGATGGTTTGGGATTGAAGGGACATTAAAAATTATCCCATTCCACCCCCTGCCATGGGCAGGGACACCTCCCACTGTCCCAGGCTTCTCCAAGCCCCAATGTCCAACCTGGCCTTGGGCACTGCCAGGGATCCAGGAGCAGCCACAGCAAATCTGGGAATTTTATTCCAGATCCTTCCCACCCTCCCAGGGAACAATTCCTGCCCAAGATCCCATCTATCCCTGCCCTCCTTCAGTTTGAAGCTGTTCCCCCTTTTCCTGTCCCTCCAATTCCTGATGAAAAGTCCCTTTCCATGTTCCCTGCAGCCCCTTCACATCCCAGAATTTGCCGTGAGGTCTCCCCACAAACTCCTCCAGGCTGAACATTCCCAACTTTCCCATCCTGTCTCCACAGGGGAGGTGCTCCAGTCCCCTGAGGATCATTGTGGCCTCCCCTGAACTTTCCCCCTCATTTCCATGTCCTTCTCACGCTGGGGACACCAGAGCAGTGCAGAGCATTCCAGGTGGGCTCTCAGAAGTCCGTGGGTTTTTGCAGAGCATGAAATCCAACCTAAAATAGGTTGAAAACCAAATATTGTGCAATTCCCATCATTTCCCTGTGCAGAGGGAAGAGTGGAGAAGCCACATGGAAAAACCAGGAGGATTGAGACCCCCCCTTGGGTGTTTATCTGGGGACTGGGACTGGTGGGGAGTCAACGAGAAATGCTTGGAAAGGGGAACTTGTGAGTGGCTTGAGGATGATTTTATCTCAAAAGCAGATGCAGCCAGTGACTGTCACTCTGTGGGGGAAAAAACATTCCTGGGTGGATTAAATGTCACCTTTTCTTCCTGGTGAGAGGGAAAGCACCCAGGGAGCGGCTGGAGCTGGGCCAGGAGGGATTGAGGGTGGATTTTAGGGCAAGGCTCTTCTTCCCCCAGAGGGTGCTGGCACTGCCCAGGCTCCCCAGGGAATGGGCACGGCCCCGAGGCTGCCAGAGCTCCAGGAGCCTTTGGACACCCAGGGATGCCCAGGGGGGATTGTTGGGGAGTCTGGGCAGTCCTGGATGATCCATGAGGATCCTTTCCAGCTCAGGATATTCTGTGGTTGTATAGAAATTCAAAATATGTCAGTGTGTCTGAATTTGGAAAAAGAAAACCTTGTGTAAATCACATGCAAAATTGAGTTGCATCCATTCCCATCCATCAAAAAATTGAAGCTGTGGCTGCCCCTGGATCCCTGGAAATGTCCCAGGCCAGGTTGGACATTGGGGCTTGGAGCAGCCTGGGACAGTGGAAGGTGTCCCTGCCCATGGCAAGGGTGGCACTGGATGATTTTTAAGGTCCCTCCCAACTCAAACCATTCCGTGATCTCATGATTACCTGATCCCATGCAAAGCCCAATTTTCAAATTTTGAAATTACCAAAGTGCTGTTTTTCCTGCATTTCCAAAATTTAAAACATGATCCTGAACTGGGAAAAGAAATCATTTGCCCTAAACTGGGGCAAAACTGGACCTGGATTTTGCAAACCTATCCAAGTTTTATACAAAGTTTGTGGAAACGCCGGTTCTCCCCTCTGAGCTGTTCCCGAATGAGTGAGAATTCCTGCGCACTCGGGGAGTTGGTGAAACCCTCTCTCCGTGCGCCTGAAACGAAATAAAAACTCGTCCCTTACGTAATTCCAGAACGTGTTCCGGCAGGCGGGTGAACGCGGGGCTGAGAGTTCAGCAGCAGTTTACCTTTGGGAACGGGGCGGGAGGAACAATTCCCTCCGCCTCACCTTCCCGGGGAGAAATCCCTGCTGAAAGACACCTCCAATTACGGCTCTTTCCTCCGACGGCTTGGGGAAAGTGCAGCCGGGGCTGGGAGAAGCCGAAGGTTTCTTTTGTGTCATCTATCCCCCAGGGGGCAAAAAACAAACAAACAAACAAA
>VXBN01015732.1:39788-51231 GCA_013397395.1 Sinosuthora webbiana
CAAAAAACCCCCCCCCAAAAAAAAAAAAAAAAAAAAAAAAAAAAAAAAAAAAAAAAAAAAAAAAAAAAAACAAAAAAAAAAGAAAAAAACACTCGAAAAAACCCCAGAAAACCACCCTGAGGGGTTTGGATGTGAGCGCGGAGCAGGGAATGGGATGTGGCAGCCACGTGGGAGCCGCTCGGGTCGCCCTGGGAGCTCCGGGAGGTGATTCCAGACACTTTTCATCACCCTGGCTCGGAGTCGCGCTCAGCCCCGGGCACGGAGCCGAGACTGAGCCGGGTTCCAGCCCTGAGCCAGACTTAGTGCTCCATTACCCTGCCCACCTCTGCACGGGAGAGAGCGGCTCCAGCGTCGGGGATTTAGCATTTGGAGCCCTCATAAATTATCCAGGGGCTGGAGCGTGGAAATGATTCCCGATGTGTGGCCCGTCCATCCCCTGCCCCGGCGAGGTGGGTGGGACACCGGGAATTTCCTCCTCAGCCTTTCCCCGTCCTCATTCAGAGCCTTTGAAGTGGGTTCAGGACAGGTTTGGGTTTTTCTTTTTTCCCCCAGTTTATCCGGTGCTGATGTGGAATTCCCATGGGATTTTAACATCCAGAAACCTGCTGGATGTGAGAATCCCGAGGAATCCGGATGAAAAAGGCTCCGAAGGGAAAATCCTTGAGGATGGGAGGGGACATTTCTCCAGCCAGAGAAGGCACAAATTCCACCGAAACAAAGCCACTCCTGGGAATGCCGAGGGGTAAAATAAACACTTTTATTTTCTAGGAGAAAAGGGAAGGGCAAGGAGCAGGTCTGGGATGTGCGAGGAGTTCAGAGCTGCTGCCAAACCCACGCCCACACGGAGGAGGGAGAGGCTGGGCTGCCACCCTCCAGTTCAGAGCCAATTCCTGCCCTGCATCCCTGCAGGAGCGCATTCCCTGCCCTACATCCCTGCAGGAGCACATTCCCTGCCCTGCATCCCTGCAGGAGCGAATTCCCTGCCCCTGCATCCCTGCAGGAGCACATTCCCTGCTCCAGAGCCACCGGCAAGGGATGACACACGAGATGCTCGGCCTCAAAAGCGACCTGGGGAGTTTTGTGACTCAGCCCTGTTGTTACAGCTCCTTCCTCCCTCTTTTCAGGACAAGGAGCTTGTCAGGAGCACCTCACCTCTGGATTCCCTGCTGGGAGAACAAAGAGGGAGGTGTCACCAGTTTTTTCCTCTCCTTAACACACTTCTCCTCCAGTCACACACCTTTGTTCCGCTGCCTGCAGGTTTTCCCAGGCGCAGGGAAGCCAGTGGAGTGAAAATTCCAAGTTGGAGAGCTCTGGTAAAAACGGCATCGTGCTCAGCTGTGGAGCCAGAGGGCTTTTGGCTGCTCCTGAGGTTTTATGTGGGTCTGGAAAAGTTCACGGTGGCAAGAGAGAATAAAGGGGAAAATAAAGTGTGAGGAGCAGGAAAGGGGTTGGGATTGTGTCCCTGTGTCCCCTCAGGTGAGCCCCCACCTGCAGAGCTGCCCCAGCCCTGGGGCCCAGCACAGGGAGGACGTGGAGCTGCTGGAGAGAGCCCAGAGGAGGCTCCAGGATGAGCAGAGGGATGGAGCAGCTCTGCTGGGAGGAAAGGCTGGCACAGCTGGGATTGTTCAGCCTGGACAGGAGAAGCTTTGGGCTGAGCTCAGGGTGGCCTTGCAGGGCCTGAAGGAGCCCCAGGAAACCTGGAGAGAGACAATTCCCAAGGGCTGCAGGGACAGGACACAGGGAATGGCTTCAAACTGGCATAAATAGATTTATTTTGGATATTGGGAAGAAATTAATCCCTGTGAGGGTGAGGAGGGGCTGGGATGGAATTCCCAGATTTGCTGTGGCTGTCCCTGGATCCCTGGCAGTGCCCAAGGCCAGGTTGAGCATTGGGGCTTGGAGCAGCCTGGGACAGTGGGAGGTGTCCCTGCCCATGGCTGGGGTGGGATGAGATGAGCTTTAATGTCCCTTCCAACCCAAACCATCCTGTGAATCTCTGAAGGCAAAATCTGGGCCTGTGACTTTCCCAAAAAACCCTAAATATTCGTGCCACTGATATTTTATAAATCCCAGTTTGGGAATAAGCAGCTGAGAGCACCCTGTGTCCCCACGGGAGTGGGTTAAAGTGACAATGGTGACAAAAACATTTCTGAACTTGATTTTCTTGCACCATCATAAGTACCAGAATCTCTGGGGCTTGGAGCAGCCTGGGACAGTGGAAGGTTTCCCTGCCCCTGTCAGGGGTGAAATGAGATGATCTCTGATATCCCCTTTCCATCCCAAACCAGTCTGGAATTCCATGATGAGCAGACTCTGAGGATGAAGAGAAATCCGGGATGAAGCCATCCCACAGCAGGAGACACAGAGAACACTGAATGCTCAGGGGGGATGGAAGAAATGATGCAGGAGAACACCAACTTTAAAAGGCGTGGGATGATCAGAAGTGCTGGGATCCCACAGTGGGAAAAACAAAACTTTTGGGGATGGACAACCAGCCTGGGTGTGACCACACAGAACACAGCCCGGGTTCCTCATTCCTTTGGGATTTTTGTCACTGACCACGTATTTATCCCAACTCTGCACACCTGACACTTTTTTCGGCAGCCTCAGGGAATGTTTTACCGGGATTTCTCTCTCCTTTGGGAAAGAGGGATCACCAACAGCTCCAACAAGTGCCCTGGCTGTCCCTGTGGGAGTTCACTCCGTCAGGAATGGGAGGAAATAACCTTCTCCACATGGAACACGCTGCCTGGTGGAGAGAAAAGCCTTCATTGAAACCAGGCTCAGCAGAGCTTGCCCCAACAATTTTACAGCCCTTCAAATGTAAAACATATTTAACAGCGGCCCTTGTGCAGAGTTATGAGCTTATTTATTAGTCTGTGCGTGTTCATAAACCCTCCTTTCTGTTTCTCCAAATTAACACGTTTTCGAGGGAGGAGATTACAAGGGAGATGATGAAGTGCCAGGTTGGATCTCCGGGATCTTTTGTGCTCCTAAAGGCCATCAAAAAAAAAAAAAAAATCATTAAAAACAAGGAATGAGCGAGGAAAACACCACAGAGCTTCGCTGCCTTGCTCCTTCTCCTGTCCTCAACCTGTTTTGGGCCAATATTCCAATTTTCCAACTCATTCTGCACAGGGGCAGCCTTGGGAGTCGGTCTCTGCTCCCAGGGAACAGGGACAGGAGGAGAGGGAACGGCCTCAGGCTGGGCCAGGGGAGGCTCAGCTTGGCCAGCAGCAGGAATTTCCCCATGGAAAGGGTGCTCAGGCCTTGGCAGGGGCTGCCCAGGGAGCTTTGGAGTGCCCATCCCTGCAGGTGTCACCTGGAGGTGGCACTCAGAGCTCTGGGCTGGGGACAGGGTGGGCACAGCTGGGACTGCCTGGGCTGGGAGGGCTTTTCCAACCTTAATCCTGGAATTCCAGAAAATTCCACTCCCATAAACATCCTTGTGAAGCCTCACTCTCTGCACAGTTCCCTGTGGAAATGGAGGTACTGGAGGCAGTGTCTGATATTGGGACTGACAGACCTTTCCATGATAATATTCCAGGTTTCTGCTGCTCACAGTTCACTCCCAGCACCAGATTCCATGGTTTTCCAGTAGTAAATAGGAAACAGCAGCATCTTTTTCATCTCATTCCAAATTCCACGCTGAGACTGAGAGAGAAATCCAGCTCTGGGAGAAAAGCTGGATCGTGGAATTTCACAGCCATGAGCCCTGCACGGAGATAAATCCAACTGTATTTATGGCAAGGAACTCATGATGGAATTTGGGAGAATCCATGGACAAATCTCACCCTTCTGGGGTGATGGGAGATTGTTGAATTCCTGGAAGGGGAGGCCCAGAAAAATGAGAGGTCTGGGAACACTTGGATGGATTCTGCAGCTGGAACAAGCCTGGATGTTGGACAGATGAGGAAGGAGAGCAGGACTGTGGGAAGGGATGTTGGGATTCTGGTGGATGGCAAGGGAATGTCAGCCAGGAATGTTGCCTGGGAGCCAGGAATGTTCTCTGGGATCCAGGAGAGCCAACCCTGTCCTGGATGGGCACCAGGCATGGAATTCCTTGTTTTTCCTAACATCCAATCCAACCCTGCCCTGCCTCAGTTTAAAACCATTCCCACTGTCCTGTCACTCCGTGTTCCTATAAAAATCCTTTTCCTGAACCCCTGGAAAGGCTTTAAGGTCTCCCCAGAGCGTTCTTCCCGTGGTGAACACCCCCAGCATAAACATTTACCTTTTTTATCTTCCTTTAAAAATATTTCTGGTTATTTGTGCGCTGCCCGAAAGGGAGAATTTTGGGAAGAGCTGCTGGTTTTGTGGGAACAAGCGAAACATCAAAGAAACTGTTGGTCGTTCCTTTCTTAACGGTGCAAATCCCCCTGATGAACCCGAAAATGATCAGATTTGGAGACGTTTCCAGCTGAGAATTGATCAATCCAGTCACTGATTAACGTTGTTTTCATCCTTAAATAATCAAGGCTGTAAACCAAAACAGAACAAAACAAAACAAAAAATAAAAGCCCCCCCCCCCTAAACCAAACCCAGCCCCCCCCAAGCTTAATTAGAGCCACATTCCCCCAATTTGCAGCTGCACATTTTTGAAATGGGGCCTGCAGCTCCTTCCAATTATGCAGAGCAATTAGAGAAGCTCATCAAGACATCCTGAGGTCTCATTAGGGAGCGAGCGTTGGGTTGTTGCAGACATCTTCAGAGATTTCAGCAGTGCCTGGGGCTCGTCTCCCCCTCCCAGCCACATTCCCCACTCTTTGGGAAGAGTTAGAGCGTGACTCCCTTTCTCTTTAAACACTTGCTCAACGCTCTCAATTTATATCAAATGTTATTCGTTTCTATTGGAAGATTTAAAAAAAAAAAAAAAAATCTGATTTTTTTTCATGCTGTCAGAAGCTTGAAATAGAGAAAAAAAAAAAAAAAGCAACTCCACTGAATTTAGCTGGTTTTTTTTAAGCTTTCATAATTCAGCTTTCTCAGGGAGATAAATATGATTTTCCAAGGCAAAGTTGTTGGGTGTTTCCTTATGGGAAAAGAGTTACCAGCCTGTGCCTGAACGGTGCAAAACAGAAATCCATAAATATGAATTTGGGTGAGGGAAAATAGCTGAAATAAATAAAAATTGTATTTTCTTACAGCTTTCATGGGAGATTTTTCAACTGGATGAGGAAGAAATTTTTTTCATCCTTCTGCTCGTGGAAAACGGTGCTGGGGGATCAAAGATAAAATAACAAACTTCGCTCAAGAAGTTGTTTTTTTATGGATAAAAATCGGTTGTATTTCCCTTTAGTTGTGTTGGTCCATCCATCCCCTGCTGTTGTTTGGGCTCTGGTTGGTTTTTTTTTTTTTGCTCCTGCTGCTCACTGTCATGGAAAATGTTGCCAGACAGCCAAGAGATAAGAGCAGAGCTTTTCCGGGATGTTTTGGTTCATTTTGGAATGCTGCGCTGAAGCTCAGGGAGAAAATTTACGGGAGAGGCCAAATGAATTATTTTCGGGGAGCGTCGCTTTTTTTTGACTTCGGGAGGCAGAGAGATGGAGGAGTGATTCCAGAGGGTAAACAAGACATTCCAGCTGGCGGGAGCGGCATTCCTCAGGAGCTCCACCTTGGATGGTCCCCAGGGAAAATCAAGTTCAGAGATGTCTTTGTCACCATTGTCACTTTAACCCACTCCCGTGGGGACACAGGGTGCTCTCAGCTGGTTACCCCCAAACTGGGATTTATAAAATATCAGTGGCACGAATATTTAGGGTTTTTTGGGAAAGTCACAGGCCCAGATTTTGCCTTCACAGATTCACAGGATGGTTTGGGTTGGAAGGGACATTAAAGCTCGTCTCATCCCACCCCAGCCATGGGCAGGGACACCTCCCACTGTCCCAGGCTGCTCCAAGCCCCAATGTCCAACCTGGCCTTGGGCACTGCCAGGGATCCAGGGGCAGCCACAGCAAATTTGGGAATTCCAGCCCAGCTCCTCCCCACTCTCCCAGGGAAGGATTTTTTCCCAACATCCCACCTCAACTTGTCATTTCTCAGTTTGAAGCCATTCCCTGTGTCCTGTCCCTGCAGCCCTTGGGAATTGTCTCTCTCCAGGTTTCCTGGGGCTCCTTCAGGCCCTGCAAGGCCACCCTGAGCTCAGCCCAAAGCTTCTCCTGTCCAGGCTGAACAATCCCAGCTGTGCCAGCCTTTCCTCCCAGCAGAGCTGCTCCATCCCTCTGCTCAGCTCCTGACCTGCTCTGCTCTTCCTGCAGATCCTGGGATTCCCTAAAGGTGATGGAGGGTTCTCCATGCAGGTGCTTGCCCAGTCCCAAGAGGGGAAAGGTGTTCCCATATTTCCCTGGGATGCTGCTGCATTTCTGACCATGCCAAGAACCTTTGGATGTCTTCCCAGAGAGCTCTGGATGAATAAATGGAAAGAGAGGATTAAAAATACAAGAATTAAGAGAATTTAAAAAATACGAGAATTAAATGTTGGTTGTTCCTTTATTAACAGTGCAAATCCCCCGATGAACCCAAAAATTATCTTGAATGCTAAACCTGGAAGATTCCACTTAGTTTGTCCCCTCATCCTCATTAATTTATGTCACAAAATTGGAGCTTCCTAATGAGGACAAAGAAAGCTGAAGCACCAGGACATCAAAAATCACTGTAGAGATTCCTGGGATTTCAAAGATGCCAGGCTTGGGGAGGAGGGCAGCAAACCTCTTGGGAATCTGGAGCAAGAGAATTCTTCAATGAAAAGTGAATATTTTTTGATATGAATCATCTCTTTAGCTGAGAAAAAACAAAGATATTTATTTTCCAGACCGGGATCTTTGAAAACTGTCTCCAGTTTTGGGTGTTGATTCTGCTCTGGGGGAGTTTGTTCTGTTCCTTCTCTCATCATCACGAGGCAGGAGTGAATTACAATTGATTTCACCATGGATTAATTAATATCTGAGCTGGATTAATCACTAATGAAAGTATGGCTGCTTTGATAATTTACTCCAGCACCAAGCTCAGTCTAAACACGAGGAAAAAATCGGTTTATTGGGGATAATCCACCAGTTTTTTTATCAGTTTCTGCCACCCATTCCCACCTCTGCACTTCCCAAAAATAGCTGTGGATTTGTTTTTTAGCTGCCTGACACATTTTTTGGTTTTTTTTTGTTGCATGAGCAATAGGGATCCAGGCTCCTCTCCAGCCTGATTTCCTCCTTTTTTAAACCAAGGGAGATTGTGCAGTTAAAAAGCTCCACTCCACATCACAACCCATCAATCTTTGTGGGATTTTTTCCCAGCCTAGGCTCAGCTTTAATGATAGTCTGCCCTCAGCTATGTCGAGATCAATTAATCCCCAGCCTAACTCTTAGGCAGTGACACTAGAATGGGTTTTGAGTGAAGCAAAAATGAAATCAGTTCATGCACTTAATTCCAAACGTCTTTGCTGCTGTATTTTTGTATTTAAGACCTGTTTTATTTTAGTTTGAGATCCCAAAGCTTGTCCCAAGTTGCCTGGATGGGGCTGGAAATGGTTTTTTTTATCCAGCAGAAATGCTGCTCCTCACTTCACTTTTTAGTTCAATCCCCTCACACAACTGAGTCAATAAATCCCTTTTCAGCCCAGAAATGAGAGCTGCCCCTCTGTCACGTCCCAGGGAGTTTGGTCTTTGCCCACAGAAGCTTTTGAGAGAGTTCCACCTCCCAAATTAAACCTGAGAGCCATGTCAACCTTTTCTGTGCATTATCTGTGGATTTTAGATAGGTCTTANTTTTATTTTAGTTTGAGATCCCAAAGCTTGTCCCAAGTTGCCTGGATGGGGCTGGAAATGGTTTTTTTTATCCAGCAGAAATGCTGCTCCTCACTTCACTTTTTATTCCAACCCCCTCACACAACTGAGTCAATAAATCCCTTTTCAGCCCAGAAGTGGAGCTGCCTCTCTGTCACGTCCCAGGGAGTTTTATCTGCCCCACAGAAGCTTTTGAAGGAGGTCCACCTCCCAAATTAAACCTGAGAGCCATGTCAACCTTTTCTGTGCATTTTCTGTGGATTTTAGACAGGTCTTATCTTAGTTTGAGATGCCAAAGCTCGTCCCAAGTTGCCTGGACGGGGCTGGAAACAGGTTTTCCATGGATTAAACAAGATCTCGGCTCTGAGTGCAACAGATTGAGGCACCACTCAAAGTGTTCCTGGAGCTGTGGTGACCACAAGCTCCTCTCTCCCAGGGAAAGAGGGGAAACATTCCCACCCAGAATCCAGGGAAGAAGGAGGAGGAGGAGAAGTTTAAGGTTTTTATCTTCTTTTCCTCTGTTAGAGCCGGGATTAAATGCTCGGGAGTCGCAGTTTTCGTGTTTGGACTCAGTTGTTTATTAATTATTATCTATAGTCTTATCTAGTGTTGTGAGTTCCAGCTAACAAGGTAGAAAATGGCTGTGTCTCTAACTCTTTCCAAGGTCTTTTAAGCCCAAATTGTCCAATAATGAGATGACACCTAAATTNCAGCAGAGCTCTCCTTCCATGAGGTGGTGACATTTCACCAGAGCCACAGAGCCCTCACAATTCCCCATCCTTTGGGTGAAACCACAGAGTTTTATCCCTTCTTCTGCAGGGGTAAAATTCCATCCCCTTGGCATGTGCAAGCAGCATGTGGAGTGCTGGAAATGAGCACCTCATCCGGCCAGGGAGTGTTTTCCTGAGGTAATATTTCTATTTTTAGTGAGTAAACACCTCGCTGAGGGATTGTTGCGCAAGGCCCTGGCTCTGGTTATTGTACCTTTAATCTTGCAAATTTAGGGGGCACTTGTAGCTCCACTTCACCAAAAATGGGCAACTTTTAGCCAGCAAAGAGTTAAATTTTTCATTGGGACAACCTCAAATGGAAGAAAATTGGGGAATTCTGGGGGAAACACAGCCGGTACTGCAATTCCAGAAGGCCATCACTGACTGCCATGACAGAGCAAGAATCCACAGGGATGAAAAACAGCATCAGGGGGATATTTGGGCAACTTTTAGCTACTAAAGAGTTAAATTTTCTATTGGGACAACCTCAAATGGAAGAAAATTGGGGAATTCTGGGGGGAAACACAGCCTGTGCTGCAGTTCCAAGAGACCATTACTGACTGCCATGACAGAGCAGGAATCCACAGGGATGAAAAACAGCATCAGGGGGATATTTGGGCAACTTTTATCCAGCAAAATGTTAAATTTTCCATTGGGAAAACTCCAAATGGAATAAAATTGGGGAATTCTGGGAGTAAAAACAGCCTGTGCTGCAATTCCGAGAGACCATCACTGATTGCTGTGGGGCAGCAGGAATCCACAGGGATGAAAAACAGCATCAGGGGGATATTTGGGCAACTTTTATCCAGCAAAATGTTAAATTTTCCATTGGGGAAACCCCAAATGGAAGAAAATTGGGCAATTCTGGAGGTGAATACAGCCTGTGCTGCAATTCCAAGAGACCATCACTGACTGCCATGGGACAAGCAGGAATCCACAGGGATGAAAAACAGCATCAGGGGGATATTTTGCAATTTTTTCCCAAGCTGGACAAACACAAGGAGCTGAATTCATGGGAGCAACTCCAGGTTTGGCTCACCTGTTTTTATTCCAGCAGGGCTAAACTCCAGTCAAGAAGAAAAGGCCTCAAGTTGCACCAGGGGAAGTTTAGGTTGGATATTGGGGGGGAAAAAATTCCCTGCAGGAGTGGTCAGGATTTGGAATGAGGTGATGGAGTCTGGAAGTGTTCCAGAGGTGTCTGGATTTGGGGATTATGGTGTTGGTGAGACTGGATGATGCTCAAGATCTCCTCCAGCCTTGACAATTCAGTGATTCCCTAATTATTACAAATTTACTTTTTTCCTGCAAATAACCCCAAATCCCAAGGAGAACAGCAATGAAAAATCCCATTTTCCCACCAGAAAAATCTGGGGCTCCCCAGCAGAAAAAAAAAAACAAATAAAGAGTGTGACGGACGTTAACGGGGAATATTTTGACGAGGAACGGCAGGAAAAAGCAAAGAAAGGTGTGCATTTCACTTTTCCTCTCTGGTTTTGGCAGCAGGAATAAGNGGGAAACAATTCCCTGCAGGAGTGGTCAGGATTTGGAATGAGGTGATGGAGTCTGGAAGTGTTCCAGAGGTGTCTGGATTTGGGGATTATGGTGTTGGTGAGACTGGATGATGCTCAAGATCTCCTCCAGCCTTGACAATTCAGTGATTCCCTAATTATTATAAATTTACTTTTTTCCTGCAAATAACCCCAAATCCCAAGGAGAACAGCAATGAAAAATCCCAGTGATGCTCCCCAGCAGAAAAAAACCCAAATAAAGAGTGTGACGGATGTTAACAGGGAATATTTTGACGAGGAACAGCAGGAAAAAGCAAAGAAAGGTGTGCATTTCACTTTTCCTCTCTGGTTTTGGCAGCAGGAATAAGGTTGACAAGGCTCTCGGGTTTCATTTGGGAGGTGGAACTCCTTCAAAAGCTTCTGTGGGGCAGATAACACTCCCTGGGATGTGACAGAGAGGCAGCTCCACTTCTGGGTTGAAAAGGGATTTATTGACTCAGTTGTGTGAGGGGATTGAATTAAAAAGTGAAGTGAGGAGCAGCATTTTTTCTGGGTAAAAAAACCCAGTCCCATCCCTAACCTAACCTAACCCTNCCCATTTTCCCACCAGAAAAATCTGGGGCTCCCCAGCAGAAAAAAAAAAACAAATAAAGAGTGTGACGGACGTTAACGGGGAATATTTTGACGAGGAACGGCAGGAAAAAGCAAAGAAAGGTGTGCATTTCACTTTTCCTCTCTGGTTTTGGCAGCAGGAATAAGGTTGACAAGGCTCTTGGGTTTCAGTTGGGAAGTGGAACTCATTCAAAAGCTTCTGTGGGGCAGATAAAACTCCCTGGGATGTGACAGAGAGGCAGCTCCACTTCTGGGTTGAAGAGGGATTTATTGAAACAGGTGTGTGAAGGAATTGGAATAAAAAGTGAAGAGAGGAGCAGCATTTCTGCTGGGTAAAAAAAAACAACAACCCAGTTCCAGCCCCATCCAGGCAACTTGTGATGAGCTTTGGGATCTCAAACTGAGATTAGATCTGTCTAAAATCCAGATAATCCACAGGAAACGTTGACAAGGCTCTTGGGTTTCATTTGGGAGGTGGAACTCTTTCAAAAGCTTCCGTGGGGCATGACAGAGAGGCAGCTCTCCCTTCTGGGCTGAAGAGGGATTTCTTGAAACAGGTGTGTGAAGGAATTGGAATAAAAAGTGAAGTGAGGAGCAGCATTTTTTCTGGGTAAAAAAACCCAGTCCCATCCCTAACCTAACCTAACCCTAACCCTAACCCTCCAGGCAACTTGGGATGAGCTTTGGGATCTCAAACTAAGATGACACCTATCTAAAATCCACAGATAATACATAGAAAATNAACAACAACCCAGTTCCAGCCCCATCCAGGCAACTT
>VXBN01015735.1:0-95987 GCA_013397395.1 Sinosuthora webbiana
TTTTTTGGTTTTTTTAATTATTAAAACACATCTTCCCACAACAGAGTAGAGCATAGGCAGAACAAATAAGCAAAGTAAAATATATCAGAATGATAAAAGGGAGAAGGTACCACAACAAATTACACTCACAGAGTCATTTTTAATGTGCAGCACAGAAGGAACTTTGATGAAATATTCAAACTTCAAATCTAACGTGATCCTAAATCAGTGCTGTGTGTTAGGGAAGGAGACAGATCTACTGCCTGTCTGTCAGGTGAAGGATGGTTTTATACCACTAAACCTGAAAAGGGTATGTCTTGAAATGACTTGAGCCAGACTGATCATATACATCAGGATGAAATGTGAGAAGCACAGAAAGCCAGTGTGGCCAGAGCTGGGCCAGAATCCAAATCAGAGTCAGGCCAACCACAACAATATATTCAGATTTTCACTGGTAGAGCCAAAGCCCTAACTTGGATCAACTTGGTTTTTCCTCATTTATATCAGTACATAAAATCTTCCAAATAGTTCCTGGAATTGACAGTACTACGTTTAGAGAGAATGGAGCACAAATCTGTCCTGCTGAGAAGCTTGAGGTACAGTAACAGGCATTGTGACAACTATTAAGGTGAAAAATTAACAACTCGGGTTTTTAATTGTATGTCTAAAGCTGCCTTTATCACCTGATGTCCATTACTAAAGCTGTACTTTAGTCCTCCATTTTTTTTTAAGGACTGCCCTCACAGCAACACTCATCTGTGAGTGCTGCAAACCATGCAGCCCTGTGCTTACCTATTCAACAGTCAAGTATCTTTCATTCTTAAATAGTGCTTTTTGCTGTACAAATGAAAAATTGGGAAATAGATCTTTGGACAGTGTGCATCTAAAATTTGGGTATATTTACATCTAGATTTTGATTCCAATTATTCCATAAGATAAAGCTAATAATTGGTAACATGTCATGCTTCACACACTACTTTGTCTACACCACTGCTCTTCCTGTATTTCTGTTAAATGCTGCACTGAATTTGATTAAATTCTGTTAAATTACCTGACTGCAGGTGAATACACATTAGCAAATATTCAATATAAGTTTTGGTAAGGTTAATATTGCATATGAAAAGGAAATTTATGTAATGTATGGCATATAATGTAAAGGAAATTCATTATGTCATTAATTTCTACCAATTTGTATAGATGTTTCAAGAAATGTGGTCTCTGTCAAGGTGCCTCAGGACTTACCCCATTCTGTGTGCAGTAAGATAAAACAAGACATGTTTTCAATGGAGTGCTATCTCAGGATGTCATTAGATACTGTGGGATTCAGGAAACCTCTTAATATTATTTTAATTATGATGTTACAATTCATCATGTCAAAACATAAACATGCAGATTATATAAAACTGCATTAGGAGACCTTACATAGCCCTGATTAATGGTCTCATAGGTTGTAAAATTAATCCAAACTGTAAATTTATACTGTGGGCTTTTCTCAAATGTGAATTATTGACTTGACACATTATAATAACTCTTTCTAAACTACTGTGGTCTATGGTTCAAATCTTTTCTGTATAGCTCACTGACATGCACAGTAACCCTAATTTACTACATCTCTTACTGCATGAACATCCACAGACTGCAGCATCCTCTGAAACATATTCCAAAACATTGCAAGTAACCAGATGGACAAAGGCATGAGGAAGAAAATGCCTTTAATCAACGGTGGCTTCCAGATATGAACAACTCAGAATCCTCCCTACTAGCTCACCTGGAAGAAAAGTTCCTTCTATTAACAAGGTACACCAATGCCTGAATATGTTACAAGGAATCTGCTCTGTGAACCAGCTGCCTTGGCTCTCCCATGATTTCCTTTAGAAAGAGGAAGTTTATTTGCTGGTTCAGTATGCTATGGTTTTCTGTAGGCCCAACACGGGAGACACGTTTCCAATACCTGGCAGATTATATCTTGATTGCTGTATTAACATGAGCCTCAAAGAAAAAGCCACTTGAACCCAAAACTTTCAATCACCTTTAAATACTTCTGAGGACTGAAACACACCTCAGCCCATTTAAGAACTATAGACACTGTAGGCAAAGAAGCCATTCTGGATCCTATGGTCCTACAGACCATACAGATAGAGCTGGGCCAAGTCACTCACTTGTGGCAACTGTCACTCACTGCTGCAAACACCTACAAAAGGCATGGACACATTGTCCCCTCTCCCTCAAATGCCAGGGATGAACTCAAAGCCTGTCCTGCTAAACCTCTAAAACACAGATTTTATTTCCCTGAAGTTAAAATTCCAAACTCAAATCAGGCAACATATTTTGCAAAATGCCTTCTTTTTTCCTGGGTAACAAAAAGACTCTAACACATACCCAAATTGAAAAATTGTATCTTGTCAAAATATACAAATGAAGCTGTTTGGGTTACAAGAAATAAAATGCATTTTAACTTGACAACTTTCAATTACATCTTTAAAGACTCAAAACTCAGAATTTCTATTTTTTCAGGACAGATATTTGTTTTATTTGAATAGAAATAAAAATATGGAAGACTAAAATTTGCCAAGAAATACTGGAATTATTTTGGATTCATTTCAAAATTTTGTGTTGGTAAAACAGTGTTTTCCTCTCTGACTTAAAAAATGCTTTGAAAATATAGCTTATATGATGCATTATATCAACAAAAAATAATTATGAAATTAAAATACTCCATACCTATAGAGTACCGTAACACAATTTTTTGGGGAGAAAGAAAAAAAAAAAAACAAATCAAAACAAACAATAAACCAACAAGCAACAATGGATTGGAAAAAAATTCAGCTCAATCACTTGTTCCACTTTCAAGCATTAGTTTTAAATAACCCAATTAAATGAATATTGGCAACTAGCATAACCTGACAGGGAGCAGCTATCTTGAAATATAGGCATCAAAACAAACAAGAAAAAGACATTAAAAACTAAGTTGTTGCTTTAGTAGAACCAGACCTACTTACTGTATTAAACACTTAAGTGCTGAAAGACTTAAGAAAATCCAAGCTGAACAAAAAAACCCAGCTATTTTTCTAAATATTTACACTAGACTCCATAAAACTGAGGAAAGTAAGACTGAGCAAATTGATATATATAAAGAGTTCAAATCACACAATTATATTATTGTTTTGAAGTAGTGTAACATGTATTTTGCAGAGTTAATCTACACTTCATTACTCTCTCTAGAAATGTATATTCAGGGCAAAGTCTACACACATACAGTACATTTTCCCATTAAAAAAATAATTATCTTAACATGAAGCAAAACAAGTTTTGTTTCTAAAAAAAGATACCCCCAAAATCCAGCCTAAAATTCAACACATTTTTGTGCAGAAAACTTTGACGTTTCTGTAGATGTAAATGGTGTACTGTTCTAAATCTACATTTTCCAAGGAAAAAGTAGGAATGCTTTTCGCATATAAACCTAGAAAAGCATGTAAAAATCATTATTAACCTTTTGCAAATAGTTTCTCCATAAGAATAAAAATGTAGAGGACAAGTATACAGGATCTCTAAAAAATATCATAGGTAGCTATTTTTTTTCTTTTTCTTAATATATGTCAATATTTGTGCACAGAAAATCCAAAACAGGCCCACTGACTTTATCCACACACCATCTTTCAGAGAGATTAGATAATCATAGAACCTTGACTTGTTTAAGACAACTGAACTCTTGGAGATCAGTGGAATCTTTTCAGGCTGTAAAGCTTTCACTATTAAGAATGACCAAAAGTAAGAAAGGGAGATCATTATCACAGTAACCCCAAAAAGTCAGGGTCTCACAACAGAGGAAACTATTAAGAGCAACAGTGAAACTCTTTGGAAAGAGGGGCATATCTTGGGCTGGGAATCAGGGGCTGGACTTCTTCCTCAGCAAAGAAAGAGGCAAGCTGGCTGGAGACCACCATTGCCCCAAGGGCTGAATATTTCTCTCAGGATTTGAACATGGACAATTACTTTGACTCTGGTGATGCCCTTGGTGAAGAGGAGGAAGAAAGTCTACAGGTGGCCAAACACTTGAGCAGTACAACTGGCAGTACAATTCCCCCACATATGACATCGTCCCTGTGTTGAGTTCAGCTACCCTCCATCAATTGGGAACTTGAAATACTGGGAACTTTAGTAGTAAAAGATATGTGAATGATAGGAAGATGAAACTGGCTTTTGTATTTCTAATATCCCATGTTCACTTTGAATTCTCAAGCAGGGGAAGTAACTCTAGGAAAGTTAATGCAAAGCATTTTCCTTCAATATGCAATACTCACTACTGCATAAATAACCAAACCTCCTACCACACCACCGTCACCTAACTGTCCAAAACCATTAGTAAAGAATCCTTCCTCTCATTTTCCCAGCCAGTGCTACTTCACAGTCCATAACTGAGTTCAGGATGTCCTTTAATCCACCAGGCAATGGCCTTTGATAGAGGCATAAGGAAATTGGAAAGTGGTAAATACAGACTGCTGACCTAATCCTTGCCAGTTACAGACAGACATGACAAACTCATGTACATGAGTTTGTATGGATCTACTTGATGTCCTTGCAGCTGAACCTGTGTTCAATACCTTCAAGGATTCCCTCCATTTCATTTTACATCATATACAACTCAAGTTGCTGTGACTCATTAGGTACATACCATTATTACTTTGCAAGAAACTCAAGTATCTTGAAAAGAAAAGTTAATCTCTCTGCCCTCAGCATCTGACAATCAATAAATTCAAGACATAATTGGGCTAAATATGATTCTCTCCTGATTAATTCTATTGAATTTTTTTTAAAGTAATGCATTACTCAACATCGTAATTTTATTCATACTCAAATTGCAAAATTACTCTTTAAATTACTGAGAGAGTAAATGTTAAGTAATTTCATGATTTGCAGGATCTCACCTTCCTTACAGTATGATTCAGGCATACAGGTGTGCTGGTCTGACCTAGACTGGATGCCATCTGCCCGTCAAAGCTGCTCTACCATTCCCCTCTGCAACTGGACAAGATCAACCCACCACCACAGAGAAGGCATAAAGGTGCTTAACTGTACTTGTCTGGAAGAAATAGCTCTGTGTAAGTGTCCAAACAAGCACAAAAAATGCTGCATGGTATCGGCAGTATTTCTATTCATCTATCACAAGCAGAGCCTGAGCAATTTTCTTGCAGCTCTCTATCAGCACTCTTCATTTCTCACCTGGAAAAGCTCTAATGCTATTCCAGTCCTAAGTCTTTTCTGGACAGATGGAAACCTGCCAAAACATGCAGGAGTACTGTGAATACTGTGAATGAGGTGTGCTAAGGAGGCCTCTGGGACTATAGACTTTCTTTTACACAAGGTCTGAGCAAGGGTGTGAACCCAGATGTCTAGAGGCAGACTATTGCATTAACCTACTGTGCCATTTGTCTGCAGTCGTAACAAACTCAGGCTGCATTTAATGGACAAGGCTGCACTTTCTTCAGCCACATGGTGACAAAATAAGTGCTATAATACTAATTTGTAGGGAAAAAAAGTTCCACATGGAGACATCTTTTGCACTGCTAGAAGATGCATGCTTTCCCAGTGAAACCACAGAGAACAGTAATCAGAAAGAGAGGGCAATTTTTTCAAAAACCTTCAAAGACCCAAAAAGGCTGCCAGTGTGGCAAACAATAAAATTCCTTTTGCCTCCAGATGAATAGGAAGAGAAGTGGGTCCTTGCCGTTCTCTGCCAAAGTTTCTGACCTCTTACCCATGTGTTATGCCACAGCTCAGACTCTGTTTTCCTCAGGTCATAGGACCATAACCTACTCCTATACGTTATCTTATTTTCTAAATCAAACTAGAAAAACAGATGAACAACACTGAACAACCTGATGGGAAAGATAAAAACAACAACAACTGCCACTAACGATCAATTTTTCAGTACACGATGGAAGGATATGCCTCATCTGAGAGCTGTAAAGATTTTTAAAATACTGCTCTGAAAAATATGGAGATTGTTGGTTGAGCATTTATAGTTTAACACTCTTATTGTGACTAACCAATAAGCATATTTATGCATTCACTGCCATGAAATTAAAAAAGAGTAGGGTTGGTCTGGTTTTTTCCCATTTTGGCCCATGATAAATTCCTCTTTATTTTACTAGCTCTCTCACACTGTATTAACAGAACTTTATGAAGTGTCTGCTAGGCCAAAGGCTAATCTAATTATATAGACTTTTCTGGATCAGATCCATTTGTCACAGACTATTTCAGTGACTTGGCTTCTGTCTGTGCATGTATGTTTCTATAGAAAATGATAAAATCAATGTTCTCTCCCCCAAGCTGTGAGTTTCCATACATTTGTACACAGACTTCTGAAAATGTTCCAAATGTATTTTAAAAAGAAAAAAGGAAAGTAAAAAAAGAAAAGCAAAAATGGAGAGGTCATTTTTTAGCATGAGCTTCTGAAATGATTGTTTACACTGCAAAATTACTGTGTATCAAATATTTTTCTGCCCAGGATAGTCTTTTAAAATGTTCATTAAGACAGAGATGTAACTTCCTTTTCTCTTCTCACTCTTCCTCCTTTCTATGATTCTCAGCTGCTTAAATCATTACTTTTCTGCAACAAAGCCAATTTCACAATGATGTAGAAGACTGGTTTATGTGGTGAAGGACTCTGAGTGCATGCTTAGGTAGTCAAGAGAAAACCCACACGGGTATATTGTATCTCTTCAGGGTGTAAAATGTCAGTTGAGGGAGTCAAAAACAGATGTCAGGTTAGATTCATCCTTCTCCTGTTCGGTAGATGAAACTCGGTGTGCCAAGTCGCATAACAACAGCGTGTTGTGTTCACAGGACAGCTGCACATCCACTCGCAGGGTGCAGGACCCCAGAGCTACTCTGAGAAACATGTACTGCTCCAGATGCACCACTCCCCCTCCTTGGCCCAACACACCAGGCTCAGCCAGTTAGAGCATCAGTCAGCAGGTCAGAAAGCAAGGAGCACATGTCACCCAGCTTTGAAACTGGGAGTTTTAGTTTTGGTCATAGGGAAGCTTGAGAGGAGGTGCAACCACAGTCAGTCCTATATGCACCATAGATGACTTGAGAACTTGCTTAGATCTTAAACCCCACTAAAACTGTGACTGGAGCTGCAGCCCTGCTGAGGTGCTCTCTCATCAACCGTTGATTCCCACAAAGTGCGGAAAGTCGACAGAAAACCTGGTTTTCTGGGAACACCAAACTTTGAAGGGCTCAGCTAATCACACACACTGAAAATCCTAAAAATCCCAAACAAAAGTTATGTAAGACTTACCTTCCAAGGTTCTTGAGAATGTATTAGCTCTAAGGCACTAAGTATTTCCCCATCCTCAGCAAGAACTCAGACGTATTTCAGGCATTCATGTTGATGGAAAGTTTTCTGCTTTCTTACACAAAATCCTCAGTTAAGCTATTCAGCCACCAGCCCACCTGTTTTTTAATAAAGTAACTTGCTACTGCTTCTCCTGCTCGGCCTTCTTTTTCTGTCTCCCCACCTCTTTCCCTCCAACCTCTAATAATTCTGCTATAAATCTGATGACCAAAAGGGACAGAAGCAGCAAATTTGACAGTACCAGACAGTAAACTCCTAACAGGTTGAAGAACATAATGACATCTAGAAAAGGCAAAAGTGCAGATACTGCCAAAGAGCCTGCCTCTAGCACTGTCACCTTTAATAACTTTCACCTTGGTTTTTGCTAATACACAAAAGTGAAACCAATCAACTCAGATGGCTGCTGCTGCTGGTCTATCTGCCTGTCAGCCTCAGAGAGCAATTTAGTTTCTGTATTCCTCTGTAGGAGCACAACAAAGTCATTGAGCTGCTGAATCCACTGTTCACACAGTACCCATGAAGCAAGGGGCTCCCAAGGTAGAGGAGCATACCTGAGAGATCTGTAATCCCACTGAACAGACCCAGATGGGATCACCATGATAAAGGCATGCCAAGACCAAAGGGAATGCTGCAGGAGCGTGCCTCACTCCACAAAACCTCTCAGGCAAAAGCAACGGCTGCCAGCAGGACCATGGAAAGCACTTGAGAGGAACCCTGCAGCTCTTGCAACCAGGAATAGAAGACAATGCTAAAACATAAGGAAGGTCAGGAGTTGCCTAGAGCCGCCACTACCCCTCATGTCATTCCCATGTGAAATGAAGCACCTGGGGGACAGAGAATATGCGGCAGTACTACCCATCTGAAGACTTTCCAGTCTGAGGAAAGGGAATAAGCCATCTGTACATCTTGTTTCTGGTAGTGTTCAAGTTAATTTTGAGGCACATGCATCCAGCCCCAGGGTCCCAGCAAAAGCCCTACAGAGATGACCCCAGGCATCATTCAGGTAATAGAATTTTAGAGTTTATTTCACTAAAGCTAAAGAGTGTTTCCTGAGAAGCCACAGCATATACAGAAGAGAAACCAAGACATTCTAATTAAAGGCCTTCTCCTGTTATCAGAGAATATTGGATTAGTGTAAACCACATCAGAGGAAACTAGTTAATCCATGTTTGGTTGATTTGTACACTCTTGAAGCCAAGAGATTTTAGCAGTCACTATTATTTACAGCAGTAAATGTCAGTTTAATGACAGAAAATCCAGCATTACTTTTTTCACTGAATGATGAGGATTTTCTTTTTTCAATATGTACACATTTCTAACTCTCTGACTTCTAAAACAGTAGTATGAATATACTTTGATTTGTGATGTTAACTTCTAGAATATCCATGACACATTAATTAATGGTGCTGATAACCTCCAGAGACTTGCAAATAGGAACATGATGTAACAGATACGGTAAGTCATTTCAAGGAATACTTGAATTTCACATGACAACAGCTATCTTGGGTGGAGGGATGGCCTAGGAGAGCCAAGATTTGCCTGCGATTGCTCTAGGATTACTAGGATGCACCCTGACACAACACCTACAGTTATGTTCAACAGGAAAGCATGAAA
Organism: Sinosuthora webbiana; assembly: GCA_013397395.1. Taxonomy (NCBI): domain Eukaryota; kingdom Metazoa; phylum Chordata; class Aves; order Passeriformes; family Sylviidae; genus Sinosuthora; species Sinosuthora webbiana. The sequence continues at coordinate 8,957 of VXBN01015735.1, forward strand.
ATTCTGTCATGTCCCACTGTATGTATAAGCCAGAACAGCCTATTCAGCTTTTGAGTTGCTTTCCAGGCAAGCATACTAAAAAATAATGAGCACACCTCTAGCCACACTCTTCGTTAAAATGAAAAAGGGGTTCTTCATTTATGATCCCAAAGTTTCCACATTCCAGGTGGGTTGTTTCTGGCCTTTTCTCCTTGGAACATTTTTTAGACAAAGAAGTGCTTGTATGTTTCACTAACCCATACTTTGTTCTAACTCTATACTTGAGCTTTCAGGCTAGGTGATATTTTTCCCCTTTTCTAAATGAATGCCTTGTTCAACACAGTGTTGATACTGACTAAAGAGGGGTATACTAAACCATAAGGGACCAGTTTACATGCAGCAATACACATTTTTTTTATTAATGCAATCCATCATTTACCTTATCCTCCCTCTGAAGAAAACAAAAGGATCAAATTTATATGTAACTGCCCAATGCAGAGATTTTTGTAAGACTTGTTTATGAAAAGAGAAACCAGTGTAGGAGTAAAATATAATTCCTAACATACAAATACTTCCTAAAGGTACAATAAAGCTCATGGCATCAGCAGAAATAAAAAGCATTATGGGAGAAATAGTAGCAGATCCGCACATTATAAGGCAGCAGCGAAAGGTAAGGAGGAGAGGGTAATGGGGAGCTGGTTAGCACCCGGGCCCACAGTGTGAACAGCAGCATTACCTGAGCAGGAGGGACGAGAATGTACAGGTTCTGTCTAAGGTAATTCTGTTAAGATGCTGTTTCTGGCAAGCAGCATCTCAAATACCAGCTAATACAGATATTTGATATTGCAGTAAAGGGATCTGCACCAATTACAGTTCTTTTGGATGCCTCTTCACATAACCAGAGTGAAAATAAGTTCTATTTCTTATTTCTTCCATCTATGTAAAAAATTAGACATGATGTAGCAGGTGCAAGCTACTACTACACCTTTAGCAGATGTGAGCATAGATCAGCAGAGCTGACCTCAGAGAACTTTGCCCTGATCTACTCAGTCTTGTCTTCCGCTCTGTTTCCGGCATCTTCCTCCACTTTTATTGGAGTATGGTTGGTAGGATTGCTGGGGGAAGCCCATGGGACTGAAGACACAGCCTGGTGTAAAAGAAAAGGTCAGATTCCAAAAAAAGGAGACAACATGGAAGACAGATGAATGAGATAAATGCTGGAGGATGAAAAAGTGGCAGTAAGTAAAACAGCATGGATAGGTCATATTTTGGAAGCAAAGGCATAAGGCAATGAGGGGCAAGCTGTAGTGAGGGGCTGAATTCTGCAGTGTAAGAGTGGTATTGCAGTCCAGACAACTAAAGACAGTAAAAGGGCAGGCTAAAAGAGTTAAATATCAAAGTCATTAATGAACTAAAATTAGACTATAAATCCTTTCAGATCTCTCACCCCTTGTGGTAATGATGCCCTGCCTCTTCATTTCACTGCAGAGACTATTTCTGCTTATGAGACTGTAACAATTGGTACAAGAGCCATTTCAATGTGAAATACCTCAGAAGATACACAGATCAGAAAACCAGCACACCTCAAAATACACACTGGTGCAACTACTGTGAAATGTGTAAGAAATGTAATTGGATAGAATTTGCCAGCTGATGTCAGCTGACAGAAGAAATAGAAAAGATAGAGAACAGATAAACTATAGGCAAGGGAATATAGGCAAAATTTGTATATCAGAAATGGAATGGAAAGAAGATAGTGACCTATTTCACTCCATCAGGAGGTGATCACTTCTCTTGTTATTGGTGTAAGGACAAGCAATCCATACTTGATACTGCTCTGGTTTTATGTACTCTGGGCCTCCCAAACCTGTTGGACTTGTGAAGACAAGTATTCTGAGAAAATAAGCAAAAATTTTAGGGGGAAAAAAGTGACAGTTTTTACAGCAACATAAACAGGAACTGAGTTCCAGCTTCGTAGCACTGCTGCACTGTGGGCTGGCAGCTTTCAGAGAGAGAAGCCTCTAGGTCTGGGGTTTGTAAGCAATTTGCCACACTTGTCATCCTTGCTGTATAAAAGCCTTTCCCGAAGGACATTGTTCTAACAAAATTATCCATTGCAAAGGCCAGCAGCATGCTCATCGTGTCTCAATCAAAGCTGCATAAAGAGGAAAGTCAACCATGCATGTCTATCATCTGGACAATTAGTCTTTCTGACTACAGACACAATTCTAAAAGGCTCGTCTTTAGAAGCACCTAATCTTTCAGTTGGAAATTATTTCTCTTTGTCTGGCAGAATCATATGGCAATGAACATCCTGTGAGAAAAATATTCAGAGCCTTAAAGCAGAATCAATGTAAATACATCAGAGGCATCCTTGTAACCTCTCTGTGACCAAACAAAAGAAAAAAAATAAATTGTGTATTTACAATATAAAGTAGCTGAAAACAACAACAAAAGAAAGAAGATGAGCACAGCATGTTGGTCCCTCTGCACCTCCATTTACACTTTTGATACTGCTCTGTCAGTCTCCTTTGTTTAGCCTATCTGCCCTCTGCACATAAACATCTGCTGTATTAAATACAGAGAAAAAAACTCACATTGTCAAAGAAAAGGAAGAATTATTTCCAAGGAACTCTTCATAATCACAATACACTACCTTAATCTCTAAACTGCATTCTGTACCTGATTTATACAAAATTACACTACCTTCCCATTATCAGTTAAATACTTTTAGCATTGTCCCAACAGCAGGTACCAGCAATCCAAAGGAAAGAAAACCCATTAATTAAAAGTAACATCCTTACAGATCCACAAGTAGAAGAGTCAGGTGAGTATAGCTGACAAAATACAGCAATTTACACAACAACAAAAAAAGTTTTTGCTTCATCTGCAATAATGATTTATCTACCACGTTGAGTATTTTCTTCAAAGGCAAAGCTCTCAGTCAGGCAAGGTCTAAGAATTTCCAGTTCATTCTTACTAGTCTTCCTTCATTCCTTTCTGACGTTTTTAACATCTGCTCAAAAGAAATTCTTCAAAGGGAACAGATCTGAACCATGATGAAAAAGGCATGCCAAGATGGAGTAAAGCTGGGGATTTTTTCAGTCTGAATTGACAGGAAGATTCACTTTTCCTTCTCTGTCTTATCTTTAAGATCAGTAACACAGAGACAAATTGGCTTCCTCATGGGAGGAAAGAAGCACAAGCAAAAGCATTTTTATACTATGGGCTTACAACAGCCCTTATTTTCAAGCTCAATAGCATCAAATGCAAATTAACATCTCACTTAATATGAAGCTCTACTTGCCAGTCTACAATCCTCCTCATCTTTCCACTTCATCCTGCGTACTCTTGGAAGTGATAGGGTCTCTGGCAGCTATTTGGTTTGTGCAAATTAAAAGGCATCACGGCATGACAGAGGTGTTTTTGACTTCTGCATGCACAGGCTGGAATGTGAACTGATTACTGGGTCAGCCTACCCAACGTGCATAAATGAAGATTTATTTTGGGAGTTTTTTGGTTTGTTGTTTTTTTTAATGAAGTGACTTAGAAACTAGGAAGTTGCCATGTTGACAATTTTGTTCTTTAAACAGACCAGGTACTGCATCAACCGTATCCAGATCAGTTTACCTATTAACATACCTCAGCTGTATTTGACTAGGACCATTTCAAGGGGCAAAAGGATTGTTTATTGTGAATGCCTGTTTAATCTTGGGCTCTCAGTCAAGACTGCTAACTCACATACTGGTTTTCCTGATCTATTTGTCTATTCATTGGGAGACCACCAACAGCTTTCCCTCCACGGCTCTGAATCTCTACCTTTCTGAATTTTGAAAATATCAGATTTGAAAATCTTCTTTTAATAAACTATCTCTCCATCCTGCTTCCATTTTGGGATACAATAAAAAGCATTAAAATTAAACAAGCTCCCATGGCCTCTTTCAAAATTCGATTTCTCTAGCATAGCATTCCTCTGAGAAGGGAAAGAACAGAATTCCTGTATATCCTCACACAGTAACAAGCATTTGCCAGAGGGCATTTGCCAGAGAGCATTTGCCAGAGAGCATTTGCCACTCTGCAGCAGCTGCTGTCCTAAATAATCCTTAAACTCCAGTCACCACACATGTTGCTCTCATGAGTGGTGTTTTTGGGTGGGAACAAGGGCAGCAGATCTGCAAACATCTTCCTAGGCTTGCAGAGCAAGACAAAAGCAAGGTGCAACTTATACTTCCATTCTTGAAATCCCAGAAGCAGGAATGCAGTGTTCATGAAATGGTATTTGCCTTTTGCTTGTAGGAGTCATAGCTGAATTTGGTTCACAGTGTTTCTCAAAGCAGTCAGCCTCAAAGAGCTTTACATCCTTTTGCCTTTTACATCCTATTATTCAAAAATCTGTATTGATACCTAGTTCTAAAGAAATTCACTTTGATGGTAACATTTGCAGGACACAGCCTCAATTCATCTCCTGATTCAGATCTTAGTTACTTGTTGTATTTCTGCAATTTACAAAAACATAGCTCATTATGAAGTATGAAAGGTCAAGTCTCCAGAAAATATCAAAATAAAATCAATTACAAGTCCTTAACTGTTCACGGTTAGCGTTTTTTATCAGTTTGACTTTTGAACAACCATTACAAAACTGGACTAGAATAATTTACACTGAAACAAGTAAGCATGTTGTAATGTAAGGCTGTGTGCATTCATCTCAGCCAGTAAGGAAGAAGATCCAAACACTCCTCCAAGGAGATGATCAAGGGACACGGATGGGCAGCAGTGCAGTAAGGATTAAGGTGTCAAGAGCAAGTTACTACAGTGCAGGAGGAGCTGGACTGGAAGCATAGGTCTCCTGGATGATTAAAGAACAATGACTAAATTAATTATAATTGTATCTTTTGTACAGACCACGACCATCTGAATAATTTTAGCATCCAAAAGTTCATGGCAAGAAGCATGCAAAAGCCATTGCAAAACAGATAAACAAAGCTTATGTTCTTGTGAGGCAGACTGCCCCACATCCCTGCTCTAACCCCACAACTCCCCCATTCAACAGGGGTTATTGGACTTCTGATTGAAGGCTATAGGCACTTAATTGGATTAGAGGGTCACCACCAGATTCCAAGCAGTCCTCACACGGGCCACCATTTGTGGTGACTCAAAAAGCACAAGTCAGTGTTGGATGTCACACTAACTTTATTTTCTTGATTAGCTCTTCTATAAGGTTACATGGGTGGATCCAACTATCCAACTATACACCCATGCCCACTCACACTGCTGTTCCAAGTCGGCACATTCCTTAGTGGTGGTCTTCCAGCCCAAGGGCGCACACTCCCTTCTGAACATCTTATTCAGCTGGTCATGATCCGTACAAAAGATACAATTATAATTGATTCAGTCATTGCTCTTTAATTATCCAGCAGACCTGTGCTTCCAGTCCAGCTGTTCCCACACTACAGCTCTGCTTTATCCATCCTGTCAGGTCATTTGATCCTGGACTAAGTAATGAACATGTTTACTTAGTAGTGTATTTTTAAAAGATTTCCAAGGGGGCCAGAGAATTTGGTGAATAGCCTTCTATTTCACAGGAATAAAAGAACCCCAACAATAAGGGGCGGGGGGAAAGAACTGTTCTGTGAGTTCTTTGCTAAGCTGCTGCTCCATCAATGTATTGGGTATTCAATCAAATGGTCTTCCCTTGATAGCTTTATCTCTCAGAGGGCCAGTGTTGGTCAGATGCAGCTGTGCGAAATGACTGTGCACTGCACTACCTTCAGTCCTATTTCACTGAGAGCAGGATTTGAGTGTCCTGACAGTTGCTTAGCAAATAAGATTTGAAATCAAAGTGACAGCAGTCTCATGCCCTATGTAAGGCACATTTTGGTACCCAGCAAGGGACCAAAGTATAGTTCTGAGTCATTATTTTAATTCTATGGAAAAGAATTGAAAGCAGAGGCCTCAAAATCTGATAGAGTCCCCGTCTGACAGGTCAGTGACTGACAGACATAGGTAGTGCAAAAAATGACTTGGGGGTAGCACAATCATCCAGTGCCAGAGAACCAGATACTTACATTTCTCTTTGCCCAACCCACTTATTACACCTCAAGAGATTCGGGGACTCTAGGGATTTCATGCCACTGCAATCCAGAAGGAGCTTACAAACCTCTGGGGAATAATTGCATCCATTTGTCCTGAAGCCTGAACATCTGACACTTGTAGTGTCTTGTCTGCCTTTATACTGTGGAATGGAAGTGGGAGGAGAAAACGATAAGAGATTTTTGTAGACGAAGGCTAATAATCAGAACACTCTTCTTATTCAGCATTATTAATCCCTACTGAATTAGATGCATTTGCAAAAGGTACTTCATTTCTTTGGAGATAAAAAAGAATAGTCTGAATTCTTGAGGAAATATTCTGCCTATTAGTGTCTATGTAAAGCCCTAGAAATAATGCTCTCAGAGATAAAATGAAAAATAAGAAAATAATAAAGGCAAATTTCCTTCTATGTGCTGCTCTGCAATTAACTGTTTGAAGTAATTCCCAATACCCTTAATCCTTAATCTCAAGAACTCTGCTTATCTGCCCATCCAGTTATTTTTAATTTGTACTTCTATTATTACTACTGCATTATTAATATACCCTGATAAGATAGGAAATAGCCTGGTGGTGTTCTGTTTCAGCAATGCCTTGCACGGCATAATAGTCTTTATGATGAATAACTCCTTCCCATCTGAGGAGATTCATGATTCCCTCTGCTCACAGACTGGGAGGCCCTGGGGGAATCCCATTTCCTCCCCTGAGTTGGTATTCAATTTCCCCAAAGCAGCCTGGGCCTCCTTGTGCTCACCACATGTACACACGGTGTTACCAGTCAGGGTGATGCCTTCTCCTTCTGTGCGGCCAGGAGAGACGTGCCCCAGGTGCCTCTGTCACAGCTCAACCTCACCACTGCTCCTGAGAGCTGACAATGTGCAATATTTAAGGCATTTTATTAGGAGTGGGTAGGGAAGGGAGGGCAGCTTTTCTAGTCATGCTGCTTCCAGAATCTGGGCTCAGCTGCTGCAGCCAAGGTAGTCAAGAATAGATTTCTATTGTAAATCAAGATTTGTATTTGGACAAAACTGCAGTAATACCAAATGTTGGAAAGAAGGGGTAAGACATTAAAGCAAAGATAACTACTCTAACACCATATGGTTTGAAGTACATATGTCGTATTTTTTCGTAGGGGGGATAAAAGGGGGCAGGGAAGAAAGGATCAACAGTTTTTAAGGTTTCCCACATCTATGTTTCTGTAATGGTGTATGTGATGCTGTAAAGATTATTGTACAGCTTTCCTGATGACATTTTAATACACATCCTATTTTGCCAACACATCTTTTTCTGCCTCTCCTTCAGTATAAGCACTGTAAATTGAACAGATTGTTGGAAAAATCCAGCAGCAATTAATAGGGGTGAAGGCTGTTGGGATCTACAGACACACAAGAGAGCCTCACACACACCTAGAGAATTTTATATAAAATGCTACTATTTGTAAAAGCATTTTCAATCACCACATAGGAGAAAAAAGATAATGTATTGTATTGTATCGGAAGATTGAACTAAGCAAGAAAGAGGATATCAGTATGGATTAAAACCTGTGAGTTTAATGGCAATATCTTAAGGGAATGCTGAGTCATCTTTAAAAAAATCTGCTCATTTATTAAAAAAACAAAGTCTATAGCCAGCTAGCCTTACAATTTTTTCAGATAACTTGCTAAGAACTCCATATATAGCTTTTTCCTCTGTATTTCCACTGGTGGGGAAGAGGAGATGAATACACACACACATATATACACCTATACGTTTACAGATGCAAATGTACACACACATCATGTATAGTGAGAATTACACATACACCTATCCATCCACACCCATCACAGGTGCACCCACTCCATTTCTCACTACTGAATGCTACAGGAGAGGTTTTGAGCCTCACAGGCCTTAAAAATGTATGGACATACCTCCTGATTTTTCATATGAAACAGGTCAATTATTTCATCAAACTTTTTTTTCCCTCTTTACTATATAGAAAGATTCTTTCATAACAAAAAACCAGGAACATTGAAGTATTACTTTTCATACCTGGTATTTCATATCTCACTATGCAATGAAAGAGAATTTAACTGCTAATTACTTTAAGAACAATACAGAAAAGAAAGTCTATTTTCATTTGGAAAACAAAATGGCATTTGGTTATCAGGAATGCAGATCCACTAATGAAATGTTTCCACACTCCAAGCCACATTGCCTACACTTCTGGGAAGGAGTCCCCCCTGGAAGTGATTTATTCATTTACAGAGCAATGAAAATCTGGCCATGCAGGGGCCAGAGGCTCTAATCTAACAGGTGTGCATATTACGACCATATTTACAGAACCACCCTGACAGAAGTACAACTGAACATCTCCAGTCTTTTGCTCAATGAGGAGCAGTCTAACTTCTTTGATTTGCCTAAGGCCAAATGTGAAAAGGTCTGCTTGGTCCTTTTCCACCAAGGTCTGTCTGCTTTATGCAACCTGCTCAGTTGCAGGCAGGTCTGCTCAACCAGACCTGGGTGCCACATAGTGGAAAGCAGAGGATGCAGACTTCCATCTGAGGAGAGGTCAAAGTACCTAGAACTTTCTGCAGGCACCTTGTTTACTTGTATCTAACAGTAGCTGGTTCTCTGCTGAAGATTCCAAGCAGAACATAGGAAGAGCCTCTGTTCCTACTCAGGGGGAGATTTATTTCCTCTTACTTGAGTCAGCCAAAGCACAGATATCTAAGGCAGCTGTCTATGTTGCCTCTGTAATCAACTGAAAAAGAGAGGTCCATCTGGTAGACAAGTCAACTCAATTCTCTCCATTTCTCCATGAGAGGAATACATGTGACCAGCCTGGACTGGAAGGGTAGTGATCACCTAAGCTAGCAAGATGAATCACATCCTAAGGTGGCAATAATGGTGGCACTAAAGCATGAAGGAAAACATAGTAATACAATGACTTGAAACATGGAGAAACGTGCTTCTCATAACAGCACAAAAAATGGCAATGAATGACAATAGAGAGATATTCCCAAAAATGGGTTTGAATCCTAAAGGAAAGGGCAAAAAACTGGGGAGACAGTGAATAAGAAGAGATACATTTTAATGGTATTCTCCGCATTAAAATGCAGTGCACGTTGGCTCTTACTCAGCTGATCTAGTTATCTATTGAAGTCTACACTGCACCAGAGAAATGAGGTAAGGCCCAGACCTTTAGAATAAGAGAAAGCAGAATGACCTTGCAGTTGAACCAAGAGGCTCAGACAAATCATTAGCCCAAGATGTTACAGCAGCACTACACAGCAGAGCTTCCTGCAGTGTCACCATCCTGCCTGCACCGCTGCTCTCTAACACATGCTGAGAGGAGTCAAACACAAAAGGAAAAGGCTGGGAGGAGAACAGCTTTAGGAAATTTTAAAGAAAAAAGAATTGTAATAAGGTCTACAGCTCAAAGTACAGCACCTGTTTCTTGCCTGACATGTCAAAAAACTCACCATCATCCTGGGTTTAGCAAATTATCCAGTATTTTAACTCCTTCTTCAGCATTGTCTGAGAAATACTCTTGAAATGTTCAGTTTCTGTCATCTTCATTTTCCTGATTTATATTAATCTCTTTGTCATGAATTTATAAATTGATTTAATGAGGTGAGATGTAGAGGAAAAGGCAGGGAAGAAGGGGACATTCTGGGAAGTACTACTGAAAGTCTTTAAAAGGAAATGGAAGTTATTACCAGAACTATCAAAGTGCTCCAAAATATCAGCCAGCAGTACCACCTAAATTAAAAAGCAAAGTAAATAAAAATACAATATCTCAAAAAAACTTGGAGGAGATCAGTATTAAAAACAATGGTTTTATATCCTAGAAAAATCCAGTAATTTTCATTCAAATTGCATGTCCTTCAAAGTTTAAGAGACTTAAAAATATGTGGCCACTGTATTGCCATACTATTTCAACAATATGAGAATATTTTGAAAGTGTACTTATTAAGTGAGCAAGAGTAAAGATTTCTGTAGCTTCATTAGGTTATCAACACTAAAACAAGCAACTTAATTGACCAACACGAGCTTTGTGTATAAGGCCCATAGCCAAGTAGGAGCCCACAAATTATGGTCATTCCTGCCACTAAGTGACTTGAAGCAAGAAAACAGTCAACTAGCATAAAACTTATAGATTGCTGGGCATAAAATCATATGACAATGCAGAGGGTGCAGGATAAAAAAAGTCACTTAGAAACGTACAAAACCTAGTACCACCAGCCTGAATTGAGCAAGCTAATTCTCCTTTTGTTTACCAATGTTTGCAGAAAAAATCATCAAAACAGACTGAGGTAAACAATACAAAACTAGACTTTGTAGCTCTTTTCCCAGGTGAAATGTACTGTAAAAGAAATACAGAAAATATTGATTCTTCTAACAGAGAAATAAAAAGTGTCATCAAAATGAGTTGAGGTACAGCCTTTTTCATATTTTTTCTGACCAGTCCAATTCCACCTGGAAATCTCCTCCAGTCACCTCTTGTGCTCGCAAGCTCATCAGTACAATTTCTGAATACACCTAGGAAGATGTCACTATAGGGAGAAACACCATTATCAATATTTTTTGAGGGAAAATGAATTTTTTAATGAGCAGCAGTCTCTTGTCCATACTTGCTATCACCAATAGTTGGTCTCAGATTAGGATACAAGTTTTTCTCAGTGATGTATGGAAAGAGATATTTTTTTCCCAAAGCAAAGAGTTTTACTTAAGGACTAAGTTACTCTCTAGAAAACCTCATTTTCTCTGGTGCAGTTTTCACACCACCCTCCCCACCAGTGAAGAGGAAGACATGCTAGTTTGAAAGGTAGCTCTTTTTTAAATGGAAAATCAGCAGAGACAAAAGAATTAAGAGAAAGATAGGTGCCTGCATTACTGGAGCACTTCCAGTGTTCCTGATTCCCTTGAAGTAGCAGCTTTGTGAAGCTTCACAAAGAGAAGAAACAGCAGTTACAGCTGTTCTTTAAATCATGGAAAACATGACTGCATATAAACGTCTTTAAAATACACATTAAAATACATATTAAAGTACTTTAAACCTCCAAGTTAACCAAAATGCAATCTGACAGGCTTCTGGCATGCCTGGATTGGTACTTCCACATCCAGAAACAGCTTTACTTTAGAGAAAGGCAAACTAAGTGTTCATAAAAAACATGATACAAAGGTAAGAGATTTTCATTAACAGCAATTCTTCCAGATTCTAATAATTTCACCTTTTACTTAAAGCAGCTTGAGCTTAAAACTCCTCCTAGAAAATCCTGTCTAGCAGGAATGTAGGCAAAGAGCAAGAAAGCTTCCACCAGGTCCAAACAGTACGTTTCGTGAGGAAAAACACAGTTCTGAGCAATTCTGACTGGAGGGCAAAAGGCCACCTGGATTTCATTCCAAGTGGAACTAACTAATTTGTACAACAATCATGTTGACAACAAAGATGAACACATATGTCTCCTTTAAATGCCTCAAGGGGTCATCCTCCCACCTTTCAGTAGCCATGGCAACTTTTGGGGAAAAAAACCAGCTCTCACCTCAGAAATTGTTTTCTGTGATAGAGGGTTTAAAATCACTTTTTTTCATCTATTTGTTAACTTTTACGCCTATGCATCTGAAGGATGAAGCTTTACAAAGGAAGAATCTCTGCTTTGCAAAGGAAATAGAACCTCTTCTCATTCTTTCTGGAAAAACCTTAAAGATGGCTGGCAGTGAAATACGGAATATATTTTGCAAAAAAGCCCTGATATCCATCAATCAGTAGGTTAAAATGAAAACTCTGATAGTAAAAAAAGAGGTTTCCTGTACCTTTTGGACTTAAACAAGATGTGAAACAATTTTTATTGCCTTCAAATCAACTTTGCAAATCACATAAGTGTAAGAACATGTCTTTACTTCCCTGCACGGGTACAAAGAGTTGACATGGCTATTGAAAACATCTTTTGACAAAGACTATTCACACCATGACTCATAAAGGCCATGGCCAATATAATAGTTACTCATTATTTATATAGCTCGGATTAAAGCATGTCAAAGACAATGCAATAATTGTTGCCTGATTTAGTGAAAAGTAAACAAAAACTATTTTAAGGCAGTGGACAGCTGAAACACTAGCAGGTTGTGAACCCAAAGCATTGGCATATGCTTCTGTCCCAGCCAAAAACCAGCTGTGAATCTACTCACAAACCTGAACTGCTTGGGCATTAGAGCTTTCTTCACTGTTACTTTTGACAAATACTGTGTTGGTTTGGTAGATGCACTTTCAGGTCATACAAAAGGTTTCTGATGCTTCCATATACTATTTTATGTAAATCAGTGCAAGAAAAAGGTATACTGCAGACTTGTGTAAAGTGAATAGTAGATTGTGGGATTATTTCAATCAAATACTGTGTTGTGATGAAAGATTAGGTTCTTCAGCCAGGCACTGAAAAATTATTTTTAGCTGAATTTTCTTTACTGCATGACACAGATCCTTGGGAGAAAGGTGTATGACTCAGGAGTATCTACCACACTGCCAGCATCCTGCTGCCACTCCTGCCACTTGGCTTTGTCTTGGTTCCCTCTGAAGGTCCCTCCCAGCCACATTCCATGCTCAGCCCCAGGACTGATGAGCTACTAGCTACCACACCTCTCATTCACTCACTAGACTCTCAAAAGCCCCTCTCTCTGCCACTTCCTACCCTGTCCTACACACTTGGAAAGGAGCACCTGCAGCTCCTGGTAAATAACAGATAAATAATCTATTATTTAGTCTTTAATAATCTCCTCTTCTACACCAGCTTGAGAAGGGGTATCTAATATTACACTGATGATGGGTTGAGGACGTCACTATGAAGATGACCAATAATACCTCATTGTTTCTTCTTGCTTCTCATCTCTCGGTCTGCTCCTCTTTCCTACAGTGAGTTCATAACTGCTCTGGACAGAAAAAGGGTTTTTTTAATCTGAATTTACACATCATTTAGCAAAACAGGTCTAGACCCTGCAAACAAGAGTGCTGCTGCTCATAAAAATAGAAGGCAAACAGAATCACAAATTACAGTTGTTCTTTTAATAGGTTGAGAAAACTACTTGAAGAAAGTTCAAGTAGTGGCTTGCTTCTCCCTGGTAGAAACCTTGTGCATGATTTTAGTGCCCAAGCATTGCTATTTTATTTTGAGAATAACAAGTACCAAATAACAGAAGTCCACACCAATATATATATATGTCTGTAAGGAAAAGTAAACTAACAGCAAACTTCCTAAACTTAACAAATACCTCTCAGTGACAGAGGCTTATAAGACTACACACAGAAAAATAATAAATGAAAGAAAGCACAGAGATCACATCCATTTATCCTAACCCCCTGCCACCTGAAAACAACCTATTTATTCAGGCTGGCAGAAAATTTTTCATTTCAGCTGTTTTTCATGTCAAATGTGGGATTCAGCAAAACAACATCTTTCACAGAAAGAACGTTTCAGATTTTCATCAAAAAATATTGTTTTACTTTTGATTTTGTTTGACAGAAAATGGAAGAGGAAGTGTACAGGGAGTACTGAGGGAAGCAGACTGGGGAGCAAATCTAAGCAAAGCTTGCTAGAATGGCCTTACAGTAGTTAAGTTTAGTGCAGGCATAGAATAATTCCTTATTTCTGCACAGAACACCTTTCTGCTCTGTTATTGCCTTGTTGTTAGGAAGGACACAACAGACTTAAGGAGTGTCTTTCAGGAAACTGTGAGATTTGGAGAAACATCATGTACAGCCATCCAGAACAGTAGCACTCCCTCTCTGGATAAACTCAGTAAAAGCAATCTGTTACTTAGAATATGATGATCCAAAGACAGCAGAGAGAGAAGAAATGATGCTCAAGCTGTTGCAGTTTATGGAGCAGGACTGTCACTCAGCCCAAAGGAAAACTCTCAAGAACTGACTGGGGACACCACACTACCACTCAAGATCATCTCTCTCTACCAGCAAATGTAAATCCAAAGTACACAGATAAATTATGACCCATAAAAGCACTCCTGTTAATATATTTACAACAGGGTCACACCTTTTTATTTAGCATCAGGAAGAGCCATTTGGAAATTAGTGCAACAAAGAATCTGATCCTTTACTTGTTTCACTTTGACAATGTGGTACTTCTGCTAGGCTCAGCCGTGTATCTAACATCAAAGTGAAATGCTGATCATGCAGTCCCACCATTTCATTATTAATATCATCTTCTGGCTTCTGTGAAACTGAACTTCAAATAGATTTCAAATAATACTTCTTTCAAAGTCCAGGCTGGCACAGTTTTGATTTGCAAGGCATTTTGTAAGAAAAGGCATGGAGCATGCAATCTGAATATATAGTCTCTAACTATGTCAGTTTAGATGCTTCAGTGGAGGGGTTGTACCCATATCCATCCTAACTGAACTACTAATTAACTTTTAAATAAATTGATGATAAGCAGATCTTCCTCTTTTAACTTTAAAAATAATTATATGCTTACACATGACAGGTAAGAAATTCTATAATTTTAAATAAATCATTGTCATTCATTTTGCAATGAGAAGTAGAATCTTTGAAATTTCTAGTAGAAGGGAAAATATAAAATAGCAACTGTTTGCTTGCAATTTCGCTTTAGAAAACTGTGAAATTAAATTTACCCTGAAAGTCTAAGCTTTGATGTACCCAACTTCCTATCCTTCACATCTTGGATACCCACCTCCCCTGGAAAACTGACAGCCCTCAAGCTGACACCAAGCCAGTCACACCTAGTGTGTGTGCCAGGGCTCACAGCCCTGCAGGAGTGAGCCTGCCTTCCAGGCAGCCCGTGTGCAGCTGTCCCCTGGAGTCTCAGAAATCCACAATCCCTGGCAACAGCCATCCTTCCAGCTCTGGTGAACCAGAATTTCCAGTAACAAATTGTCACATTAGAAATCGCCTAGCCCACTCAAACCTGAAGTGAAATAGTTTTATTACACTGAGATTGCTCGTAAAATGCTATTTAAATACAGGGAAAAAAACCCTAAAATATTGAAAACAACATTTAGCTTCCCTGAACCCACTTCCTCCACATGGGTTCACATTTTATAAATTTATACTCTTACAGAAAACATTATATGAGAAAAAATACTGAGAAAAGTAACTGGTTTTTAACACACTCCTATCAAAATATATCCCAACCTCACTGAGCAGAGCACATAAATGAGGAAAATTAGAAGCAAATAAGCTGGAAATTCCATTACCTCATCTAAAGTTCTGCCAATCTGACAGATAAATTACATTGTTGTCCTGAAGTTATTTACTTATTGTGCCTCGCGCCTATTTCTGACATATTAAAATGAAAATTGTGCTACAGAAGTAAACTGATGGGAAACTTTGATGAAAGTATACAACCTTCAGGTCATAATTATAAGGTGATTCCTGAAAGAAACCAAAAAGGTGAAAAATGAAACTGGCTTCCAGAAACTGCAGGTTAGACATATTTTTTGCTAATGGAAATGCAGAAAAAAATTAATTTTCTCTAGTATGACTATATGAAATAACTTAATTTGATTTACTGACTTGAAGAAACGTGTGTCAATGTGTTAAAACCTCTTAGCTACATATATACTCTGATAGTCTTGGGACAGTAAATCTGAAATGGAAAGAAATTCCTCCTTCATCATGTGGGCTGCAAAATTTCAGCTTTACTTACACAGCTGGAAAGCCTGGAGCCTGTTCTTGTACATGGTTTTGAAGAAGCAAATCACAGGTCTGTTTGGTAATATTGCAAAACTGCTTCCCGAGGCCTCTCCACTGGAAACCAGAGGCAAGAGGAACAAGAAAGGTTCTATCAGCTTGGAATGTTAAGACAGAGCTATGGCTGTGTCTGTGCGTGTAGACCCTTTCCTTGGGACATGTGAAAGTAATAATCAGGAAAGGTGCTGATGCAGTCCAAGATGGGACATGAGCCCCTGTTTCCAAGAACACACCCTTGATTATTCCTCAATGGAATTTTTATTTAGATGTAACCCATCCCATGCACAGAAAAGTAAGACTTCTGAGAGGATGGTTTCTATTGTTAATCTATTCTGTAGCAACTTCTTTTAACAAGGAACAGGTTCAAGTTTACTTCTCTTTCCCCCACTAACGACAGAACACACATCCCTATTAAAGTTTTATAAAATCATGACATATTCCTACATTTCTTCCCACCTACCTACCAGGCCAGAGGACAAGAATGAAGCCCCATGTGGAAGGAATCTCTTTTCAAACAGGCATTAAACCAGCCATGAGAGAGTGACAATTGTTCTTTGAAAGGAAACCATTGGAACCGCACAGTATAAGAAAGTGAGTATCCAAAACCAGCAGTGGAAGTTCTGAAGCCCATCCTATGCTCAGCAGTCCTAGATCATACATTAAAATTTCTCTTCTAAACAAAAACTTTCACTTGATTCATTGTCACTGCTTAGTATTCAAGGAATATGGAAAAGCCATGCACACAGATGCTTGCATAAGAAAGTACCTTGATTAAAGCAAACTGCTTTTCTCAGCAACTGCACATGCATACTCCCAGATGTAATACGCCAGGCTCTCCACTTGTTACAGGGAAAAAGGGAAGAGCCACTCAGACAAACTACAAAGCAACAGCAAACCATATACCCACCTCCTACATCACCTCAACCTTAGGTGTGCACCTAAACAACATTTTAAGAGGGAATGATTATGCAGAATGGGAGGAAATAATATGACAGAAGGAAAACGGAGCAATTTATCATTATCAGCATAGGTTTTGTTCAGGTAAATGTACTGGAAGAAAGCCAGCAAACAGGAGCCAGAAGCAAATTACAGTGTGTCCAGCCAAGACACCAGTCTGGAAAGCAAAGGGATCAGGAACACAAAGTATGCCATAGCAAACAACCCCTATGCAGTTTATACACAGCCACAGAGACAACTGCTCCCAAAACCCAGAATGGATATTACCTCCTGGCAGAATGGACATTAACTCCACCTAGCAGCACTGTGGTCCCAATGCAGGTGAATTAGTGTAGGTGGGCTTTGAATGTATTTCTGCTGCACAATTAGGCCTGTCTGTGTTAAGTCAACTTTAACTCTACTAGAAATTAAGTTGCATTTGTTAACTCAAGTTGTTAAGCCTTTGTACAGGTGTTCAGGAACCAGCTACAGCAAAGCCAACTGAGATAGGACATGGTTTTTCAATTCCCTGAATGTTTTGCACAAGGATAAAATCTTCTCCCAAAGAAAATCAGTATTTTAGTGATATTTGCAAGGCCTACCTTGCCCAAACCAGGAGTGTCTTTCACTTTGCTGACTGCCCTCAACAAACATGGTGGTGCAGGGGGTGGGGAAGTCTGAAGGATACTGCTGAAGCAGGTAGAGAAGAGAGGAGAGTCAGGAACAGATGATGCAGAAGGCCTGTGCTTCTTCTTTTTGGAAGACAGGTTCAATTTCTGAGCAGCTCTGTGGGAAAAATGACAATAGTAAGCTAAAACAACCTCCAACCCATCAACAAGAACAAATAAAAATATTTTTCAGGTTACTATTTATGTAGGCTCTCAGTTTTGACATCATTGATCCCGATTGTTTTATAATTCTTGTTCTTCACTCCTTAATACTATCTTATCACCATTGACCACGAAGCTGCTCCAAGTTTAGAGTCTTCATTAAGTAGGCTCACAATCAGGCCTCTGTCACCATTTTATCTGTTGAAACAATTCAGCCTGCAAGAAAGCTCCAATGAGGAGCCAAACCAATGAGCTATATGGCAATTTCTGTTTTAAAATTATGACAGGTTCACAGAGAATTGTGTCTCATACACAGGTCACTGATTAGAAAATGAATACCTGTGCAGAGTTAATTAGTGATAAATGCTCAGGTGACTCTGCTGAGGTGTAAGCCTTGCACTAGCTGTTCAAAATTTTTATCACCTCTTAAAATATAAGCCAGTCTAAAAGCTGAAAAACGGTTGACCAATGGAAATATTGCTGTTTGTGATGAGATGGAGACAATCATACAAATTCCAGCTGCATTAACCACTAAGCAGGGGAAACGGTGAAGACTGTTTTTATTAGTACAGAATTCTCAGATAAGAATGCTGAAGTTTGTATAGAGTCTGATTAAAAAGCTAAGCTTTTCTGAAGCAGACACATTCAGTACTTTTGTTTTGCAAAATATTTTATTTTGAGAGATAATGCAACATTCAAGTCTTTGTTACAGCTCGTTTGGCCCAACATTTGTGCATCCTGCACTGCCCAGGGATAACATCAATATTAATCATGCTGCCCCATGGTTTCCCTTCTGCAAAACAGAGCACTTTAAACAGAGCAGGTCAGCAGGAGTACCAACTCAAAGGAGAGATGGGTAGAACAATTTTGTTTGCTTTGGCAGACAAATTGGGACTTAATATATGTATAAAAGCAATCTGTGCTGACAGTAGCTCTCCTTACTTTGCTGAAGTGCATCACTCAAGACCAATAATTCTAAATCCTTCTAAGGATTTAGCTCTGTTATACTGGTATCAGTTTATATTATCTGACTCAAAACTTACAAAAGTAATTACATCATTTTACCCAAAGGAGTCAGGGAAGAAAGACTGATACACATGCACATACACACACACACATTTCAATATGCATCACTAACACTTTTATGAAGTTGTCCCTGCTGAATCAAGATCTTCTGTACATCTTAGTCTCACTATGAAATTATTTTAAGAGAAATTTTGTACTCTATGTGCAACAACAGAAATTGTAAATGGTGGTCAAACGTACTGAAAGTTTATCCCTGTGGTCAATGAGCTCATTAGTCCAGTTTGAAACATAGAAAGTGGCTCCATCCACTGTGGTCATCTATCTGGTCTCACTGACTCATGCCCTGGTGAAAATATATTTTCTAAAAGCTGTTTTCTGAACTGACAGACAGAGCCATTATCCCTCTTGCCACTAAATGCTCCTCCAGAATCTGCTGTTCTTTTTACAAAGCTGACAGTGTAATACAAACCACTTCTTGACCCAAGCAAGCACACAGCCGACACTTTCTTAAAGAAAACACATTGTTGGACGCACCTGGCCTTTTCAAAATCTTGGAACTATATTATAGTTTGACAGTTATAACCTATGAGATTGCATACAAATGGAATAACCTGCATTTTCCTTATATTTTTGGCCTGTGACTGGCAAAATGTATGAAAAACAAAGAATTATTTCTCACAGCTTCATGGGGTTCTCTGTTTTTCCCCAAGTAGAAGAAATCAATGCATGGCAGGCTAGAGCATCATTTACAAGCCCTATCAGACTGGATTGAATTTTGAAGGGGATCAAAAAGGCAACAAGCATCAGGTCATTCCCAGAGTATTTAACTGGCAAGAGAAGGAGAGTTTAACCACGTGTAGGCTGCAATATGACAAAAATACTGTGGCTTTCTTGTATGTTTGCATAAGCAAAATCCTTCAGCCTGAGTGGCTAGCATTGCTCCAAACACAGCTGTTCATGCCAGCTGATTCTGATTTGGCCCTGTGATCTAGCACAGAAATTCACATATTTTACCTTTCCAGGCAAGTCAGAGGCCTGGTTCTCTCATGCAGACTCTCTGGATCACCAGACTCCTCAGGCAAAGCACCAGGCTGGACCCTGAGAGACCCGAGGGCAGCGCAGCTCACAGCCTGCACAGCTCTGCCAGCAGCTCTTTAGGCTCTGCTCTCTGTACAGAAGCCAGCTATTTTATTTTTTTCGCTTAATATCTAGTATAATAGGGCTCTGATTTCCACCTGAGACTCTGCATACTGCTGCAGTAATGGTGATGGCAGTGATGGCAGCATGGCTTTATGTACTGACAATAAGCTGATCATACTCCAGGTTATCTTAGCTCCCACTTGAGCCAAGTGATATCAGCTATGGAATATGCAGGGGTGGGCAGGGGGCTCCAGTGCATTGCAAACCACTTCCCCACTGTGTGTGGTATGGCTGTGGTAGGGATTGCGTCCACAGAGACACACAAGGAACCTGATCCAAATTCAATTTTCGAAGGGCATAATTTAAATTGCATTAGACCCCTGTGTGAACACCCTCATTCACAACAGAACTGTCTTTAATGTCATTTTACTGAATTACCTTCCAAAAGAATGCACATTTAATCCAGTTTAGCTAATATGCTTTGGATTAACGCCTTCAGATAATTTGGACTCTTTCTTTCCTGTGAGTCCTGATGCAAACAAGCAGCTGGAGACTTTTTGAAGGTTTACAAGATTTCTGGCAGAGGAAATAATCACAAGATCAAGAGTTGAAATTGCAGGAGGGACATTAGAAAGCTGATTAAAGTTCAATCCAAATAAAACTAATACATTGCCCTGGCAGGAAAGGGGAACTGCTTTGAAAGCCCACCTGATCCACAGAAAAACTGAGATAATTTCTTGAAAGGACATTCTCTGATTTTTCTTTTATAAAATAAAACTTCAATGATGTATATCTTTGGACAATCAGAATAGTTTTCACACCCCACCTATGCAGAAATGGTGATATATTTCTTCCCCTTAAAACTTTACAAGCAGGCTGGGATTTTCAAACACAGGCTTCTAAATTAATGCTAATAAAATTCAAGGGACGCTTTTTTAGCTTGATAAAGGATTTTTTTTCAGCAACACATCATCCAAGACAAAGTTAAAACTTTAGGACTATCAAAGTAGAGGTCAGTAGGCCCACTAGGTTCATTAGATCCAGAAGGAGGTGGAACATTAAAATATTATTCACACTTGTGTCAGCAAAGATCATTGATAAGTAACACTGACTGACATGCTCCATCATCTGTGACATCTGAAGAGATTTCCTCAGGTGTGTATCTCTGTATAATTATTCCTTACTGCATGTTCATACTACACTAAGATGCATCCAGTACTAATTACCCTTGGGAAAAAAAATTCATCATAAAGGCTACTGAGCTGGCATATGAGTTTCTCTGTCAAAATAGGAACTGAAATTTCATTTTCATGTCCTATTTTCCACAGAAGAAATTACTCACAAGCTGCGGATGCTAAACCACCATGTATTAACTAACTTTATTGTAAATATTTACAATTCTAATTTGAACTAAAAATCTGGTTTTCTTCTTTATTTGGAGATATACATTCCATTTTATAATAAAAATATTCTTGGCTGGGTACACCATTCAAGGAGTAAGGAATGAACTTTTTCTGTGCCAGGGATGGCTTACCAGAGCCTTGATTTGACAAGCCCAAAGTAGGTTAATGGCCTTCCCTAGCAATTAAAACACTACCTTTACTTACCCAAAACTGCCTTGCCTGCTGTATCTTAATAAATGTTGGAAAACAGATGGGAGTTTGGAAATCAGTCTTTTGAACAAGCTCTCTAAGCATATTCGTGCAGCTCTATCACCAGTTACAAAATATACCTATATATCTGTGATCAGCAGTGTTGGTTACCCAGCATGAAACATCCATATAATTCCTCCTGCAGAAAAAAAGCAGAACTTTTTGAGTGTCACCTACAAAGTAAACTGTAATCTGTGTAATATTTTAGTTAATGGGCTGTGCTGGTTTCAGCTGGGGTAGAGTTAATTTTCTTCCCAGTGGCTGGCGTGGGGCTGTGTTTTGGGTTTGTACTGAACACAGGGTTGATAATACAGAGCTGTTTTTGTTATTGCTGAGCAGGGCTTACAGAGCCAAGGCCTTTGCTGCTTTTCCTACAGCCACCCACACTGGTGAGGAGGCAGGGGGTGCAGGGGAGCTTGGGAGGAGACACAGCTGGGACAGGTGACCCAGACTGACCAAAGGAATATTCCAGACCAAATGGCATCATGCTCGGTGTATAAAGTGGGGGGAAGAAGGAGGAAGGGGCGGAATGTTCAGAATGTTGGTGTTTGTCTTCCCAAGTGACCATTATGTGTGATGGGGCCCTGCTCTCCTGGAGACGGCTGAACACCTGCTTGCCCATGGGAAGCACTGAGTTAATTCCTTGTTTTGCTTTGCCTGTGTGTGGCTTTTGATTTCCCTATCAAACTGTCCTTATCTCAACCCTGAAATTTTCTCATTTTTACCCTTCCCATTCCCTCCCCAATCCCACCGGTGGGGGAGAGAGCGAGTGGCTGCCTGAGGCTTGGCAGCTGGCTGGGGTTAAACCATAACACTGATAGAATGTCAAACAAAGGTATACTGGAATCCTGCCATTAGTTTTGATTATTTCCAAATAATGTTTGCCAACGTGGTTTCCAAGTGTATTTTCTGCTTTGGGAAAATATGTTTATATTAAATGAGTCATCATATCATATAAAAGTCCTCATGTAGATGGAAGGTAAAAACCAATGGGACACAGCAAATTTACAACCTTTTCTGTGAGAAAAGCCAGTCTTGATTTTCAGTCACACAGGGTCCCTAAACAGTGTTTCGTCCAGGATCTTTCATTACTGAATTATGTCACCTATATGCTGCCCATACAAACTGGACAGAGTGCACTAAATGGGGTGTTCACATTTTCTGATTATAGGGATCTAACCTACTTTCTCCGATTTTTCACCAAAATTGATTCTATTTCTTCCACCCACCTGCATAGGTGATGCAGGCTCAGTAAGGTTGACCTGACTATTACCACCAAAAGCAGAGACCTCACACCTGCTACTGCCCTGTCTGCATACTTCCTTTCCCTCTCTTGCTTCTTTCCTCACATTTATTTTGGCTTGGCTGTTACTGCTTTAACCTCCTAAATGGGCTTGTGCCAAGGGAGTTTTAAATTATACTTATTTGACATGGCTAATATGCCTGAATTACTATGGCAAGGTCTTTCCCAGCCTTAAAATCTGAGGCATGTGGTATGAAATGTGGTTTCATGTAAATCTCATATTTCTATCTGGAGGGCAACAAATTGGCCAGGAGCCATGGCTTCCTCTGTGACATACCTTACCTTGCATCTCCTAAAGTAAAGATGCTTTAGAGGATGTTTAGCCCACGAGCTAGCAGCTTGTCTGCCACCTCTACACCATCTGCTGCGAACCAGGGGTGCCACCTGGGAAGCTTGTTCAAGAAGCAAGAACAGCCTCCAAGAGCTTCTCCTCATATCTCTACATGGAACAGTTTTTCTCACCCAGAGTGAAAGCAAAAAGACAGAGTGATAAATCTTGCAGCTGGCTTGCCATGTCCCTTCTCAGTCCTCGTTCCCTGCCTTCCAACAGGAAGCTACAAGCTATAAACAAGAATCAGGACAAATTTATTCCACTTTAATTCTCAGGGTGGCCAAACCCAGGGCTGTGGTGCTGCAGCCTAGTAAGATATGTAAGGAATGAAATAAAAATCCTCAGAGGAACATTTTCAGGATTTGTAGTTCCAGTAAGATTCTTAGTATTTGTGTTTAATTATTTTACAATGCCTTTAAAATCTGGAGATAATTCGAGCTTTCTGCTTATTCTGAAGAAGGTATAATAAACATCTCTCTAATGCCCAGTAAACACTTGCCCCCTATTGTTCTCTTTATTTTTATGCATGCATTCAATTTCATAGCAACAATAAAGCTGTCCCAGGCTGTAATCTTTCACATCTTGGGTGGCAGTTCAGATATTTTGGCCACAGTGCTTTATTGACTGCACTCTCCCGAAGAACTGTACTGAAACTGCCAAGAAACTCACTATTTTAAACTCATTTAATTCTAGAAGAGTCAAAATAGTACTTCAAACTTTATTCAGGATAGGTCTTATAAAAGCTGAGGACCACAGGTAAACTCAGTGCAATTAAAAGCACAGACACGCTCTTATATCAGCTTCAAAGTTGAGTAAATTCACTGGCAACAGAGCTGCTCCTAGGTTGCACCAAAACAAAGATGAGGAATATGCTTGCAGACTGATAGCTTAATGAGAAGCTCAAAGCTCTACACAACTGTACCGCGGGACAGAGAACTCATATTCTATACAGCTGTTATTTGAGGGAAACTCCCAGTTTTAAAGAAGGACATGATAAGATCTGAAACAAACACCTTCTCATGTCATTACTGTTTGATTCACAACATTCTCTTCACCAGGTAGCACTGTATTGCAGCAGAGATCTTTTTATCTAACCTATAAGTTCCTGGAAAACTCTGATTTGGTGATAGATGTCTTTCTGCCTTTGGCAACAGGATCATTCATTAGCACTCATGCATAAAGGTAATGTTGGCAAAAAATGTAACAACTCAAACGAACCACCACATTTGGAATTTCTATGGAGCTCATGCCCCTGTCCTTCAGTAGTACCTATCAAGAAAACTACATCTTGACTCAATATCTTGATACATTTGGCTAGAGAAATATCATTTCTGATTACTTTGCTTTCTTTTCCTCTCCATTCTCTTCTCTTAGAATGGTTCCTAAATTTCAGGCATTACCAACCAAGGTAGTGGCCACACACATGATAAAAATTACCAAATTCACCTTTTCTGCTGTATTATTGACTGCAGACACACGTAATAAACTTGCATTTTTGGAGAAAAAAAGGAATGATTTTGGTAACCAGCAGAAGAACCCAACCATATGAAAAATGCTCAGCAATCAAACAAAGAGAAATAACTAGTCAATTTTTTTAAAAGAGTGGGTAAAGGTTGTTTCCACCATTAATCTAGTTTACTTTTCTCTGTGAAAAAAGGTTTTATAAAAAAATGGCAGTCAGACAGATTACAGTGCTCGCATTATCCTTTTCTTAGAAATCTCTGAGGATCAATTGGATATGTGTCACTGCATGCTTAATGCATGAAGCAAGCTGACCCATTATACTTGGATAAAATAAAGTAAGATGTTTAGCACTAGTTTAATATAGGAAGAAAACCAGATATATTTACTACAACTCGAATTAATTCAAATGTCTTTATCACTTACCACCATGGTTACTTGACAACCCATTTTCAGACCAGAGTAGCCTTTATTTCAGTAACACAGAGCTGAGGGCAAGGGCTCTGATATCTTCCAAGGAAAGGTCAGAAACAGGCTCCATCCAGCTCAGCCTCTGGGTGTTAAGAAGTATTGCCTATTTATACTGACAATTTATTTTGCAAGGTGCCAGCATTGCCACATGTAATAAGGAAGGAGAGATGCACTGTTTTATCTTTGTACTGTTACTGTGTACAACAAGAAACAGACACAGACTTTACAGTTGTTAACTGTAAAATATTAAAGATATAGATGTACAACTACACTTCCTTCTCATGAAAATTCCCTATGTAATAGCTGGCAGATTTTCCCTGTGTATGAGATAACACAAGAAATGCCAAACCATTGGACTGGACTCCTGGTTAGACAGCCCCTAGCTGACTCTCCTCATGAGTAGCCATGACAGCTCAAAAACATGACTAATAAGAACTTTGCAGTGTGGGGCCCACAAACCACTGGCCATTTAATAACAGTCCTCAAAATCACATAAAGAAAATTCTTAAGCTGTAAGTTTTATGGAGCTTATACGATTACAGTTATTCTATTACCTTGAATGCTAAAACCTGACCACATACTGTGCAGAAAGCCATTCGGCTTCATATCTGCCCCATTCAGCAAAAACCTCTCATAACACCAGGAGAGAAAGCAGCCAGCACACAGATTCACAGTCCATTTTGTCATTGTTTAACTTTCCAGTTGGCAGGACCATAAAAAGGTTAAAAGGTAGGTATGTTTTACAGGGGGTTTTGCCTCATCAATATTTTTGAGGTCAGCACATTTAAAATAACACCAGCATACAAATGGTAAATTATTCTGACAAGGCAGATGCACTGAAATTCAATGCACTAAGCCCAGCTCTGACAAGCCATCTCCTGTCATAGTAAAAAATATTTCCTCTAAGAGTTCCTGTTAGTTTTGCCTTGTACTTAAATAAGTCCTCACCAGAAGATGGTGATAATTCTTTGATACAAGTTGTTTTCAGCTACTGGTGACTACAACAATTAGTATAAATAACATGCTAAGGTTGAAGTCTGAGGTCCTCCTCTTAGCAGACTAAAATCAGTCCAGTCCCAACAGCCTATAAGCAAAGTGGACAAAACAAAAGAAAGAAATGTTATGATCCCACCTTCCTGGAGATAGGCTGAAGCACAAAGAAAATCATGAATGGTGGGAAATAACAAATTCATCCAGATTTTCTTCGCAGATTCACACAAATAGTTACTGTGGTTCTGGAGATGCCTAACAGCACCCCCACCAGGAGGGTGCCCAGATAATGGACTTGTGCTCCACACCAGGGTATGGAAGAACAGGAGCTAGAGAGCATATGCTGAAGCAAGAAGAGTTTGGACACGGTGTAAGGAAAAGCTTTTTCACCCTGAGGCAGCCAAGCAACACTGTGAAGTTTGTGTGCTTGGGGAGGCTTAAGACCCAAATGGGTAAAGGCCTGGGCAATGTGATCTCAGAGCTGAGCCTGTTCTGAGCAAAAAGTTGGTAGAAATATCCTGAGGTGCTCTCCAGTCTCCATGATCCAATGGTGCTATGAAAGAAATGTTAATGCAAATCTGTATTCTTTCTTTCAAAATGTACTTTCTCTGAAATTTTTCAACAGAACCACTTGGCGTCAGTCTCAGAAATTTATGAAATTCAAAATTAAAGCTTTAATTTTTAGAATATTAATCTAAATTTAAGTGGAGAAATGCCAAACTACAATTCCAAACTGAAAAGGGTAATAGCTACTTCTTTTTGCAAGGCTGTAACCAAAACACATTAAAAAACTTCTTGATTATTGTTTACTTTCTGGCAGGACATTAGCTAATCAGAAGCGGATTTCATTTAGCTTAAATGAAATCCACATTTCTTGCTGGAAAAAAATTTGACACAAATTTCACCCACATCACTTTCAATGTTTTGTGATAAGACCTTCTCTCTCTGTCTACTGAAGACTCAGGCAGTAATTCTACACAACACTAAATGTCCTCATATCCTACCATTTGCAGGGGAAGTCCCATGTGCCCAGCCTCTTGCAGGAATGCTCAGCATTCTGCTGGCTCAGACCCCATCTCCTTCGGGAGCTGACCTTAATATTTAACCTACTTTAATCACGCTGCAGAATGATTATGAAAAATTATGAAACTGGAAAACACTATTAGTGTTGGCAATTACTGATATTTTTAAAACAAACCTTTTGTTCCTTTTTTTTTTTTTCCCCCCCCCAGTAAAGTGAAATTCAAAAAACCCCATGAAATTAAATACACCACACTGAGTAGTAAGGCATTGCCAGGAAGAATTGAACTGTACAGATGTGTGGCACAGGCACCAAAAAGCAGAATTCATGACATGTAAAGCCTTTAATCTGCAGCTCATTGCTTATTACCTGTTCAAATTTCAGTGAAAGCCAATTAATTTCTAGTTCAGAGAGCACTTCTCAGACAGTTGGACAAACTGCTACACTGAACAAGTTCATTTCTTAGCAGAAGCGAATTTTTGAAAATACCTCTAGAAGTGGAAAAATAAGGAATTTAAAATGGCTCAAACTTTTATGCAAAAATGTTTTTCTAAACTCATCTTGTCTCATATAAAAAAGGCAGGGAAATGCATTTGTTGTTTGATTTGGATCTCAATCTCTTTTGTGATTTGTTGATAGCACCAATATTTGCAGCTCTGTTCCAGCTGAATAAAGTGCCAGTAAATCCTGTTCAATATCGCCGAAATACAGCTGGGAGTGAGGGGTGCAGAGGGGGAGGGACATCAGAGGAATTAGCAAGGATCTCGTCTGCTCTTCCATAACACCAAAGGGACTGAAGTTTCTGAGTCTCCTGGGTCCATGGTAGATATTACAAATAAAAGGGGTAACACTACCCAGAAAAATCTTTTGACTCTTAAAATGTACATGGGCCCCCCTAAGAATACGAGAAACTGTTTCTCACTGTATTTATTTTATACCAGACAGAGTACAGGAGAAGAAGAAAGCACTTTCTCCATAAAGAAAAAAATTGAGTATACTTTGCTTTCCAGAGAAGATGGTAACAGAGAGATTAATCTGTTTCTTTTGCCCTACTACAGCCACCTGCAGCAAGGCACAAGCAGGTCAAATGCCCCCTCATCCTTTGTATGCAGAAAGAGAAGTCACTATTTTCCATTCTGGAAATTTGATCACACTCACACATTTGGTATATTGGTCATTTCAAATAGCCTAAACTGGTCAGAAAATAAAACTCAGAATTTCATTTCCAACATCACAAGATTCTGCTCTCGCTTGAAATGCTTTTATCTGATTTAAACAAGAGAGCCTGGAAGCCTTATTGACTGGGTAGTGTAGCTAAAATTAAGCTGACCAACTGATCTGGCATGTCTGGGGTTGCCTCTTGGAATTAAAGAATTCTCCAGCTCCTTCACAGTGAAACATATTCCTGTTGAAGCTTCAGAACAAAATGAAAATATTATTCAATCTGGAAGATATTGATCAATTTGGGACTTTTTCAAGCTGCCTAGCTTTATCAGTTTAGGCCTCCTAGGCTCATAACAAACCTCTGCAGTACTCTCTGAAGAGCCTCTAGCAGACTGTCCCCTCATGCTCCCACCCTGATTCTTCTGTGACCTAGTACCCAGTCACTGCAGCTTGCAATCAGCCGTCTCTAAAAGGCATTTTGCAGACAGCAATATATTATAGCACTTTAATTTCTCACAACCAAAAAACTCCACCCTGCACCCTCTCACTGAGCCGCAGAGTTTAACGCTAGTCCTTTGTCTAAAACAGGACCCATTAGACTCACAGTAAAGAGGCGGGGGGCACAGCTTTGTAAACAGCCACACATGAGGTCATGCTCTCCAAAATTAGGTTGTTTTTAGTAAATCTTCTGTTTTACCCACTTGCAATATCACCATAAAGTCTGGACATCACAGAAGTAGCCTCATTCAAACAGTCATTCAAGATTGAATGTTACAACTCAGAAGACTGACAAATACTGGGGGGCAAGGGAGGTTTAAAGTACTTTAGCTTGAAGTAGCTGATAACACAACCTTTTTACACCACAATACATAATAGATTTCTAAATATAAGCTTTATTCTTTTCCCTGATACAGTGCTTCAGTGGGAAAACCATACACTGTGTGTCCACAATGCAAAAGCACTGCAAAGCTGATATAGACAGACAAGCCACATAAATACACATTTTGTACACCACTTCCTAAACATAAGTTATCCCACTGTAATTTCAACAGTATGGTTACAGCAAATGACCTTCTTAATGTGAAAGTATTTATTCTGGTCAGTTTATTCCTAAACAGCATGGGAAATAAGGAAATACAATGTGAAGTACTACCTAATGATAAATTTGCAATTACTCAAGAGCTGCTCTACTGATACAATTATTTTGGCAAGAAGAAATGTGCCCCATAACGAGAATTGTTGCTTTGTGTGTATATGAACACACACATGCAATACAGCCAAGTTCACTTTCCCTGCATAGATCAACAACCACAGCAGTCCTGCATGCACAAACCAAAGAGGAAAAGCCCTGTGGAGCACAGGACAGGGAATCAATTTGGGGGCTTGTCACTGTGAGCAAACACCATCACACTGCTTCACACCTGAGCTGGTACAGCACAGCTCCACACCAGACAAAGGCACTGGCCACAGATCTCTCCCTTTCAGTCATCAATATCACTGACTTCCTTTTTCCTTCATTTTAGTATGTTCTCTTGTTGCCATTTTCCATCTGTTGTGTTACCTGCTTTTCTCTTTGTCTGGTTACATCAATTTATTTGAACAGGTACTATCAGAAACACAGCAGGCAGATGAAATGCATTCGGTTTGTCACCAACAGTCCAATCCCTGCTCAAGGGTGATGTTACAGTCTTTATTTTATGATAAGCTCCTTCCCACTGCATCATCTTCGACTTTCATTTGCTGTTCTGTTCCCCTAGCTAGAGAGCATTTATACTCCCCTTTGGATTTATTTTCTGCTCTAGATACCTATCTCTGAAAATGAAAATATGGAAGGGAGACCCATGGACTATGTGACACAGTTAGTACCAGGAGAAACAGTGTATCTGTGGGATCTTTTTGCATGATTATATTTCACACATCTAACACTGCAAAGAGACACATTCTGATCACATTAAATTCAAATCAATAATAAAAGGGGCAGTTTAAATGACTCTCTGGAGATACAATCGTGCTCTAAAGCTCACTGAGGCCAATCTTGGGTCATTTGTTTCTAAATGTATGATAAATTTCCTCTGCAAGTTCAATTTTGCAAGAACCCAGGCATCTCCTGGGGTATGTGATGCATGCTTTTAGCTCCTACTGAGACTAATGGGACCTTAAGGGGCTGGACAAATTTCAGGAACAGGCATTTTCCAAATTATAACAGCAATTCATGTCTGAGGACCGGATCCAATACCATGATGTATGCCCTGTATTGCTGCTGAAAAAAAAGGAAGCACAAAATATTCATTCTTTTGAAGAAGGAGACTACAGAAAGCCCTAAAATTAGAACACAAGGCAACCAGCTCATGCGTGGAGCTCATCAATACAATTCTTAGGAGGCTCCCAGGAAAAAGTTGGCTTGAGGGGCAGCCAGCCAAACTGGGGTTACCACGATGTGTGTTACGAGGGCAAGACATGATTACACTATCATTATTTACCAAGCAAGATACAGAATTTTTTCAAGCATGACTGAATTGCATCTGCCCTTGAACACCTGGCTGGGAGTAAAACTGGCTCACAAGCAGAGAGAGGCTGGCTGCCTTTGCTGCAGATAAACTCACTATCATGAGAACTTCAAAGAGCAAGGCATTTAGTAATTGAAGGAGAATAAATATAGGGCATGTGACCATGCCATTTCCCCTTCTCTATCTGATGCCACAGGAAAGCATGGAATGACAAAAACAAAACTTGTTTTCATGTTCTTTTCTACCAAGACTAAACAAGATTATAGGAGAAGCAGACAGGCAGTCACATTGACAGCACAGTGAGCACGGCAAGCTGGTTGGGGGGAAGAAAAAAAAAAGCACCAACTCAAAAAGTCTCTCAGCAGTCTATTTTAAGGAGGCATCTTATATAACAGGAAACAAGCACAGTTATTCTGGATTCCTGAACACCGTCTGCCACACTGCCACAAGCAAAGGAAGTATAAAGAAGTATGTGACATCATTTGAAGACTGTTAGTTTTAATTAGTCTATAATAATCATGGTTATATAAATCCTTGCAGGTTGAATTAGAAGAAGAAAGTGCCATGGAGATTAGGCCTACTTAATATCTAAATCATTCCAAAGCTGAGGGGAAAATAGATTTTTTTTTATTCTTTTGCAAATGGCAAGCTCAGACATGTGGGTGGCGATCAGTGTGTGGTATTTACAGGCACTAACCACTAACACTGGTCTGAATTCTCCAGGGCAGGAATACACACTCTCAGGGAGGCAAGGGACAGGTGGCTGCTCCTTGGCAAAGGGGCGCTTTTCTGTCCAAAAGCTATGGAGTGAAGCATCAGCTGTCCATGCGCAATTTGGCAGGAACACTAGAAGGGTCTCTCAAGGTTGTGGTACACCAGTGGCTCCTTAGCCACTACCCCAGCCTAGCCTGCAGGTGCTACTGTGGTGCCCAGAGCTAGCGCTGCCAAGAGCTAACACACCTTCTCTACCTTTTCTCACTCCAAGAACAGCCACATAACACAGGGCTGGATGGAACCCTCAGTTTCTTAGGTTTCTAGTTTAAGGGTTAGAATTTGGCTAATAACTTTGGTCACAGACAGTGTTTAGGACAAAAAGGTGTACTAAAATTTTAAGAAGACCAGTGAAACATTTTTGTGTCTTAAAACCACACATGCATATTTTTTTAAGCTTTAGCATAGATGTAAAGAGAAATAAAATTGTCTGTTACTGGTTGCAAAGAGTGCTGTGTCTAATTCAAACCAGAATTTTGATAGTTTCATTTCTGATGCCAAACTAAAAACCAGTTATTCATATAGCTACTTTGCTAGCCTGATAAGAATTAAAGAGGAATTATATGGACATTACCCAGGTTTATGGAGCTTTATCCCAACCAACCACCATCTGCTTCTCCCAGGGCCATGCATGTGTATAAATCAGAAATAGCCCATATCCAGAAAAGCAATGCCACACAGAGACTTTGCAAACCTCAAGAAAAGAAAACATAATTTAGTCATTAAGATGTAACTGTGCATAACACATCTGGGGCAAATTTTCAGGAAATCTAAGTTACCTTTGCTCCAAAACTTCTGTGTGATTTCATAGCAGCTGTTTCATGGAGAGTTTGAAATTTGTCCCACTCTTTATCCCCATTAGATAAAAAACTAAAAGCTTCCTAACCCACGAATGAGTGATAAAACAGCAGAGGAAAAGATGAAAGGATGAATGTTAGGTCAGCTAACAAAAATACAAATAATATTGAAACTTACAATAACTGAATATTACTATGTGTTGATGTATTGCTTTACCAGTTTTTATCCATTTATTTCCCGGTATGCTGACTCAAAAAGAGAAAGACCCATTTAGGCACATCTTATGCATGTAATATTAAACCCACCCTTCATGAAAAAGCCTCTGTATATCCCAGTGTTAGGAACTTTTCACAGTGACTAATGTCTAAACCAAGGAAACATATTGTTTTGATTATACTTTTTAAATGGGTATATTGAAATTTATAAAAGAAGCAAAGAAGGTAACAAAATTCCTCCAGTTCCCCATCCAAATAACTATAATCACATTAATTATATTGCCTTCCATTCCATCGTTATCATTACTACATTATGGTTAGAAAATCAAATGCAAGAAACTTTTCTTTGTGTCTGATAACAAAACATTTTGCTCAGATGTTCCTAGTTAGAGCTGTAGTCTCCTTCACAGAAGTACAACAGTTGGAAGGTGAAGACATGAAGTTCCCCAAATCCACAGAGATGGTAGAAAGCTGGAAGGAATGGTGGCGTTACAATTCCCTGGGCAAACGCTATTACTGCCTAACAGACTTCACCTGAGGAGGTGTCTCGACTGAATTTCACAGTAACTTCCCACCCCACAGGGTACCCACTCTAGCAATGCTTTTCTCATTTATAGGAGGTTTTGAATAGCATGTTACAAACTTCTCCCTGCAGCTTTCTGAAAGAAGCTGCATCTGTTTCTTTCTTCTATACTATCCAACGAGTAGGAGTGGCTATGAAAGAGCAAAACACGCAGCATGTGTGTAACTGGGAGAGGCAGAGAGAGATGCAAACACCTGCTGGGACCCCATTGAACCAGTAACCCAAGAATTCCCTTTCAGAGGACCGAAGAGGTTAAGCCTTCTCCCATTTCTTTAGACACACATGCACAGAATGTAATTTTTACCTCTGCAATGCAATGAGCTAAATATAATTTACATAGCAAAGTACACATAAGCTGAAATAGGCAAAGCAAGTATCTCTTGTAGAGATGCAAACCTTGGCTGTTGGAACAGCTGATGGAAACGGCAGGTCCAATTACTTCAGTTCAAAAGCCAAGGCTCACATGTCACAGCCAAGACGCACCATAGTTCCCTCTGCTGCCCTGCTGGTCATGGTTTGTCATGTTGGGAGAGCAAGCACACCCCTGAAGGGCTGCCTTTTTAGCCTACCAGTGATCCAATTTACAACACTGACCCACAAAGACTTACACTGGCACAACATCCAGAAGGAAAAGGAAAGGAGGTCAGTAGTAAACTGTAGCATGAAATCAAGATGTTGCCAGAAGCGTGAAGATGAGTGATTCTCTATGCTGCTCTCCTTTTCTGTGCCACCACAGTTCTTTCTTTGATCTTCCTTCCAGCTGTTGCCATAATATGGCTTTCAATTTCATTTCTCTAACTGCAGTTTGATTTAAGCATGTTTGCAAAACCTCTCCTGAGATTTTAGAATCACTGTTGCATGTCTCCTTATTCAAAAAACAATGGAGCCTGCTCCTGAGGACCTCAGGCCTGATTTTTCATTACCTTGCAAACTCATTATTTGCTTACACCCTGCATAAAATTCAGATGTTAAAGCATTATAAACTCAGGTGGCCTCAGTATAAATGTTTGCACAAGAGGCTGAATGTCAGAGCAAGTGAAGCATGCCCTCCTGGCAGCAAAGAGACACCCCAAGCAACACTGCACCTCCTCCCTACAGCTGGAAGAAGCTCTGGCATCTGCGTAAGCTCCTGGTAGGACCATGTTCCTACAGCACACACAGTGAGCACACACCAGTCTGCCCCAAAGAAAGGCACTGCCAGAGGCAGCACTAAGGGGATGTGACTGATAGCAGTGTCAGGAATATGTCACTAAGGGACAGTGGGGAAGCCACATGCTCCTCAGACACAGCTGTGCCTTGGACAGGCAGAAAGATCTCAAGGACTCCATGCTGTTTACAATTTCCCTGAGGCTTCCTTCTTTTCCAGGTAAAAAAAGTGTATCAGTGCAGCTCAATAGAAGAGATTCTGTTCAAAGCAAAATTGTGACGGCCTAACCAACAATAAAAAAAAATTATTTATTATCACATATATTATTAGGTGTCCAAGGTGCTGGTGGTTCTGAAGACTCCTACTAGGTTTTTTTTTATACATAAAAAAAAAAAAAAAAAAAAAAAAAAAAAAAAAAAAAAAGCTGTCATCCCTGGCACAGCTGGTCCCAGGCAGCCAGGGCCAGCCTCCCATGGCACAAGGGCAGATGTACCTATTCAGGTATATCTGCTAATATGCTTTGGAATTTAAACTGATTCCTCAGTGAAAAAAAACTTCCAAACATCAAGGAAGAAAAACAGGTCCACAGACATGTTATTCCTTCATAGACCATAAGGGTGGTGGACCCCTAGACCTTTTCCATTCCCTCACACTAAATTAAGACTGCTCCAGTTGTGTGTGTGGTACTTTACAGCCAAGTGTTTAATACAGGGAAAAGTCAGGCTCCCACACTTCTTGAGGATGATGATTCCAGGGGGTAATAACTGAACTCTCATACAGGAAATTGTTCCCAATATTGAGATTAAGTTCTTCTTTGTCTAAGTTCCTCAATTTACTTATAGCTACAACTCATCCTTTATGCTAAATAATTCTTCTCTCTCTTTGTGGGAGTTCCATCCCTGAGATATTTGTGGGCTGTTCTATCCCTTAGGCCATATTAGTAACCACTTAGCAAAACTATACTCATTTAGTCCTTTTTATTAGTACTCATTAATTATTCTTAATCCCCTCCCCTGAACTCCCTGGTTTCCCAATCTCTCTCACAACACTGTAGCCAGTATTCCCCGTGCTCCTGCATCGTAACACTGGAGAAAGGAACTCTCCTCTCCTCATCCCAGTGTTCCCAGAAACACAGAATGCAGTTTAACTCTTGCACACTGCATCTCTTTGTCCCTATGTCTTCTTTAGTGTTATTGCTTCCCAATGCCAAATCTGGCTTCCCTTACCCACACAGCAAGCCCAGCTGGAGCAAAGCCCACAAACAGGATTAAGAGTTGGCTTTCGCCTCCATCTCAAACTGTGTTCACTTCTCTTAAATACTTTTTTCTTTAAAATTCATTGCTCTCTCAAGGTTTAGTACGAAGTTCTCTGCTGCAGTAATAAAAGGGCTCAATTTTGAAAGGTTTTTTGCGTGGTTTCAGTACTATCTAAAGCTACTGGAGGTTAAGCATCTAAATACCTAAAATCTGGCTTAAATACTATTAACAACATATCGTGCTCAAGCAAATACGCTTGAGAATTCAGAGACTGATATTTAGGAATGAATTTTCTTTCAAAGAATGGTATTTTCAGTGCTGCATAGTTTAGTTCCAATAACAAGGTAGGTATAATTATGTCTCACTACTGCCCTAATTATTTTTAGAATTTCAATGATGCTGTCACCATGGGTGCTTTTCAGTAAGTTTTGGCTGCAAAAAAAAAAAACAAACCTGACTTCTAGAAAATATCAGCAGTGCCCTGATGCAACTAATGCCCTTAATAATTGGCTAGTATTTAACAAAAACACTGATTCTGAGTATTCAGTGAGGCACTGCCTCACCAAAATAATGTGAATTCACTGCTGGTATTAGTGGTTTTGGCTTATACTACTAAAGGCTCCAAAATGCTGAGATGACACTGAATCACAGTGACACAAAAGATGAGTATAGAGGCAAGGACGGGGGAGCAGGAACAGCAAATATCTACAGGGTACATCTTACCTCCCACAGAATTAATCCTTCTGTCTGGCTACGGCATACATTAAGAGAGTAAGAACAAATTCTTATCCCTTTCTCCACCCATTGGGAATGGGATGCTTTGGAGAAGTAAAGAGAAGGCAGGGAATGTGAACTGACTTCTTTGCTTTGCCTTTGTCTGAAGGCAAAGGTGCATCCTGCCCCATTTCTCCCACAGCCTCAGCACACACCTACATAAATGAAGCTCAGTCAGAGACCTCTGCAACATAAGCAGCAAGGTAAGGCAAATCACAAGCATGACAGGATGAGAGATGGTGACATAAATACTCATCTGCTGAGCAGTCCTGTTGGTTAATAGAAAACATCTATCAGAAAAACAACTTCCACCCTTAGAGAGCAGCTTCGGCTGAGTATAGGAACTGTATCTTGTGCACAGGTGTCCACAGCTACTAAAATAACAGTATCTGCCTAGGATGAAATGATGAAACATTACCTAAAGATATATTTACCAGATCCAAATATAACTGACAGGTCAACATATCTTTTACTAAGTGCTGACTTCAGAATGTCAGAAAGGTGATAAAGCTCAGAAGAGACTTGACTACATCGGTGAAAAACTTTGCTTTCTGATGACACTCTAAATGTTCTCATCACTGTTTAAATGGTGGGTCAAAAGATCAACAAAATAACATTGGCTGGCATAACATTCTTTCTGTAGCAGGAACAAGACTATCCTGACCATTTATATTATGAAGTCCAAATGTCAGCAACATATCCTGAGCCTGTGCTCAGCTGTCACTAACCTCTGACTTCCCTTCAGATTCAAGTCACATTTTATCTTTCGTGTCTGTCTCTAAAAAAATCTCCAAGGGCTTTTTTAGATCCTACCTTCCATGTCTACAAAGTTTACACCCAATTTGTCTATAAGTATGATGTGGTACACAGTAATGTAGAACTGATTTATCCAGCAATTGTTCTATTGCAGTTGGCTAAGTTAAAGAGGTCCTCTGGAAAAAGGGTAATACAAACAAATAATCTTTTTCCAAAATTAACATTTTTGTACTGTCTAAAGTTTAGAGATTTTTTTTCCACCACTCCTATCAAAATTTTCATCAATTTGTTTGCTGAAAATCTACTGTGAACTAGATTATTAAATAAAGGTGGTTAGACCTTAAGAAACAGGAAGAAAACTAGTTTGATACTGTTTACAGCTTAACGTGTTCTCTGCAGTTGAAGTACTATAAAGGCAAACTTTGGTACTAAGGTACTAAACTCAGCACTAAATCCAGACTGCTGAAGAAATGCCATTTCAACCCAGAAGAGGACTTGCATGACAATATTTCCTTCATTTCTGCAGGGTATTTCTTCCCCTGCCCTCATCTTTTAGGGAACTGATAGTGTGCAGCTGGTCTTGGCCAGGAAGACACTGTGCCCCACGTGACTGGCCAAGCTGATGATGCATGGATTGCTGCTTGAGCCAGATTCAAATGAACCACACAGCTCTGTACTAGAAGTCAGAAGATGTGTTTATGCCTGGCTCCCACAGAATTTCTTGCATTTCCTCAGAAGTTACAAGCTGCTCATTATAAAGAGGACAGTGAAATAAACAAGTGTGAACTTGATCCAGAAGTTATTTCTGTTCTGCAACAACTGCTGCTTAACTCACCAACTCTTTGCCACTCAATGACATCCTGTCTTGCAGAAACACTTGACCTTTTGATTCTACTCTGGCTCCCCTACTGCAGTGAAGTGTCCTTTGCTTCTTTAGCTGAAGCTGTTTTTGCTTCACAAGAGCACAGCTATGATGTGGCAGGCATGACCACAGCAGTATCTGGTAAGTCCTGGCAGCGCTGTACCAGTGTGTCCATCATGGGGCTTCTCAGGTGCTGTCCTAAACCACAGTCCATGGCACACCTGTGACATTTTGCATTGTGTGTGGGTATGGACAGCATTTCACGTTCACCCGTCAAGCCACTTAAAAGGTAGCACTTATGGATCTTGAAGACCTTTTAGTGAAAGAGGCTGCTTTATTCTTTCTACCCAACAATGTTAACCAGGATGTGAAGAGAAAAACTCCAGGGCTAGGAAGATGTCAGCCAGAAGTACTATGGGGAGCCTATAAAAGCCTTTGTGGCAAGAAAGGCATTCCATGACATGAATGTGATCCCTGAATAATTAGATTAAAATTTTCTGCTGACAATCCCCATGGAAAATAAAAGAAGTGAAAAGAAAGAAAAACACAAAACTGTATTCATAGAAAATTAGGAAAACAAACAGAAATGGAACCTAAGGCAGTGCAAGATATCTAATTGTCACTTGCAAAACAATACCTCTAGTCCATCTTTCTTCTTTTTTAATTGGCAGGATCTAAGGCAAATTATTATAATAATCTAAATTCATTTACATTCTGAAAATACTATAGGAAAAGAAAACAATCTTACAATGAGTAATGTAGTAGTAACAATCAGTGGAGACACAGTTTTGAGGCAACTATTTTAACTACAGTATATGGAGAACATTATTTAGGAGTTTTTCATTAAAATTGATATAATTTTCATTCTGGAAGGCCTTTCATTTAAGACAGTGGATATACTGTATGACTAGACTGAGTCTAGCTCCTCTGTGGGTTGATCTATTAGTGAATTCACTGGCCCTACACAATTCACTATACTGTCTGAGTTTCAAAGGATAAAAGTGCTGTTTGGGAAAGGACTTTATATGTAACTAGAGGAGGGCCCTTGGGCACCCCTCAGGCAGCACAGATATGCTCTAACCCAGAAAGAAGCCCAAGAGCAAAAGTCACAGTTAGGTTCCTTCTAGAAAGGTAGTTCAGACAGCAGCAAAAAATAATTAGACAGCCAAATGCTGAATCAGTAACTTTGTCTTCCCATATGTGCACAGAAATTCACGTTAATGTCAACTCCGGTGAGGGGAAGCGCATAGAAAACAATTAGGCTGAATAATGCTGAATCAATGAACCTGATTTAGCTGTCCAAACAGTACCACCTCTAGCCTCTATATAGTCTTCTAAAAGACATTGAGAGCATCTCTATTAAGTTCCCATTTTAAGCTGATGCCTGTAGGAGTTTAGCTTCCCTGTAGATCAAGAATTACAGTAAGTGGTTTAGTAAAAATATCCTTCATTACATACTGAACTGGTTTCAGCTGGAGTAATTTTCTTCTCAGTGGCTAGTACAGGGTTATGTTTTGGATTTGTGCTGAACTGAACACAGGGTTGATAATACAGAGCTGTTTTTGTTACTGCTGAGCAGGGCTTACAGAGCAAAGGTCTTTGCTGCTTCTCCTACAGCCACCCACACTGGTGAGGAGGCTGGGGGTGCAGGGGAGCTTGGGAGGGGCATAGCTGGGATCAAACAGACCAAAGGAATATTCCAGCCCATTTGCATCTCATTCAGTATATAAAGTGGGGGGAAGAAGGAGGAAGGGGGTGTTGTTTGTAGTGATGGCATTTGTCTTCCCAAGTCACTGTTATTTATGATGGAGCCCTGCTCTCCTGGAGATGGCTGAACACCTGCCTGCCCATGGGAAGTGGTGAATTAATTCCTTGTTTAGCTTTGCCTGTGTGCACAGTTTTTGCTTTTCCTACTAAACTGTCCTTATCTCAACCAACGAGTTTTCTCATTCTTACCCTTCCCGCTCTCTTCCCACTCCCACTGATGGGGGAGAGAGTGAGCAGCTGCCTGGGGCTTGGCTGCTGTCTGGGGTTAAACCACAACACCTACAAATTAGTTACTACTGATATGGCCTCCTCCAGAGACTTGCAGAAAATCACAAGTCTGTAACCTCTGTTCTTAGTTGCACCTGCAGGTTTTCTCTACATCTTCAGATTTAGAAGCAGTTCTAAGTATCTGCTGCCCTTTATAATCATCTTTCCAAAGCATGTTTTCAAAAAAAACTGTTTTCATTTTCTGATTCAAAATTATTTTCTTTCATATTGGCTCCTTAATCAAACGTATGCCCACATCTTGTGAAAAGCAAAATATTTAGTTTTCATTAGACAACCAAATATTTACTCATAAGCCACCCACCAGGAATAGGAACATACACAATCACTGATTTTTATCCTAGATAGTATTTCCACTCCCAGGCCACTGACAAGTAACCAAGGAACTTTCAAGTGAGCTCTATAACTCCAAAACATCAGAACAGAAGAACTAGCTATAGAGGACATGCTTTTCCACAGTCTGGTCCAGTCCCACTGAGGTTTGGACTGCCAGTGCTAGCATGGGGATCAGAGAGCATTCAGAGGAAATGTAGGGTGAGGGGAACATCATAGCATCTGGGATGGCGGTGACACAGAGCCTACCACACTGGGGACATGCAAAAGGCAAGGAGACAAACAGAACACACCAAGAGAATAAGAGTAAGTTTAGAGATGTGAATGATAAATCACAGTAGGGGCAAATAGAACCAACTGACTGAAAGTGAAATCATGAAGAACACTGTGTCAAAATGCAATTCATCACTGAGCACCCTGCTGCCCACTGCAGCTGCCATTACCTGCCTGATCCAGAACAATTTATCTGCTGAAGTTATAATGCATATTGCATCCACAGCCAGAAAACACTTTCTCTGCAGAGTTTTCCCCAAACAGGAAACCAGAGCAGCCCCTCTGCTGAAATCCCTTCACGCAGAAATCCCTCATCATGAACTCCTTTTGCACATGGAAAAGCCTTTCAGCAGCAAAATCCACTCACAGTGAATTAACTGATTTGCCAAAAGTTTGTAAAAAATTCCATCTGCAATTATCCGCATCATCAAAATCATTCTTTGCAGATAGCCAAAGTGTAAAACCACTCAAAGTCAAGTAAAATATGCAATAATGTTATTCTTAAGCACAAGTTTCCCTCAGTTATATCTTCATATTCTGGTCACTTCTTTACATGAGTAACAGTTTCAGCAGACAGAACCTATTTACTTATTTTGTATTCTGAAAACCTGCCTCAAAACGTTTCAATCTTCTGTGTACTGACAGATTCAAGTTTTCCAACCACAGCTGACTGCAGTGCACTTATCCCGCATTTGAGTAACAGCCTGACAATCTTTTGCAATTTATAAACAAAACAAGACAAAACAAACCAAACAAAAAAAAAAAAACCACCAAGAACTGTTTTAACGTTAAAAATACTAGCTGCACTATTCAGATATTCAAGACAGTAAATCTCAGAAGAAGCAAACAATTGTTGCTTTTAAGATTAAAAACAGCTCTGCATCTTTGCCATTGACAATATGTCCACCAAGCAAGCAAAGTGAGTTTAGACTGCAGCATAACCTATATATACCTAATGTGGTAAAACCTCAGTTGCCTTGATGGATTACATTACCACTGAATGTTTCAAATGCATCATCACACTACATTTTCAGCTTTTTTTTTTTTTTTTTTCCTTCCCTAAAGGGGCAGCCTCAGCACAGCCAAATGCACTGTTTGTAAACAGAAAACTCTATCCTGCTTATGGCCTGCAAGTAGACACAAAGCAGCCCTGGGGTAAGCTATGAGCCAAGTCAGAAAGCCTTTACATTCAATTAGTAGCTTTACTTTTCCTCTTGGATTTGTAACTGCACAAAGCAATTCATGATGAGAATGAGCAGAATCCTTGGAGCTGTCAGGAGCATGGCAGGGCACTAAGCAGAACTCTGCTTGATAGAAACCACACA
This sequence comes from Sinosuthora webbiana, assembly GCA_013397395.1. Taxonomy (NCBI): domain Eukaryota; kingdom Metazoa; phylum Chordata; class Aves; order Passeriformes; family Sylviidae; genus Sinosuthora; species Sinosuthora webbiana. Next base: position 50,700 of record VXBN01015735.1, read on the forward strand.
AAGAAGATTCAGAACTCGCTTCCCTGCCCTTGGCTCTCTCAGTCACCTTTGCACACTCCGCTCCCAGGTTCCCGCTCTTCTCGTATCGTGCTGGATGTACAGCACAAACACATGTACTGTTGAAAGGGAACTAAGGAAAATGATTGGAGGGATGCAAATCATTATCTGCTTGCTCACTTCTCTTTTATATATTTTTCATAAAATAATTATCGGTTTTGTTAATTTAAGATGAAATCTGATGCAGGATTGACAACTTCTGTTACTCAGGTTAACTACATGGGGATCTATTCCAGTGGGCACTGAGAACTCACAGACTACAAGCCATGATAAGAAAATAAAGGAAAAAAACACATTTATTTAAGTCCTTGTATTACTCTTAATTTTTCAAATTTTAAAATACTGTTTGATTTTTGTTTAAATAATTGGTGAAGTAGAAAAACCAGTATTCTGGAGTATCTTTAAGCATAATCGTTTCCTTCCTCAGACCAAAATAATAACAAGAAAGACTTCCCTCAATATTAATTGCTCTCAAGCACCCAATCTAGCCACTTACAGAATTTATCATACTAGGCCTCTGTTTTAATCTTACAAATATCTAAAATTACATTAGATCTAAAAGGAATAACCAATAAAATACATCACTTAGCTCTGGTTCTTTCTGAGGATGACATTAATTTATGATTCCAGAATTCCAATTACACTGCTAGACCCCAAATAACCAATACAGTGGAACAATCCATAGCATCCATATGGAGAAATGCCCTGAAATTTCATTTCAGATCAATCTGTACCCTTGAAACAATACTGCTAGGATCCTCAGCACTCACCAAGGGCATGTTCTCCAGAACAGCCTGTGTGTGCCAGGAATAACTAAAACATCAAGGATGTAACATCTACAAGCTCTTTTCAAGTGTTTGAGAGAGACTAAAAATAGGGCTCTTTACCCCTCAACTGAAATTGTGCACTATTTGGTACAATGCCTCCAATACTCAATACAGTTTCCTTGCAGTCAGGGAATGCCAAGTAAATTCTTCCTGGGAGGACCTCTTTTTTCAATGTTTTTTGTCGCGGTGCCTTTGCTCCCTTGCCCCTTGGCCAGCCCTGGCACCACGGCAACTGGAAAGGTGGGACTTGGTTTGCCTTCAGGCAAGAGACAACTACGGCAGAAGAAAGAAGGAGGGACTCTGTCGAGGCTCAACCAAAGCTGGATTTATTGACCCCACACGGGCAACTGTAACCCAGGGTGTCTGCCTCGGCAGAGACAGGGAACACCCTTGCACTGCACTTTTATGAGGGGGTGGTACAGGGGGATGGGTTCAGCAGGGGACCAATAGGGAAACAACATGGGCGTGGCTTTAACCTTAACTGACATACAATGAACCAATCAGGGTAAAGTAGGAGGGGAGATGCACCACCACAGTTTTTAAAACATTGGTGACATGGTTGGTCCAAATCAATTCTTATGGAAAAGGTCGAACACAAAATTTTACTTTAAAGAAATATAAGGGTGGGAACTACTACCAGAAATTTTTCCTTCATGGAAGGCACACACAGCTTTCTACCATGAATAATGCCTAGACCAGGTAGAGAATTTAGCCCACATAAAAGATTAAGGGGGAAAAAAATCACAGTTCAGATGTGGAGAAGTTCCAACTAGTTTCCAGCATCAATTTGTTGTTGCAAATCTTTCTTTTTATAGGCTTGAGGGGAGTTAGGGTTTTTTGGGGTGTTTTGCTTTCTTTTTTTTTAAGGAATAGGTAGGAAGTGTTACTGCGTCTTTTAAAAAACTTAACAAAATATAAAATCTCATGTAAATTTTAGACAGTAACAAAATGTTTAAATTTTCAAAGACATCTATGAGCACTGCTTTTCAGACAAGTCCTGCTCACAATTGTTCTGGAAATAAAGGCATGCTACAAAAAATCCCATTAAGAAATCTTCTATGTACTACACTCACTTTAAAGCACAAGATCACATCTCTCCTCCAGTGACATTTCCCTCCAACTGGCCAATACCATTCTGGACCTCAGCTGAAATCCTGTCTGGGTTTTGCCTCCAACCTACCGACTCCATTCTGGACTCTGGGCAAAATCTGGTCCAGGTCTTCCCTCCACCTGGCCGACTCCATTCTGGACTCCAGGCAAAATACAGTCCTGATTTTCCCTCCAACTGGCCGACTCCATTCCAGGCTCTGTGCAGAAATCCGGTCTGGGTTTTCCCTCCAACTGGCCAACTCCATTCCAGACTCTGGTGGAAATCCGGTCCAGGGCCAACTCCATTCCTGACTCTGGGTGACATCCAGTCCAGTCTTTCCCTCTAACTGGCCAACTCCCTTCTGGAATCTGGTGGAAATCCAGTCTGGGTTTTCCCTCCAACTGGCTAACCCTATTCTGAGCTCTGGGTAACATCCAGTCTGGGTTTTCCCTCCAATCGGCCAACTCCATTCTGGACTCCAGTGAAAGTCTGGTCCAGGATTTCCCTCCAACTGGCCAACTCCATTCCGGAGTACAGAGGAAATCTGGTCTGGGGTCAACTCCATTCCAGACTCTGGGCAAAATCTAGTCCTGGTTTTCCCTCCAACTAGCCAACTCCATTCTGGACTCCAGTGCAAATCTGATCCAGGTCTTAGTTCCAACTGGCCAACTCCATTCCACACTACTGTGGAAATCCAGTTCCGGTTTTCCCCCCAAATGGCCAACTTCATTCCAGACTCTGGCAGAAATCCCATCCGGGTTTTCCCTCCACCTGGCCAACTCTACTACACAGTTAATAGACTAATTCCTTTACCCTCAAGCAACAAAACGAGCTTTCTAAGTCCAAACCCTCTAGTGCTTAGTCACCACTCTGTAAATTCAGTCAATATTTCAGTATTTCAGGACAATTTAACCATCACAAATCAACAGTAGCACTGATACAGAGACTCTCGCAGTGACTTTCTGCCCTGACCCCAGGCCTGCCTAAGCTACAAGCCCTGGAGCTCCATTGAACTCATTGTCATCCACCACAAGTGCCCCTGAACCACAGTTCAGGTATCAGCTGCTGCTGGAAGCAGTCACAGGAGGACACCTGGAGATAACAAGCCAGACTCAAGCTGACATGCCTCCATATGAGCCACTCAGGCAATGCTTCCTAGGTCTCTCGCTTCTTGGAAACAGTCTTACCTGCAATGAAGTGCAGCACAGATGGATACTCTGGCAGAGAAAATAGCCCTGGCCTCCTCTCAGCTCCACAGAAGTCAGCATTTGATTAGTAACTCTGGCACAAAGCTGTCCAAGTTGTGGATGACTTGGCTGTGTGTAATGGTCACTCAGCTATCTCCCCTCGGTACTGCACTATCTGGGTATTTCAGGGTGTTTCAGTTCCCCTCTTATCTTGTATAATGGGGAAACAGCTATAACACCGAATTACGTCAAATGCTGGTAGAAGCACTCAGGAGCTGCATAATGCCCCTCTCTTACCAGATAGTTTCCAAATACAGCAAGCAATGTTATTCCTTCCAGAACACCTATGCATAAAGTAACAGCCTGGTTCACTGAAGGATGAACCACTTAACTGGATGTTTGGGTCAGGAGCATGTAACCAGCGTGACTGGCTGTGTGCTGGGATGTGGTTGTGCACGTGCTTTTGCACAAGCTCATATGCACCAACTCATCTGCTGTAGCTAATGAATTTTCTCAAAAATAGCTCATTAGATTATAAACTGTGTTGTGCTGACACTAACTAACCATGGCAACTGCCAAATGTATAAAAAGCATACAAACACTCCTTTCAAAGCACAGTCTGTGCTTGAATCTGTCTTTTTAAAGCTTGTATGAAAACAGTGGGATGCAATAATAATTTGTGAAATTCTGCAAAATAGAAGGGAAGAGTTCGGCAATCTTCTGAATAAGCTAGTTTTTTATATTAAAGTCAAAAGCATCATCCTACCACTCTTCCTGACCTCTTGCATAACACAAGCCACAGAAATGCACTCAGCAAGGATCACTATGAGCCCGCACCTTCTGTTGAGATACCATGTATTGTTTAAATACATTAGAGAAAAAAATTCATCCACTGCAGAAGTGTCTTCTAAGGCTGACAGCACTAAGCCTCATTTTTAAACTCTGTGCATCTACTTAGAACATTGATGGAACACATATGTTACCAGGTAGCCAATTAATATGCATGTAAACCAAATCAAAGGTGGCATTACCAACAAGAACAAGAAGTGTCTGCGGCAATATGAAAGATGACTGTAAACTGATTTTTACTGGGCTTGAACCATAAAATGCACTATACACATATTTAAACATACTCAAGTATTTGCCTAAGATATTTTAATGATAAAAACCTCATAACTTTAAAAAGAAATTATCTATGTCCAAAAAAATGTTGAGTCTTCTACATATGGTCGACAACAAAACAGACTGAACACATTTGCATGAAGAGTGTTACCCTTTCTACACATGGGATCTTTTTTAATTAAATGGAAAAAAACCAAAAAAACTTGCCAACGGAAAGGGAAGAATGTAACTTCTAGTTTAATTAAAGGGTTTTCTTTCACAGCTAAGACTTTTGGAAAATGGCTAGTAGTCCCAGCTGTGTGCACATTACACAGCAACAAAAAAAAATTAATAATTAAACGAACAAATGAAGGAAGGGGTATGCCAGCAAAGCTAACATCCTAGGCATCCAATCACCGTACTTATAAAGCATGAAGCAATTACCCACTCTGTCACTTGGGGCTACAGCATCTTTTTGCACCTTCATGAGCTCACAGATGCTTCAGAATGTAACAACTTAGCTTTTCTATTTCAGCACTATCCCAGAGTTGGGCAGGAGCCTGTCTCTGCTGTGACAGAGTTTGAGGATTACATAAGCCACAAGATACACCTGGTATTTTTCTGAGAGCTCTAAAAGAAAGTCACTTGGCAATAATGAAGCTGCTGGAAGTAACATCAAAAGCACTGCCAACATGCATAAGGCATTCAATAAGTTAACAGGTAGTAGACCAGATGCATTCACATTACTTCTGTTGAACTCACCTTTGGCAGTATTAGGTGTTCAGCAAAAAATAGTCTTTATCTCATTGCCATCATCAGCACTATCATCACACCACTGCCACCAATCCAGAAACTTCAAAAAGCCTAAGCAAGGAACAATCCCTGGGGTATCAGCAGGTACCATTCCTACAGACTGCAGGCAAAGACCAAGCTGTCAAGATACTCCATCCACCTGTAGATGATTTCCTACCACCCTTGTTTTCTTGCAGGGCCTCCAGCCAGGGGCAAAGATTGGGCTGTAGGAAGAAGAATTGTTCTGGCATCGTCAGCCAGCTCCTGTCCACTCTCTTCCCTCTAAGGGCTCTGTTGCCTCTCCCTGTCATGTGGCCTGATGCACATCCATTACATGAACAAGACACAGGTCAGCATTGTGAAATGATAGGTGAAATCCACAGGCTGATCTTGGGATTTCTACCCCAAGATGTTCAACTGAACCCACAGGTTCAGTTACATGAGGGGAGACACTCCATCAAGCCACAGGTACCTGCAAAAAAGAATTGGCATCATTGCAATCTAGGGAGCAGTAGGACATGATAAAGCTTTTGTATGCAGATTTTTGACTGCTTCATGTGTTGTCATCTCCTCAGACTTCTTGACATTGGTACAAGCCAAGGGAACAAGCAAATCTCTTTGCAAGTTAAAAGGCTTCAGTTAATATTCTTGCTATATTTGTAGGCAAAGCCTTCTCCAGGAACAAGAGCATACAGAGAAGGAATTCATTAATCTAGTAAGTTTTCTTACTCATATCAATTAGTGGGGGAAAAAATAGTAAGTTTAGATCTCTGAAGCTCCAAGGATAATTCACTTTATGTGGGTGAAAGACTGATTTTTTAAGAACAAGCAGCAATAACATTAAGTAGGGCCATTATTTCTCACAGTCTAAAACAATTGCACATCTAATCACAGAACACTTCCACAGGACTTTCATCCAACTCCACTGCTCTATTCAGAAGAAGAAACCCCTTTTCTTCTCTATATACTTCTGTATTCAAATGCTCCTGTTAAGCTAGTAGCAGTGTTAGCATTAGGAGCAGAATTGAAATCCAAATCACATTCACAACTCTTGCCACTCACTGTTTTGAAAAAGCATTTCCCGTTGTTCAGAATTGCTTCACTAGCACAGTCTGTGCTAAGGGAAAATGGGGATCTCCTGTTGTTGCTAATACATACCAGAGATCTACCACAGACAGAAGAGACACTAAAAAACCATGATGAAAATTGTCTAGCAGTACACCTCCTATGAATTCGGCGGTTAATGATTTTAAACTAAAATCTGCCTTCCTTAAATATCTTAAAATCTCCCTTTGCCCATCTAAACCACTAGAGTTTTCTTAGTGACTGCTCCCCAGTCTGTTAGCATCATTTAAATAACTTATCTGATGAAAAAGCACTGGAGTAAATCGGCAGCTGAGGGTGGAAAAGCAAATGCTGTGGCTATCTGAGCTAACAGAGCCAGCCTGTCTGCAAGCCTCTGCACAAACAGTGGGATAACGTGCTCACTGAGGCTTGGGAAGGGTCCAAGCCCCAACAGATTGTACTCCTTCATTCTCACCATTAATGTTCAGAGTGGTTTGGATCTTGTTGGGTTTTGGTTGGTTGGTTTTGGGACTGTTTTCTTGTTTGTTTGTTTTTAAGGCGATAACATACCTGAACAAGTAAGATGAAGTTCACTAGCTGACAGCTATAAATCTGGTACCGGGAGTCTGGGGAGCTGGTTTTTAAAACACAGGCTCCAAAGAGATATAGCATCCCTGTACTGAGGAAAATCACATAGATCAGTCCACAGTCACAGAACATGATTGACCTTGATCCCAGTGTTTGCATCTGGACACTGGTTCTGCATTGGACTCCTGTCGTTTTTGTCCAGCCTTTAAATCCTTTGTTTTAAGGAAAAAGGACATGCCAGCAACTGAAAAGTGTAATTTCTCTAAAACAATTTCCTTCCCTTTACCCCCACCTCCTCACAGACTCATTTCAACAGCTCCACAGAAGTACCAACTCAAATTCATTCACTCAGCATAACGCCAGCCAAAGCAATTCTCTCTTACTCTCTCCAGTGGTTGCCCCAGATAAACAGGCCTTAGTTAAGGTTCACAGACTGTTTCCCACACGTTCATCATCAATAGTTTCATTTCTAATGAAGGTTTCGACACTGCTAAAGTAAAAGATAATCTGCTACTTAACTTTGAATTAAGCAGACAGAGCTAATAGCGTTAACCTTAGCATCTCTGCCTGACTTTTCACTTTAGAGGCCCTTGAGGTTTCCAATTCAATTTCTGGCTTCTCCGATCATGCAAGAATAATGAGATTGAAAATGCAAGCAGTGCAATATGGCACACGTCCTCAGTGGTACCAGAGTACTGAGGGTTACCATGCACAGGGGAGAAACTAAACCCTGTGAAAAGAGAAAGTCCAAGACAAAAGAACTTCAACCAGCAGACATAAAGGCATATTTTCATTTCAGTCTCCCATTTGATCTACATTAAAATACTGGTAGTCTTACAGTCATTCCATTTCTCTGTTCAAAATGCACCTTTTCCATTAGAGAAGGTGTGTAAATTGAACTGCTGATCTTTCTGTGCCTGGCTGTTCCATACAGGATGTATTCAAAATTGCCCTTTGCATTTTTACTGCATTAGTATCTTCGACGTTCTTAAATCTAAATGTTCTCCTATACCCGTAGATTTGGTTAAGTTTTATGATGTTAAGCCTTCTGTAAATTCCCTCATTTCCCTTCCACATTAATCAGCCATGATGTCCAACATTATTACTTGAAGGGACTCTTAATAACATGAAAACACCACCTATGTGTAGCATAATTATATTGAGAAGCAGAAAGGTTGGAGTCTTAACAAAATCAGAAAACACAGATAAACAGGAGAAGTTTATGTGTCTTCCTCTACTAAATATGTTCCTATAAGGTATCAAAACTCCTGCATGCCCTGACAACTCTAAGGAATCTTAAGTCATAGGAACTGATACTGTGGTTTGCCTTGCAAATTCTAAATCTGATATGGGAAAGCAGCTCTTTCAGTTCAAACCCCTTCTTCAGCTCACATGCACAGTCTAATCACTGGCTTTGCACAATGGCCAAGACATAAAGGAAGTTACAACAACCCTAGATTGGGTCTGTTAAAAAGAAAGCAAAGCCAAACAAATTATATTTTTATACTGGTGCTATCTAAAATAGTATCATATCCTAGATCAATTAAAAGCACTATTGCATTGCAGGTACCACTGTCTGGAATGGATAAATTTATGAAAAATATTTTAACAAAAAGCACTGCATTTGCACCTCCAGAGCCATAGTTTGGTCACATATTACTTGAACGTACAACAGAGGTGCAATATAAATCACCAGTAGAGGAGACAGAGTGTATTTGTATCAAGGGTCGAGGGACCATATGACAAACCTTTCTTTTGTGCTCCCATACACAACCCAAACCATTGATTAAATTTTAAGTCAGTAATAGCTTCAAGCTGGATAGGACACTGTTGCTGTGCTTTCAGAAGAAAGTGCAACAGACAACAAAATTCATCACTTTTAGAAAAGGCACTCTCTACATTTATATTTATGTAGAAATGTATAGAAAAGACTTAAGTCATACCAATAATACAGTGCTATGGTCTGTATTGTTGTTTTGTGTTTCACTTACTCTGAGATAGTTTTATCTTACAAAGTACATATTATTTATACTATGGCATATTTAATACCATGCAAATGTGAAGCTCAGAAAGTAGAGAAAGCAGAGAAAAAATGGTGAAGACAGCTCAATGTTACAATAATTAATGTTTTTAAAGAAAAGTTTTTACTCAATCTTTTAGTAAGCTTTTTATATTTTAAAAAACATTTGTAATTTCACATTTTTCCCAAATACAGTCTAAGCCTAAAAGAATGCAGGCACATACATCAATTTATTATACTACCAATTAAGGACACAGTTCTACGTCTCTTCTACAAAGTATGCACACAACTAAGAGAGTATTTTTTTCAAGTCATACTTTATTGGAATTTTATTTCTCTTCTCATGGGAAATTCCCATCAAATATAATAAGGATAAAACCAATAAAGTTTGAAATAAATTAAACAAACTGTATAAAAATTATTCTAAACATCATATGGGTCATAGGAGAGTTCAACAAATATTTATGTAAGTAACTGAATTCTATAGCAGAGAGCCATTACCCTAAGAAATCCCATGAGCTACTTTAAGAAAGTTATGAATAGAAGACAGCCCTCCATCAAATTTTTCAGGACTTTTTAATGAATGAAAAAAATACCTCAGCTCTCCCCAGGAGCAATCTAAGATGAGAATGTGCACAAGAGCACTGGCAAGTTTGCAGAAAAGTAACTCATTTAAGCTTCATATTTTAGTTGTTTTTCATAAAGAGCAGCATAGGTGAAGGCAGGAGGGAAGCAGGGGAAAAGCCAATCTTGTGATTGTGATTGAAAGCTCACTCTCTGCACCTTAGTAGCTGATAGAAAATGATGAAGTATAAACTAAATGAATGAAGAATTTCAAATGTTTTGGATGGAAAAGTACCAATGAAAAGCAGGGCACAATAGGATATGAGGTATACTAGCATAAGAAAATACTGGGCAGGCAAAAATAAGGAGGCACTCATGCTAACCCTTATTCTATGAGTCTCAATCAGAAAAAACTCTTAAGGAAGAATGAAAATTTTTGGTCTTTTTTTTTTTTTTTTTTTATTCAGTGGAGAGTTGAAGAGACCAGGGAAGGGATTTTTAGTTTCCTTTTTTAGTTGGAAAAGTAGGTTTGACCAGCAGTGAGTCAACCACCAACCAAAGGATATTTTAAAGGAATTCAAGTACCCTATGAAAATTACAAATGCTGAAATGGAGCAGTTGAAAGAAAGTTTCTGAAGGCTTTCCTGCTTCATTTCAAATGCAAGATGCTTGTCTTAGAAATGATGAATTGAGACAACACTTTCAGGCTCCCTTGGTGTCATTACACTCAATCGTACAGAGTGACATTTCTTTGATTTCCACTGCAAGACTTCATTACATCTTGTATAATTTCCCACCAAAAAGAACTCAGAAGGGAATAATTCAGTTAGTGTACAAGTATATTTTTCTATGTCTAATCTCTGTTCCACGTATATTAATAATTGACATGTTCATGTAATTTGACAAAATGATCAAGCATTCTCATTTTAGTTTCTGACTTTACAAACCAAACTGCAGTCTTTAAGTTATGTTCTAAATAAATTGTGACTAAAATTACTATTTTAGTCTATTTTAGCCTTATAATAGGAAAAAAAAAATTGCATCTGACAGTTTTGGTTCTGGTGTTTGAAACTGCTAACCCAACCTTCAGCAACCCCTCCATGAGTTTCTGGCACAGCCCACACAGGCTCTCTGCTGAACACACAAGGCTGAGTACCATAAAACCTGTGTGGCAGTACAGGCACTTTCTCATAGTCTTATTCAGAATCAACTGTCCCATTATGAGGCTTCTGAGTGAAACAGCCACTACAAACAACCAGAACTAGAGGGCCCTGTAGGGTATTGATACAGTCTCAGTACTACGGCTCCTTCTTCTATGAAGGAGCTATGAAGCTCCTTCTTCTGGACAACTCTTAGAAATACACTTGAACAGATCTGTCCATTTATCCACTAAACGTGTTTCTTGCTGGAATACTTCACTGCCTCTTCCATACACAATGCTGGCTTGTGGTGTTGTGGAAAAGGAATTGTGTTATCCATCTTCAAAGCTTTTGCAACATTTTTTCAAAATCCAATGGAGCATATATTACAAAGGAAAAAATGTAAAGCAAGGGTGCTGTGCTAACCACAAACACAGTAGGACTGCAATTCAGAGAGGATTACCAATTTCTTAGCAATGACTTTGCAGACACTGTGTCTTACAGTGTTTTACAGAGATTGTTCTGAAGCCTTCATGGTCAAAAGCAGACATCCTGGAAGTAAAAGGAAAGCACTTACAGCAGAGCTTGCCAGTAAAAAGATTCACACTGTTCCAAAATGAAAAAATATATTTATCTTCACTTTGTTTTTACCTAATGCTGTGTCTTGACAAGCTGATTGTTCTGCCTCTCCATCCTAACATGCTACCAAATGTGCACAGCAGCTTCCACAAACACAGTTCTCTTTTTCTAGGACTTGTTAAATACCCCTACTGGGACAGCAGCAGACCATGACACACACCAAAGAAAAAACAAAATGGTGTGAAAGTTCATAAGTTCAGCAAATACCCAAGATGGTATTGGTTTTATCAGCCTTTTTTGTTCCAGAAAAGCTTCACAGATGTTTCCTCATTCCACAAGAATCATGTTTCTGATTCATCAGCATCCTTTTACCCCTGTGTCCCTCCTGCTGCCTCCTGTGGTGCCACTGTAGAGTCCATGCCAATAAGCCCAGCAGATGTACTATCCTGGGCCTTGCTACATATCCAGTTTCTTGTGTGGTTGTGTACCACCAGGACAGCCTGCAGTCCTGACTGAGAACAGGTGAACAATGCAAAAGTTTGAGTCAGCTCATCAAGTTATTTTGTTCTACGATTTACTTTGCAATTTAGCCTCCATATTTACTTCTTTCTCTAATTTTCAAAGGTTACAGTCATGGTTCTACAATGTCTGCATATTTCCCCTTTACTCAGCAGTTACAATTTGCTCTAATGAGGAGAAAAGCATACAACTGAATCTCTCTTAACCTAGCTAAATCACTATCTAGAGAGTTCATGCTGGCACTTCTGTGAATGCTGGGAGCACAGATTATACTCAATCTAACTAAAATAGTCTATAAAGCAAAGTTAGCTTTTCACAAACCTTAAACAAACATAAAATGGCAGAATGGCTTGACATAATTTCAAAGATTTGCACTTTCTACCTCCTTTTTTTCACCTGTTTCTGGGTGGCCTTAAGACAAGTTTACCAAAATAAAAACAAGTATTTGTGAATCCATTGCTTTTTTACTTGGTGCTCCCCTCCCTATCCAAAAGAAACACTTTTCATATTGAAAGATCCAGGTCCAGAAATCACTGAGGTACACATTCAATATTTTAAACTCCAACTACAAACTCCAACAAGTGCTTGATTTAACATCCACGCTTCAGTAGACTGAAGTGTCTGAAGTACATAGTGCCTGATTCATGCAGAGTCTGGGTCACCAAAAACATACAATAAAAGCAAGAGATTTTTATTCCTCTACCTTTGATACATGCTTATGCCAAGTTGAGAGTGGGAGCACCACTAACACAGACACTCCAGTGCAAAAGTTAAGAGCCACAAGATATGATACACACAAAGGCAGAGCATACATATCCCTATCTGTTCAATGGAAACCAAAGACATGAGCTCACACAGAAATTAAAGTGCTTTAGCTCAGGTACAATTCCAGCAACAAAGATCTAATGGCACCACCTTGCAGCAGGCTGATAGAATGATTTGTTGTCACTGTTAAATTGCCCTAAGGACCTGCCAGCTATCATTGAGAGAGACACTAAATATGTAGTATAGCATATTTCATTTATTTTTAAAAACTACATTAATTTTTTTTGGTTAAAGCACCGAAAATTAGGGCAATACAAGAGTTCAAACTCTTCAAGCTATCAAGAGCCCTCTGCTCAGTCTTTAAAATCACTTTCTCTTTTATACAGAGTGCACTAATACAGGGAACATATCTCTCCATAGCTGTCCTGCAAAGAACAAGGGTGACAGATCACTGTTCTTTTTATATCAGCTTTATACTAGAGGTAGATCAAGACAGCAACTAATCTGACCCTATAGAACTAAATCAGGGGAAGCAGTAAGGTGCAAGAAGCAGGGGAAGAAAAACACCAAAGATAAGATACTACCAGAAAGAACATCAGGCTCTTCAGTAAAACAAGAGAAAAGAGCTACCTACTGAAGAAATGCCAGTCTCCTCAGATGCAGGTTCCTTTCTTCAGAAAATCTAGAATGTAGGATGCAGTGGAAGTCAATGTATGAAAGACTTTGATCTACAGACAGAGCTAGAAACAAATGGGAGTAGGTGCCTAAACAAGATCCTAATATCATCATGTGAACAAGAGCAGCAGCTTGGACTGTGTCTTATGAGTAGGAGGATAAGCAGCTAACTTTGAAAGATTTGCAAGGAAAGAAGATCTCAGGAAGAACAGTTAGACACCTTTCAATGTTTTATCTCCTTTCTTACTATTTATCTTTGAGTGAATGAATAATATCCTTATCCTTAATGGCTACTTCTGGATCATAGTGAACCTATGCTCCTGGAGAGAAGATGTTTCTCCAATGCCTCATACGACCAAGGTGTGGCTATGACTGGCAGCAGAAACTGGACCTCAATCCAAGGAGCCCCCCTAGGAAAACTAATCCATAGCAATAGACCTGACACTGGGCATTTCATGACAGAAAACTGCCCTCAGCACCTCCCACTGCAGATTTTAAGGATTATTTTTTCCTTCCCCTGACTCCAGCTTTGCACTCCCTCCTCTTCTCTAGCACTGGCTTTGGTGTTGATCAACTTCTGCTCACCACCAGACCTAACTAAACCCAGTCAACAGTTTCCTGCTAACATGGCTCAGTGCTAAGACAGCAACCCTTACAAACAGAAACAAACACAGTATCTTGTACTTCCAACCCACTATTCTGCAACTGCTGTCTGTCTTTAAAGGACTCATTACTCTGAAAAAAACCCCACAGTTTTTATTATTTATGGCTTGGCCCTTCATATATTTGTGGGTTTTCTGTAGGCATTTAAAACCAATCTTTAGACACCCTGTGGATAGAGAGAAGAATTTTTCCAAACCGTCACTTGACAAGGAGTCAAATGCTTCTTTTGATTATTTTGATGGTGGTTGGAATGGGGTGGTGTGCCAACATTGGCACATTGTGGAAGTATTCCATCACCATCTATGGGCAGAAAACCACACAAAGTAGCGACACATTGGATTTTTTTTCCATTTCATGCCTATTCTTTAAAACTCAGATTATACTTCAGACATTCCATTCCAGACACTGTCCATCCCTACAAATATGGCATGTTTTTCACAGGTTGTTTTGTTGAGTTTTTTTTAACAGACATTATGCATACATTGAAATATGGCCCTCTCTTTGTCAAGGTATTAGGCCTTTTCCTGCAGTAACTCCACAAACCAGTCAAGTTTCACTCTCTTGTACACAGTCTGTTTAGCTGTTAAGTGCAACATCCTTGACTAAACATTGCAATGAATGCACACAGCATACATGCCACCTTAAGACATGCAAAGAGGCATTAATCAGTTTCTGCTATTAATTACATTGAAAAATTTGGGGATTTAGGGTATAATTGCAGCTTTCCCTTCATATCCAATAAAAACAAGAGTTAACATTACCCTTTTTTTGCCTTTCTCTTCACTCCAGAACCACCATATCTACTTCTCACAAAGTAGTGACAACTGAGCCTGATCACCTCATATAACTTCGGGTTTAGGGATAAGAAATATTTAACCCATAACCAGTTTCTCAGTGCTGCTTTCTTCAGCTGATGTGTCACAGAATTATTAATTAGTTTCATGATCCTGTCATAACTAGATGATTCAGCAAGTCTCACTCAACTACTTGCAATATTGTTTAGGAACTGAATTTCCAAAAGTGGTTTCTTACTCCCTTTAAATGGCTACAAAAGTAATTTTTGAGTTGGCACTGAAGTGACTGGAGAAGGAAGCCCAGTAAATAACCTTCAAACAAATATCCTATACAACAAATAGATAAGTTAGCAAGGTGTTACATGCACCATTTAATTCCTTTGCATATCATCCAGACAGGTAAACCCTGAACCCTTCAGCAGTTTTCACTCTGAAATGCTGGTAAAAGAGGCAGATTTTTAACTGTCCTCCACTTACCTCTGCAAATTACCTCTCTTTCAAATTCACAAGATCATTATTCTCCCACTGCTAACCTACACTGCTCAAGCTGAAAGAAAACTGTCATTTGTGACTCACTTTTTCAGTGCCAAAGGGAGCTCTGGCATAGGTGAGCAGCCTTGTGCCCCCTGCTTTTGTGCAGCAGGTGTGCACACAGCTCTATGCTTCCTAAGGGAAGAAAACTGGAATATTTGGGGCAAAAACCCTCCGTCTCACGTATCTTTATGGGTTCCATAATACTAATGGGCCTTAAAATAGGACTTAATATTTTCAGTCTTAATTCCAAGATAGCACATTTCTAAAAAGCCAACAGTGTTCAACTCTTCAGGAATTCTGGCCATGGTTTCTTGCTGCTCAGCCAGTGCCCCCACCGCTGCAGAGGAGGCTCTGTGAAAGCAGGCAGGGCTGCCTAATCAGCCCTCAGAAAGAGCATAAGCCAGACAGGGCTCTGTCTGTCAGCAGAAAAATGACACACAATTAATGTATTAACAACGAGGGCAAAACTATATAATCATATGCAAATAACACTCTGATCACCATACACCAGCCCATGGGCAGAGAGACAGCAATAAATTCACAGTATTTTTAAGGTCTTGTCTGCAGAACTAGAATGTATACAGGAAGGACTCAGACATGTAATGCAGAGCCACAAATTGGTAAAAATTCATATTTCACCAATTACAGGATGAATAAATAAATAACAAACTGGCAAGATGACACATCAGCTAAATGCTAAACAAAGTACTATTTGTATTTAAATATGTATATATTCCATTTCTTTTCTCCTAGACAAAAAAAAAAACACCCAAGGGATGTTAATGCTGAGATTCTTCAATGCTGAGCTGGCATTGAAACCAGAAGGAAATTAAGAATGACCTTGTACAAATGAACCAGCAAACGATCCTCATTAGCAACCAGCCCTAGAAAGGCAGTATTGGAGGTAACTGAACATACAGAGAGCAAGAGTTACCATGGCCACTGGTTCAGGGACACTTAGGAGTCCTAGCAAAGAGAAGTGTGTCAAGAACAGCAAAGACAAGTGTGTCAACAGCATTAAATATATGTAATGAAAACCATGCATTAAGAAAACACTGAGCTAAGATTAATTTAACAGAGAAAGGAGTTCCCCTAATGCTATTCAGAATGCCTTTGTGCATAAAAGTATTGATTTGATATTACTGATTAGGTAACTCCTTCCCCCTCCAGTTGTCAATCAAGACCACAACACAAAGACTTTCAGTACAAATGGTGCCAGAACATTCTGTGGCAGATAGATTTTTTCTCTTTCTTACTGACCGATTATGCCAACTGAAATACCACTTAATAATTCTAATTATTTTCTTTCCTGGTTTTTAGTTCAAACAAAATTTAAATTAAAAATTATCTCTGTAAAGGAACAAGATTTGCCTAATGCTGTTCAGCATCATTTATTCAGAGCAAGCTGCACTCAGATGACTGTCCAGTGGCCCATGACATTGTGTACCATTTATAACCCAAATGCCAAAAAGAAAAAGAGAGAGAGAAAATAAATTTCATTTTAATAGGAATATAGAGTTAATGAGTATGAGTTCTTCTTATTTTATTATCTAAACTACCTTGTGTGGCATGGAGTTAATTATCAACTATGCCTCACAGAGTGTTCTTTTAAAAAGTTTCTGTAGAGCTAAAGCCTTCTTTCTCCACAAATAAACTTATTTCAGAAAGAAGATGAAGACCTGAACTAAGGTTATCTTTTCCAAAGCAGTGCAATATCTGTTGATGTTACTTTAAAAATGATAAATATCACCCAACAGTTATCATGCACATTTCAAAGAACCTCACCCAGCTTCCACCCAGACCACTTATACTGGTCTCAGTAGGAACTGGATCATTCTCCAATATTTATCCATCTACTGTCATAAATAATCTGTGATGACTGGATAATGCAGGTATGAGCCAGAGGGAGACAAAGCAGGGGACAACATGTGGAAATGTGAGAGGAGCAGAAGAGCCTTGCTAAAGATGAGCTTAATACTTCTGAGAGGCTTTGGTCTGTCAGATTTATTAAAAACAGAAATAAAGAAAGGCTTTGCATTATTTCTAGCTTCAAAAACTGACAACATGTTTGACAGGCAAATATATTTTTTCTCTCTGATCTTTTGAATGTGGTTGCTCATATTACAGATAAGTAGAAGGCATACATATTATCACAGTGGGGGGAAAAAATACTAACACCCACAATTCTGAGTGGTGTGGCACTGAGGTACTGAGCTTGCCAAAAGACTGAAAGCACAGCCAAGAGCATACCTGGCTTATCCCTTTACCTAAGAATCCTTTAGTAGAAGGCAATCACACAGAACAAAACAACACAGCAAGCTTATCACTAGGTATATTTAAACATTACAGCTTATGTTTCAGATTCCTCTTGCCACACTAAGACAGTCTGCAATTTGTGCGGACCAATTTTCCTGTTTGTTCTCAGCAGGTCTTCTAATTGGCTTCACACTAATGCAAACACAAGATTCTGTTCAGGACACTACTTCTCTTGTGAAAGGGGTTTAGGTTTAAAAAAAAAAAGTCATCATAACTGACCCTTTTGCACCACACTAGGTAGGCAAGGACTGGATAATAACACGGAAGAAAGGGATTATTTCAGCAGCTACTGTTCACCTTGGTGCAACTGAGATGATTAAGGGATACTAAAACATGATGTGGGAGGCTAATCAGAAGGAAATTACAAATCCAGAAATCTGACCTTGAATAAGGGCATAGAAAGGAAGGAACTGTGTCCTAAAGTAACCTCCATGATTCTCCCAGCTCAATTTCACTCGAGTTTAAACTAAGGCAAAACACTTCTTGTACCTGTTCTCAAAGAGATGAAGCTTGAACACCATGTCATACTCTGACCAATCTGTCTTTCCACAGATTTAAATGGTACATTAGTAGCAGAAGGTACTATATCATGTAAATAAAAAGCGTCAGCAACTAAATATGCAGCTGTGTGATTTTTTCTCCATTTTTTGTGCAATTGGTCACTACAGTTGCTCTCTTATATAACAGGCCACATACCTGCATGGTACGTTTATAGGAATCAACATTGATAAGCTTTTACCAGTCTTCAATCTGTAATGGTTAATTGTCTTCAAAGTAAAGACCTTATTTCAACTCTGAGCCTTTCTTTATTCCCTAGCCTTTGCGTGCCTTTACACACCCAGTAGACTTAAGTCATCAACTACCTAATTTCACATCAATGCAATTATATTTAATCAACTCTACTTGATATTTCTTTTTGATGAGATTACAAGTCATTTTGACAAGTGCTATTTTCCACAGGTTCATGCTGATTGGTATTAATTACGTTGCCTTCTTTTAATTCTTTTTTAATTAATCTTTATTAATTTTGATATGCTGCTGTTTTGCAGAGTGCATAACTGGATCACCATGAGCAACAGTGTGCTTTCAAAATAGTAGAGAAGTTTGAAAAACACAGTAAAAAACTCAACTGTAGAAGCTGCAGGTCAAAACCAAACACCGTCTACCTTTAAGCTCCCTGTCCAGTCCTCACACAGCAACTCAGACCCACTTGGCAGAGCAGAGAGCTCCTTGCAGAAGCGGGTGGGGAGAAGATGGGAAACAAGAGTGTAAAGCCTCACAGCATATGAGGGAGATGCAAGTGTCCTGCATCAAGGCAAGGTTGAGCACAAATACAATTTGTCCTGAAGGAAGTGAGGAAGAAGAGAACTGAGAGTGAACAGGGATATTCTCTGAGCACTGTACCACTTTGAACTTAATTTTCTTTCCTGTGCTTGCCATGGCCAATGTTGACTAAAATCAACTAGTCAAGAGAGACTGACCATGCAAGCTAAACTCCTGTTCTGATACCCATTCTAAGGAGGAAAAGTCTGAAGACAATTTATAGACAAATATGTATTTGCATGAAGACATCTTTGTGTCTTCAACTACATGGGTGTGAAGGGAATTTTCTGTTTGCAAACAGACACATAAACAGAGCTCAACTTAAAAAATATAATTAGCACTTGCTGCTGTTCTTTTGTGCCTTATATGCAAAATGAATTGTGCCTGGGCTGAATTTCCTGACTCTTCTCTATTCCTCCTTTCACTAGTAGCTGAAGCAATAAGAACGAAGCAGTGCTAGTCAGTTGTCAATGCAATAAGGTTCAGGGAGATGAGTGTCAGTCCTTTATTCATCTCTGATGATCTTCCACAGTGGGAGTCAAAAAAACTGGAAAACATACTAGTTCCAGTGTAAAAATATAAAGTGCTGAACAAACTGAGCAGTCCAGAAAAAAATTACAGGTTTATTTACTGGTGTGTTTCCCATGAGCTATGAACACAAGATTGCTTGGAGAATCTGGTAGATGCTTACAGTATGGTGAGTTTTGCAGGCAATGCAGAAATTCCTCTCATCCCCTGTACTATCAGCATGATACTCAGCCAAATTTTTCTACAAATCACTGAGGCAGAAATCTTTGTGCAGACTGCTCCATGCTTTTGCAGCCTCTTTGCAGCCCCATGACAGATGCAGCTCTAGGTTTACACCTTCTAATCCTAATCCTAGGATTTGCTAAACTTTAGCTCCGCCAGCGCTGAGGCCCACATGAACCAGCTGACACGGGAGAAACCTTTTCACAGTTTGCACTGGTGTTTTTCAGCCCTTTCCAGTCTCATACCCACGGCAGGCCTGTGCTCCAGCTCCCCACAGCCCTGCCCTGGGTCCCATTGAGCCGAGCCCATGCACCTGCCCGGCCTCAGGCTGTGCCCAGTCACCCACCCCTGGCAGCACCTGACAAGACCTGGCATTAGCTGAGCCTTCATCCCCCGTAGCCCAGAGCAGCAGCCTGCACGGAAAAGCTCTCCAGGGGAAAAAAAAATCCTTTTGCGGCCTACACAGTCATGTGGTGCCCAAATCAGCTCAATCTGCAATGATGACTTTTTCCAAGAAACATCAATATTTAATACTTCCTGAGCATGTGAAACAGAGGCTCAGCTGTTGGGACTGTTTGACTTCCAGCCAAGGACTTTGCAAAGCAAATATGAGTGATCTGCCATGGGTGTTCCAAAGTATTGCCCATATTCACTACTAAGAGAGCAAATAAAACACTAGCTATAGAAATTACTACATCTGAAATCACACATCTTCTTACCAAATATTTAATAAGTTCAGTCTCTTCTACCTATGTATTGTTCAGGTAAAAGCAATAGAAAATAAAGCCCAGTTCAGAGATTAAAACCTGAATCTCAAAATTCAGATATGGAGCATGATTTTTAAGTCCAGTCCCAGCACAAGCGAAACTGCACAGCAGCCAGAGCTCCCACATAAGCAGTTGATATATCTAGAACTGTATACCCTGCTGAAGGCACACCTCCGTGATATTCTCTCCAACAAGACAATGATCTTCTCTCTGTCTACTAAGATGAACCCCCAGGATGGCCAGGGGCTGGAGCATGCAACATGGGAAGAGGTGTTGCAACAACAGGATTTACTCAGTCTTGAGTAGGTGAAGGGGAGCTCTTGGTGTTGCCTACAACTGAGGAGAGGGTTTAGAGAAGATAAGGCCAAAGACTCCCTCTTGGAGGTGCAAAGGACAGAACAGGAGGCAAAAGACGCAAATTGCAACATGGGAAAGCCAAATTATACAACAAGCACCTTTTTCTACCACAAGCACAAACAGCCACTGAAACCTAGCCTCAGAATTTAGAAAGTCCATCCAGAGATAGAAAGCTCCATGAAACAGAGCCCTGAGTAACCTGATGTAACCTGCTGTAACCTGCTCTGAGCAGGGAGACAAGATGACCTCCAGGTATTTCTTCCAATTGGAATTATTCTGTGATTTTACAAACCTTAGCTTTTAAGAAGCATGCAAAATATTCCTATAGATATTTTAGTATAAGGCTTTAAACATTTGTTTGTTTGACAAATACAAAGCCAGCAAGAGATAAAACCAGATTCTGCTGTAAATTAAAGAGGAATTTTGTTTTCATGAACATCTGGAATATGTATGTGCAATTGCCATGCTGCTAAACAAAGAGCTGGCATGAAGAAAAAGAAAAGGATCTGTTTTCTTTTAGGATATTGTCCCTTGGACCTAACATAATGTATAATGTGTTTGGGGTTTAAGTGTAGTGATTTGTTTGGAATTAAATATAAACATAATTTCCAAAATTCAAGAATAGTGCTTTATGGCAAAACCAGAGATAAATCTCAGTCAGAATACCTCTGTAAGAGCTATCTCCTGAAAGTATTGAAAAAGTTGTAAATGCTTCACAGGTACCATTTCAGAAGTTACTTTTGTCTGCAGGTATCTGGATTCCAGTGGTAGTCACTGTAACTTAAGCTCATAAGCCCTTCAATAGTTTTTGAAAATGGTACTGAATTATTTGAAAATGGGTTCTGAATTTATCCCATCTCACTGCTCTTGGAAAACTGGCCTCTTCAGCAATCTTTAATTCTTTCTTTTAGGAATACATTGTTTTGTATACATGAGGTACTACTCACTTTTAGCTTAAGCTAAACATCAAACTTTCAGTCTGTACATACTCTTCATATGCAGGTGTAAACTTCAGCCTAGGTCTATGCCATCCTTATGCATGGCAATTTCTTAGCAACTCTATTAATGGGAGAGTTATAACCTCAGTTAGGTACCTAATTTCTACACACAGAATATAGGAAGATTAAGGCACTTGGCTTAATGCCAGCTTCCTGTGCTGCAAACATATAAATTGACCCACAGGGAGCACTGAAGACGGACATTTCTGAAACCATGTCTTTTTCCTAGGCCACAGCTCTTTTGTAGCTCAAAACTAGGCACCGGTGTGGAAAAAGGAGTCACAGCCACAAATTTCTTTCTGAGTGTAGTCACAAAGTCACCAATAAAAGGCTGCACCTCTCTTTTCTTTTAGATGTGGCTGCTGGAGGAAGAGAATTGAAGCTACAGCACCTGCTGAACCCTGCTCTCCAACATCTAAGGAAAGGCTTGTTCCCTCTCACTCACTGCCAGTGGCCCTGTGGATCCTGCACTCTTCCCTCCACAGTGAAGCATTTTCACCTAACATTATTGTTAATACAAGAGAAATCACCTATTCCACCCCTGCATATTATTTAAGGACATTCTTTTGGGTTGCATGAGCTGTCGTTTTTTACTCTTTCCAGGTTCAGGGATGCCAAGAACCCAGTACTTCAGTTTGCTGAAGAAGGGCATAAAATTCTTGGTCACTATACAACTCCAGTACATTCATACAATACAGTGTGGTTACCTGAGGCACAACATATATATGTTATCACTTTTTCCATCTCTATATATTCCATGTGTGTGTGTGTATATAAGCTGTGTCCTGGCATGAAGGTAAGCTTCATTCAAGCACAGAGTTCTACTCAAAGGCATATTGGTTTTGACTTTTCTTGAGGTTAAGTCCATCATCAGCCATAAGAGAAGCAAAATTTTTACATGTTCTCTCTATTTTCTCATTCCTACTACTCATTAAGTGAAAGCAATGTGCTGAGCACAATATAAAGAAAAAACTCAGTGCTGTATCTTGTGCCCATGTTCAAGACATCCTGAAGATTTTGCTTTCTGTGATACTAGATGTCAACAATGTGTAACAAACTCTTATGTATTTAATTAATTATTCTTAAAATATCACATAATGTAACAGTGTGATTACTACTTACACACAGGTCTTGTTTTTAGAAAGAAGGCAGCTTTAGAAGGACAAATGTGATGAGCCAGCAATACCTGAGACAAATTCTGATTTCCTTTCTCATTGATACTAAATTCAGTAAGATTATTCATAAAATGCCCTTTGTATTTCCTGCTCATATTTGTGGACAATTAGTTTACTGATCTCCTCCTTTGAGTCCTCTGTGAAGGACACAGCCTCTATGAAAACTCTCCAGCCCTTATTGCCTTAGGTATGCCTAGCTTACCTTCTTTGACTGATTAATCCTATTGACTCATGTGTTGCCAGCTTATCAGTCCACTCTTCACAGGTGAACAAAGGAAATTTTATGCAAGGGCTGCTCCTATGTCTTATGTTAATCAAAATTTACTGATTCAGGTTTTTCCTCCTCCCCAATATCTTTCCAGTTTGCAGACAATTACATTACTTTACATAGTGCACACTTGTCTGCAGCATTTATCTGTGTTGTAGTGCTTCTCTGCAGCAGACAGCATGTTGGTGCCTGTGGAGTCTCTGAATTCCTGAAGATGGGAACCAGATGCTACCATAACTATGCATACAAAAAATACTATCTTCCTATAAAAAAGCCCTTGAAAGACTTTATTCAGATTTTATGAGCCATCAAGTGGAACAGCTGGGATTTTTCTTTTTTTTTGGTAGAGTTTTTTTTGTTTGCCTTTTTTTCTCAATTCAATAATTTTCAAGCATAGAAATTTGCCCCAAAGCATTTGCCTTCAGACACAATATGTTTTTATTTCAGCTTTTGCTGCTAAATTCTACTCTTCGTTTATATGTCAAAATATTAGGATGCTCTTTTCCCACTGTCACGATTTTTACGCATACACTTGTGTCAGGAGTGAAACAACCATCATCTTTTTTGACTGACATCCTCAATCCAAGAGGCAAAGGAAGAAGCAAAGCCTTTATAACTTTAGGAAGGCTTTTTCTTTTTCTTCCCCTAATGATATATACACTGAGGTACTTTCTGTAACTGACAATAAACGGATAGAATTTCAAAGGAACGGAAAAACAATACACCACTACAGCAGATGTGTGCCCAGAGAAGCTATGAAAAAACAAAGATTTCCACATCTTGTTGCATAAAAGGGCAAAAATGAAAATCACAGCTAATGGCAGTTTAACAGAAACAAGCAAGCAAAATCCTCTGAAGTTCATCAAAAAAAACCCTTACAATTAAAATACTTACTTTTAAATCATTCCTGTACAGATTAAGAAAAATAATAATTTACTCCTTTCTTCATGGCAATTTTTTCTCATGCTTTGTTAGTGTTGCTATCTGAAAGAGCAAAAGAAATACTTTTTTTCCTTGTTGCTGCACCTTCACACACAACTGAGTATGTCTTCCCAGATTGTTAAGTGTGACAATTATGACTCTCTAATGCAGCTTCCTACACAGCAAAAGCAATGGATCTTCTCTACATTAAACCTCTTGGAGCCCACACAAAACGTGGTTACCTTCAGCTTTTTTATTTCAAATATCAATTCTAATTTAAAAAACAGACTCTAAAAGACAACTATTTGTTGTTTGCTACCCTTGTTCACTTCAGCAGGTCATTGCACTTTCCTAAATGTACTTCCTAAACATGCACATTTCATTACCATTCAGGATTTGTCTAGATCCAACTTCCTGCCATTACATCCTGACATGCTTTTGTCTGCTAGACTAAAGCCCTCCAGTATCACGTTTCTGTTCCCTGCAGAGGTTCCCTGCACACTGTCAACACATCTCTCTGTAAATCTCTTTGATAAACTAAAGTCAAGCTGTTCGAAGGCATGGTTTCTAAACTG
Organism: Sinosuthora webbiana; assembly: GCA_013397395.1. NCBI lineage: Eukaryota > Metazoa > Chordata > Aves > Passeriformes > Sylviidae > Sinosuthora > Sinosuthora webbiana. The sequence goes on from VXBN01015735.1 coordinate 75,109, forward strand.
TTAATCATCTGAGGGCCTCTTCCCAGAGCCTTCTTCATTTTTTCAACATCTTTCTTGACTGTGGACAGCAGAACTAAACAGAGTATTCTATCCATGGCCATATCTTCTACTTCTAATGCAGAGCTAATTCTTCACAGCCTGTCTTCATATGTTCATCTTACAAATATAAGAGTTGCATTAGCCCTCCTGGCCACAGTGTCCCACTGTGAGCTCATATGCAACTAAAATCATGACACAGATCTTTTCCAATAGCTTGTTCTCAGTCCACTGGTCCCTCTGCCATAACCACGGTCTACATTCTTTACTGTTGGTTTTATGATATTACATTTGATCACTGTTACCAGCCATCTTCCCAGCACCACTTGAAAGGTTTAACAATGTTTTTCCATTTAGTGCTCTTCTCTATTTCTACTGAGTCCCAACAGGAGCAGAGTCATTTAACATGATACAGAATTTCATCTAGTTTCATCTGTTTAATGCATTCCCAGTTTGTTTCATATTGCTGTAATGTATTAATCAAGAACTCACAGGGTGTTAAACCAAACAGCTCAGTGAGATATATATAGTATTGTATCAGTTGTACTTTACTAACTGAACATGCAGTCACCTCAGCAGTAACATTTCAAGCCAGTATTACCAACACATGTTTTCCATAACCCTAAACTCATTGACAGTATTTTTTTTCTTGCTGTATCCCATCATAGGAATTTTCCTCTTTGTCCTGCATCAGTGTCATCTCCAGTATGTTTTATGGGGACCTGGACAGTTTTACTAAACTCCTGAATAGATAATAAAGGTAGTATGCCTTAAACAGTGACATATTACCTCCCTGGTGTCCCCAGAATTTAATGATTTAGTAAAATACTTCTACTTCCTCTTCAGTGTTTTGTTTTCCTTCCTTCTGGACCCATCCCCATGCATTGCTTGATGGAAGAGATATATGCATTCTTATTTCTATCAGCCCTCAACATTATTTCATGACTTCTGTAATATAAACTGTTCCTCTTCAACTTGTGGACTCACAGGAATACTTTTTTCAGCTTTCATTATGCAAGTCCACTTCTGATCTGCATGCATACAGAGAGAAATTGGGGGAAAAAAAGAACCCTACACAATCTAAATATGTGAAATCTAAAGACTCATAACTCAGAGATCCAAGAATTTGGGGCTTTTTTTCTCCTCATGGTTTGCATCTCACCCATGACAAGTAATAGTTCAGGCTGATAGAAATGCTAGCTTTGGAGCACAAACCCTATTGAGAAAACCAAGATAAATCAGAATAAGCAACTTTCAAACATAAAGCCTAAGGCTAATTAAATGACCTGAACTAGAGGCCATGAAGCCCTTGGGAATCTGAACAGTGCTATCTTGCAGGTTTTAGAAATAAGTAGTTGGACGTGACTCAAGTGTCTCTCACCTTGCACAACGAATCAGGTATTTCCACAATATAACATAGCTCATTAAAGTAGTTGTGTTTTAATACAAGGTTGATGCTGCTGTAGGAAAGGACATACAAAGAGGTATTCAGAAAAGAAACAACTATAATTTCTGCTAAGGTTGTATTTTCTGTCTTTGCCTAGATTTCCATAGTTTTCACTCACTCAGCATTCTTTCTTAGATTCAAAGAGATAACTATCTTGGTTCTTTCCTCTCATGACTGTTGGGATTATAAAACCAAAGATCACATCACCAGTTAGCAGCAGCAGTTTTTTAGCCTGGTTATTCCAAAAAATGTACTAAAATACAACCGACATGAATCCCTGACTATACTCTAACAGGATATTTGAATCCATTTCCCAATTTAGACCAGAAGAAGAGAGATAGTAAAGAAATCAAGTCTCTATTGATTTCCTGAAAATAGACAGTTGAAGAGGCAGACCCTGTCAACACTTTGATTGAAGATATCATTGAAAATTCTTTATTAAACAATAGAAAATACACTTGAAGGAAAAACCTCTGGAATTCCCTAATCATACAAAAATACCTAAAGCTACATCCCAAACACACAAAATCTCAAGAAATGCGTTCACAGGGAAAATTGTGACTGTTAGTTGCAATGTTTCTGTAATTACTTATGAATGTGTACATTCATTCTTTGTTTTATTCTTTAACAGGTCTGTCTCCTGAAAGACAACCAGTACTGTCAAATCAAGATGTGTGGCAGAAAGCTCTGGAGTCCCTGTCCTGCATGCAATACATTCATATATTCTTAAATTTAAGTAACTCAGAAGACACCAAGAATTTGACTGAAATACGCCAATGGACAGCAGTTGTGAGATGGGCATCATGTCCAATTTACAGCTGAGAAAAGAGGTGAGCTTCTAAATCTCTGTTTGCTATGAGCCACCTAGTCATGTATACAGGTGCACTGTGGTCTTATATTTTATAAGCACATCACAGGGATGAATATATACAAGTCCAACCAGCAGTTGTCTACCTAATATTAGACCATGTGGCAATAAACAAATACTTCAACATTTCAGCTCATTTTTTGTTGGGTTTTTATTCTGTGAGCAAGGAAAACTAAAATGGCCTGTGTTCCTTGGTATTTGTAAGGAAAAGCCAGGCATTCAGCAGTTGAACAGATTGCTCTCAAAGTTAAGAAAACACTGACTGAGCACGTGATGGAGAGTGCTACAGCCAAGGCAAAGCACAGCTGAATTTCAAGGCTGCTGGGGCAGCAGTATAACAGTACTTGTGACAGGAAAGCAGTAATCAGAATAAAAGTTTGCCACTCTGAACTTCCAGGTGTTTAGGAAAAGGTCTCGTTACTATGGATTTATGATCTCTTTGAGCAAAGGTTATTTTGATGTTTTTAAAAACTGAGAGAAAAAAACAACTGGTGGTGCATATAATTTTCTGCTTTAGACAGTGCAACTACATCAATTCATCTTTCTCTCCCCACAAATCAAGACAGAGACACTGTAAATCAGAACTCTCATGTCAAGGTTTAAGGGAAGCAAGAAATATGCAAAACAGTAAATCAACATGAGGTTTTCTATACTATAGCTGGCAGTCAGAACTATAGTAAAAGTCAAAAGATTAATGCTGACCATTTTCATTTCCACTTCCCTAAGAGTAAAAAGCAAGATAGAACACCAGGAATCTTTGGTAACAGGTGCTGAGGGATTACTGCATATGCTGCCAGCAATTTTTCTCAATGTCTATGTCAGGTTTCAGGGAAAGGCAGTGTTGAAGGAAGGAAATAGCCTTAATTCCTTTTAAGATTTTCTAAATCAATGCAGGGAGCGGATGTTCAGGTAGCCAGTATTCTGGCACTCAAGAAGCCCTATTAGAAATTAGAAGACAAAACCTATGCTTAATTAGATTCCCCTTTTCAATCTATTGAAATCAGCAGAAAATCACAAGATGTGACAAGAAGTAGAAAAGGAGTTATCTCTGTTTTAGCATAGTGTATGGAGAGCAGCAGGAATTCAACTTCCATACACCTACATACTTTTGTAGTGAATGCTTGAAATGACGTAGAAGAATTAGGAACACAAATCCATGAAAAACTGCCTCCTTCTTTAACAAACCACTAAAACAATCAGGGCCTCAGAGCCAGATCATCAGCATGCCATACTCTTCCCTGCACGCAAATCATTTATTGGTACACGGCATCTAAGACATGAGAGTCACAGCAAGACAGGGCCAGCACAGTCATTTACAGGTCTAAAGCCTTTTATCTGTAACAGCAGCCATCAGTAGAGTATGGATAGACATGGCAAACTCTAAGCTAAGGGAACATCTCAGAACATGGGACGAAGGCCATTACTAATTACTGAAGACAGGAAGTGTCTTGGTTACCTCCTTCTGCCTTGATGAGGGCTACGTAACACTTAGGGCTTCTAAAAGCACTTACATGGCATGAAGTAGATTAAGTAGGTGTTTACATTACTGGCCCTTTTCATTGTAATATAATCAGCTGTTGACTCAGGGATATCAGAGAGATGAAGGGCATTTGCCTTCTAGGTGAATGGATCTTTGGTTATCATGCATTTTCATGGATTTGTACTTGAGAAAATAAGCAGACAGAAAAAAAGGAGGAAAAAGTGTATATAAATGCATTGTATTCACAGATGCAATTTTGAATCTAAAAACTGAACACAACTGATTATATAAAAATTAGTAGGGAAAATTAATTCCACACATAAGGTCAAATTTCTGTCTATCTAAGAAAGTAAAAATTAAAATGGTGCAAAAGACATTTTTACAGAAACAACAGTTTCTAAACACCACTGATTCCTACAAGAATCAGAAAAATCTGTGATTCTGGGTTTTAGGCAATATATACTGGGAAAAAATAATAATGAATTATACTTATGAGACAATGTCTTTTAATCCATTTTAAGATAATCTCTTAACCAGAAAAAAATCCACATAATGTGTCCTTTGCTTTACAGAACCAGATATTCATTGCATGACAGAGAAACATTCTATCTCAAAACTTTACAAAGAAAAAGGGAGGAAAGGGGCAAATTTTCTCAAAACTGTGAAAGGTTAGTTACACAAGAAACTGCAAATCTTGATGACTATTTTGATAACAACACTATTTAGTGATTACCATTACCATCAATACAAAAAAAAAACATATGTGGGGCCAGTGCAGGTCAGAAAACACTGGCCTTGTGCAGCACATAGAAGCAGGTGTAGCATATTTCAATAAAGACATAACATCAAAGTAACATACCTTTCACAGGCTGGAAATTTAATTTCTCTGTTCAATGGTAAATAACTTGTTCCTGGGTATTAATCTTTTCATTTAGATTTTTCTAAATAGGTATATTTTTAAAACATGCTTAGACCATAAAACGACATTTGTTAACTTTAAATGTACAGAGTTGTTTACCTTAAGTGGATTACTTTGATACTAGGAACATGAGGAGGATTTACATCCTTTTCATCAGTTACATGCTTTGAGGCTAAGCAGATGGCACACCCCTGCAAGTACAGTATTCTGTGATAATCTAGGGGTAGTTTTAGCTTATTTCTTTTTATAGCACCATGGGTCACTCCCCGAACCCTATTTAAAAAGCAAGGTCCATTATCAGTATTTTAAGATGTGAATGCAAGCTAATAATCTGCAACCAATATACAGTGTCTGTAACTGGCATAAAGATTCAAATTACTTTTGTTCACAGCCCAGTGCCAACTTAAACATATCCCAACTAGATTTCCAACCCAGGTCTAAAGAGTGTATATATTTTCTTAAGCTTTTGTTTAAATAATGGCAGCATGCAACATCCAAAGGTTCAGACACTGTTGTTTCAAATATGTGCCCTACGCAATTCTTGTTAGAAATGGACCTACACTGGAACCTTGCTGTTAAGCTTTTTCTTTTCTTTTCTTTTCTTTTCTTTTCTTTTCTTTTCTTTTCTTTTCTTTTCTTTTCTTTTCTTTTCTTTTCTTTCTAACAACATGAACTGATTCAAACAAAAGCATCATGGGGAGTGTGTTAGTTTTGAAAAAAAAAAAATCACTGGAAATTGTTGGGTACCCAAGATAGACCTACCATGCAAAATTAGAGGTCATTGAAAAATACCTTTGCTTTCCCTCTTCCAGATGTGGCACTGAAGTCCTAATGTTTTCATTGCATATCAGATCATTGCCTCCACTACTACAAACTGACTATTCTTGCATGTAACTCACATAGTCTTTCTCAAGATTTTCGTTTTGTTTACACTGAACCATAGAAAAAGAGTATTCCTTATGCCTCAACTGCCAGCTTTCTTTCTCTTCAGGAGAGTCACAATTCCCTTCTGACTGGCATTTAATTTATATACATGAAATAACACCAGTAACAGAAAGCAGAAACAGCCCGTTAGTTAGGGCTCTCACAGCAACGGGAAGCACAGAAAAGGAGTGACTATGAACATAGATCTCTTGCATTACTCAGGAATGTTGAGCAAATATGAAAAATCAGCCACTGAAGTTGTGCACTCAAACCTAGGTGCCAATTTCAAACGTTTCATGGTCTTTCAGGAAGACTGAGATCATTGTGATTAAAATTTCCCCCACCAGCCAGCCTAAGACAGGCTTTGAAGGTAGAAATATTTCTGAAAATGATTCACAGATGTTTCCAAACTTGCTGCCAGCATTCCTTCTGAAAGATAGTCTGTGGATCTTCTATCTTAACATTCTTTTTATGTATTTCTTAGGAAGTATATGATAAGGATGAGGGGAAAGACTCAGAAATTCTGATTAGTGTTACTAATATATTGTTCTTCCAAATCTAAGAATCTGACCACAATTTAACTGTTAAATTTAGTTTGTTCAGCTAATGAAAGAAAATCCTGTTAGATTCTGCATAATTCAAACAGCAAGAAACCAAAACATGTTTTCACCCGAGTCGCAGAAAATTATTTTGTCTGAAGATGTTGAGGTGACAACTATTTAACATCAAGAACTTCCCAAACAGTGCCCAAACTAGGGAACCCCTGCATGGCTTGAAAGAGCGACTGGGTCCACCACTGTTCAGCATGAAGAAACATTATCATCTGAGTCGTCTACTGTTCAGACTAAAATATTCTTTAGAAAGGCACAGACAAGCAGCTATCACTATCTGACAATGTTCAGAGGCTCTTTCCTGAGAGGTCTCTGAGGCTTCTGCAGCTCCAATGGCCTGGGTGTGCCTGCACAGCCTGATGTGCACCTGCAGCTGTCACAGGAGTATTGACAGCAGATTCCTGACCTGGCTCTCACATCTGCCAGTGGCACATTTCAGCTACACCAGTTACAGCCAGACTACCCACACAAATCCAGTGTTTCTTCTGGGGACATTCCCATCCCAAAGCTGGGCTCCATGGAACAAGAATATCCTCTTCAACCCATTTCCTTCTCTGCTAGCTGATGTCTCTGTTTCTTACCTGTTTTTCCCGTTCATGTTCTGAAAAATTCTCTGTTGCAATGCCAGGAAAAAATTATTTTTGTAAACTTGCCCCAGACCTCCAGAAACCTCAAGCCAGGACATTAAAATGGTGTGCCTACAATACATAGTAGTCTTTAAGGGAAAGCCCTGGTGTTTCCGGATTCCTTTGAGCTTTAAAACAGACATATACACAAAGATTGTATAGACTAACTATAAGGAAAAAACAGCAAACATCAAAAGCTGTGTGATTAAAGGAAGTTTTCCACATGTATGCAAAAAACAGGGAGGCATGAGATTCCAGGGTTTCCGGAGTGCTAAGTAATGAAAACAGCACAGCAGCTTTAACAAGAGGGCCCCACAAATACTGTCTTCATATCAGCTTTGTAGTCCATGCAAGATGCAAGAGAATGTTAAAAAATATTCAAAAAGGATTCTCCGGAATGGAAGGGAAATGTGTAAAATATTCAGCAGCATTTTGAACACAACATTCACTCTACCCCTTTGGCCATAGTGCACTGCCTCACCTCCTCCTCCCCTGCTGCCATATCACACAGGGATGGGGAATGAGTGAAGAGAGGATCACCAGCAGTTTTTCCAAGAATTAAGGTAACTGTAAGTAGAGCTTATCCCACATTGAGTAGCTGAATTATATATGCATTATACATGCAACTAAGTTTGTCTATTCTTATTTTGTCTTATTGCAAGAGCTTTTTAAAAAATTGGACATTCCGTTTGAAAAACATGCCTTGCAACATCTACAACAGTAGCATTGTGTGGCCCTCTTTAGTGTTTAGTTGCATAAAGACATGGAAAATGATCCCTAGAACAGATTTTTCAGGATACTTTCAACATTATCTCTATTCCCATTAGGCTCAATTAATCCAAATATGACTATATCTGATTTCAGACTGAGGCAGGCTTTTGTTCCAAACACACTGACTAGCAACAGGAAACAACTTTAAAGACTAACACTCAAAACTATCTCCTCCTCAAAAGATTTTTACCCTTTTTTACATGTCAAGTGAAATGGGCTTCTGTGTCTCTCCTTTGTTCTCATGCAAAGTTCTTCCTCTCCAACAATGCAAGTTCACTGTGATGGGGCAAAAAAGGAGCAGCACCAAGATCCCAAAAACTTTAATGTATTGTCACAGACAACAGAAAGGCTCTGGTCCAGTTTCGACTTCTAGTTCATGCATTGGGCTATCACCCTCAAAGAGACTACTGAAACTCTACAGCTCATTCAAAAGAGAGAGCTTTTTCATTCAGAAGGGCAGGTTTATTTTCAGAGTAGTCAGGCCAAAACTGAAGTCAGAGTCCCAGAAGTTTTCTCCATGTAGAAACCAGCATAGATAGGAATAAAATTACTATGCCCCTTGGCCAGATAAAGCTTCACAGAGACACCAGGGAAACTAGTGACAGAAGGCCCTTCCCTCATTTCTTTGGCAGTATCAGCAAGGAATCTACTAATCCCTTAACTGGGGTGGCACACTCCTACTACATTGTGCTGAGAGGACACAAGGCAAAAGGCTGGCACACCTTAGGCTGCAATGGCCCAAAGATGCTCTGCTTCTTAGGACAAAGACCCAAACTGAAAGCAGAAGTTAAGTCATGCAAAAAAAATCTAAAATGCTCTGTAAATGATTCATTATGAGTAAAGTATCTTAACATTATTTCACATTCACTAAATGAATTATTCTCATCATGGATGTGTACTGGTAAGAAGCAAGATGATGCTAAATTAGCATGATTGAAGCATATCAGAGACAAAAATGAGTGATAGCCCTAAACAAAAAGGCAAATTTAGTGCTTGTCGCTAAAAGCACAATTGATTGAATTCAGTTTCTGTGTCAGAATCACCATTAGAAATTCATTATTCATACCTGTATCATCTAATATTCATAAGCCTACCAGCTGAGCACTTTGGACAGTTTTCAGTGTCTGTTCCTTTAACTCATTCACATACTGTCCCCTAGGAATCCAGATGTGTCATAAATTCCCTCACAGCAATATCCCAACAAATGACAATTCACAGAAGTTGCAGCCCTTTTAGCTGGTTTGGAAATCTGACAGTCAGAGATCATGAAATGTAACAGTCAATTATTGAGACATCTGATAAGTCTCCTGGTTTTTAAAAACACTGAGAGTCACTGTGGCCTAAGGATACTTCTCCATGGTTCAATGCCAGCTGTAGGCCAGTCAAGTGACTGTCACTGTTGAACTAGTAGTGCCTGAGAGCAGAAAAATTATGAGCTCCCAGTATTCCACGCCTGATATTTCTGAAGTAATTACAACCAAAAGTTCCAGGGATGCCTTGACATTTCCTCCGTAGTATAGTATTTTAGTTAATTGGGTTTTTTCCTGATGATGGATGACTTATATCTGAGCCTCATCTGAGGTTTGCTTTGCTTGTTAGGAAAGTTAGAGTGAAATACTGTGGGTCATTATTCAAATTTCAAAAGAATAGGTTTTGCTCTTCAACTCTGAACTTCAGCTTCACATTGGCAAATTTCTCTGGCTTTGTAATAATTTCTTACTTGCTCACTGTGAAAACACAGTATTGTGACACACATTCAAAAAAAGGATATATAGCTGGTAGTCACTACTCCATGTGCCACTGACAACCATAAAAAGCAAAAGCTTAGAATTCACAGGCCTGGTACAAAGGACATTTTCACATTGTAAACAGTGCACCATCTTAATGAGTTAGACAACCACTGCCTTCTACTTCACATTTTAGAATACACCTACAAGTAGGTCCCTATGCTTCTTACTACAACTTGGCAGAAATGCAAATAGACACAGAAAATGCAAAATAAAAATCAGTGATTCAGATTTGGAAAACAACTTGGTGATTTTCTTGTTAAAAGGTCAACCAGTGAACAACTGACTTGAATTTCCTGCTTAAATTGCCAGCAGATGATGTAACTTGAAATCCAGGACAAAAGTGACTTACGAAAGTGATATTAATCTAATTGTGCAACACCCCAAAATAAGCAGGCACTTTGTCTTGCAACGTATAGCTTAAAAATCAACAGTCTAAACATGAGATCTCTGCTGGACCAAGCGCACCCAAGAATTCACAACATCAGCTAGAAGCTAACAGAGTTCTACTTAAAATGCTATGATTTACACTAGGGATTTTGAGTAAATTTAATTAGTTTCCTACATTTCAGCAGAGTATATTAAGAGCAAATGAATTCTCTCAGCATAAACAATGAAACAATGAAGAACGAATTAGTTAAGTCATCTTCATAAATCAATTCATGCTAAAATATGTGCTAATCCCAATCTGCACTCCAGCTAGATATTACCATGTGTGTACATTCAGCAATTTTAATTTAAATTGCCTGCAGTTAAACAAGAAAGGGCAGCAAACCAAGACCACTGTCATCATTCACATTTGCTATTGCAGCATCTCATCTGTAAAGAAAAAATGGCAGTTGCCCCAAACAACTGGATCTTCTAAAATGCTACGCTTAATCCTTTTACACGACTCACTTGCTGTATGACACTGATCGAACATGTGCAGCCCTCATGCTGGTGAGGAAAAATAGGAGAGGAAAATCCTTTTTACAGATTTACGGAGTCCAACAACTTTATAAGTTTTCCATTCACCTTTAAAATAAAATAGAAGCATGTGGAATTACTAATAGTTTGTCTCTCTCAAGGGAAGGAAGCTGATTGGAAAGTGCTTGAGGCGCTCACTCAAAGTTCACTCCATGTTTTGAAATCAAGATCTCTCACTGGATTGGATTGGCAGTGCTATAATAATGGCTTATTCTCCAGTTATTTCATTACTCTTCCCAAGTCAATCTTTTAATTAATAAAAAGCATTAAAAGACTGAGATTATTTCAATGTCTTTTGTTACATAAGGATTCAACTGGGCTAAAGAGATTCTGTTTTGCAAAGAGCACATTTCTGCACAAAAAACCCCGTTTTTGTTGGTGATAACTGATATTTCACTTATTAGCTGACATGCCCATTTAACAAAACATTTTACTAACAAATTAATCAAGATAGCCACAAGGTTTTTAAAATTAAACTTTATCTCATTGATTTTTTTAACAATGTCTGAATATTCAACATAAAGCATGTTCCAAGGCTGAATTTAGATCCTCAGGTTAATTTAGTGGAATGATGGGGACTGAAGCTGAAATCAGAAACCTCAGCTTTTCAATCTGAAAGTGAAACCCTGATAATTTCCCTAGATGGAAGTAAAATTCAATAAAGAAGTCAGAAGATTGCCACCAAACTGAACTAGCCACCTCCAGTCAGCTCTATAGTTAATTGTCTCAGGAAATTACTTGGATGGGCCCTTCTCATTGAGGGCATACACCCCTCTAAATATGTCACAAAGTCAAGTGCTATTCTGGGAGGGCAATCACATTTAAATCCAAATCGAGCGTTAAAGAGATATTTTACAGAAGAGGGTAGAAGTATCATCCCATTTTACAGATAAATGCATGTAGGTGGATTAAACAACATTTTCATGGTAATTCCTGCAAGCTTGTGATAGATCTGTATTTACATCCATGTTTGGACGTGTACTGTAGCGTGTCAACCCCATTTCTTCACTACAGAGATGTCTCCTTTAAAAGAAATTATGTGTCCAGAAAAGGAAAATCTGGTAAATCTCTCTTACCTGGCAAAAAATGATGCTGCCACCGAGGTGCCTGTGGATACTTCACTGGCAACATATGTGCTCTGGGAAGCAGGGAAGCTGTACAGGGAGGGTTTATCTGCATTGTAGCGGTTCAATGCTGCTTCAGTCAGGCCCTCTCGACTAGTCTCTGTCATAAGCTGAGATATCTGAAGACAGAAAAAAACAGAAGTGTCATCAGCTAAAGCTCACTGGCTGACCACTTGTCCTAGGGTGACTATGATGCCTGTATCACCAATCGTCTGTTCTGTGTATGCTGTGTATTCTGTACCTTTAAGACTGGTTCTGAGAGTGAGCAGGGAGAGAAGAAGCGCGCAGTTTGTTTTGAAAACTATTCACTCCTCTGCACTTTTTTTTTCGTCCTTGGTCGGTGCGTGTTCACCAAGCGCACAGACACCAGAGAGAGGTTTTTTTTTCCTTTTAGTTAGTTTAGCTAGCTGGGGCAAGAAAAAGGCTTCCTAGACTGTTTTTTCCCCTTTTTCTTGGGACTGTTTAAATCTACTGTGGACTGAAAAACCCAGAGGAGCACCAGGAGCTGCACTTGTGGCCCACCGGGGCCTGGACCTCGGCATTCTCCAGCGCCGAAGGGACTGGGACTGATAAAAACTGAGAGAGAGCCGAGCGAACTCCCAGCAAGGACTCTCAGTTTCACCATTTCTCTTCGGAGCAGTGAGAGGTTTTATTGTTCCGTATTGTTAATTTCTTATGCTTGTGGGCAGTTTTTTTGTTAAATAAATAGTTTTTTCCACTTTTCTCCGAGGAAGTTTTTTTCCTGGACCGGCTGGGGGAGGGGCCATTTGGGGTTTGCTCTCCAGATTTGGGGTTTGCTCTCCAGAGGAGCCCCATTTGGAGGTTTTCCTTCCAAATTTACCCTAAACCAGGACACCACTCCTAATCCAGCAATGCCTCCAGATTGCAGATGGAGTAAGAGAGAGGCACTTCATTCACTCCCTTTTCGCTGCTCTGTGAACCAACTTATTGCTGCTTTCATACTAATCTACAGTACTTAAGCTCAGCTCTAACCTTGTCTGCATTAAAACTAATGGGATAAATTTATCCCATCACTAAAAATCTGTAATGTATACGGTTTTCCATCCATACAGAAAAGAAAGAGTAAAACATAATCCTTGCTTGGTCTTACCTCAAGATGAAAGAAAGACAGATTAGGTTTGTGCAAAATATGTATATTTTACTTGGGGGGTTGTGGGGGAATTAAAAAAACAACATTTTTTGTCTTTGCAAAATAACACCTCTCTAGTGTATTTAGCATTCCTGTTGACCTTTCTCCAGCAAACTCAACACACAGCATAGAAGGGATTCCCTCAGGATCTTAGACAATTTATCATCTCTGTGCAAAATTGGGATCATTATTATTTACTTTCATTGCCTTTCTTAAAAGGTTTTAAACATCATGTGTTTTCATTCTTCTGATGGTCCATCTAAATCTTTTTCCTGTTTGGAAGTCTCATCTCAGTCTTTCATTGTCTGAAAAGAATCAGAGTTCCATCAGACTTGACCCAGTTCTCCTCAAATCAACTGAAAGACCTTTGACTTCAGAGAAAGCTGGGTAAGCTCTACTGAAGCAACTCCTCAATACTTTGAATTCAGTTTCTTGACTTCTTCTGCATGAATTTAGAATGCTGTAATGTCTTCTCCAACACTTCTTGCAATTCCTAACAAATTCCCTTTCCTCCTTCCCTCATTTCCATGACAAATAGCTTCTGCTCACCAATGCGCATCACAGGATTGCAACATATCTAAAAAGAACTCTCTCATGTTATTGCTAGCAATCATCCATGGGATAGTTTCCTTCCCCCTGCAAAAAGTTACCAAGAGGTAGTCTCTCACCTGTTCAATTTCATGCCTCTACTTATCACCACAAAAACAACAAAACATCTTTGTGATGCACATAAAAAAAAAGTATTTGAAATAATCCTGAAGTTCTTTCTCCACTTAGGCTTGCTTTATTTCACCTGTTAAACATTTCAGTTAGTAAAAGCAAAGCTGAAGAACTGATTATTATTTGTGGGAGAAAGAAGACATGAAATGGCAACATTTTTTAGGCCAACTATCATACAACCTCTGTTTCTCTCATAGAAAATTGCTATCCATTCTGCCATAGCTAAGAAGATAATCTAAGTGTTTATCCTTATTTTACATACTTTTAGACCAATCAACTGCAATACTGCATGAACAGGAATGCGAAACTAGCCTCTCTACTTTTATGAGGAACCAGAAGAATTGCTGAAAGTGCCCCCATCATGTTAATCCCATGCTGAGCCATTCCAATTTACAGGATTCACTACACTGAATGAGCAGTGCTCTCAGAAGGCTATAGCTGAAAATCTGGGCTTAAATCATCTCATACTACTGGTAGAATACAGGAATTTAGGCTGCCTGCCAGGATACCTACTTGTATTTCCAGTGTGCCAGCAGACAGTTCTTCAGCGTCATGCTACCCTATGTATGTCCACCTGGGGCACCCAGCACACTTGAATTCACTAAACAATATTTCCTTAAATATTACGTAATACTTGATAACTCAGCTATTTGTCTTTGCAATGAACCAACACAAGATTCTGCTCTGTCCCCTTCAATTATCCTGAAACCAAATTCATCACCTTCCATGTTGAGAACTGCTAAACAGGCAGCTCTCCCTTCAGAGAGAAGGTATGTGTTGTTTGTACACATACAAACCTAGCCTCATCTTAGTTCATTCAATGCAAATATATGTAATCAGGATGGATCATCATTAATTAATTACCATTGTTGACAATGTCACTAGGAAGTGCTACTCCCATGGCAAATGGACAGCAGTTAAGAAGTTGGTGAGTTGACTTATCTCAGCTGTAATCATAACCTCCCCGTGTTCTGCCAAATAAAGATTTTCAGCTCCAAATATGAATTTCCACAGCCAGTGCAGTACACTTCTATTGGCATCAGCAGATCCCCTGAAGTTGTGAGATGGTGAGGCTTGAGAGCGGTATTTCAGACAGTTGCAAAACAGGAAAGTATTTGTGTGTCTTGGTGTTTAGGACAGCACAAAAGCCATGTCATATTGGTGACCTGGTTTCTGCAATTGTAGAGACTTTCTGATGATCCTCGTCCACATCCACAAGTCTAACATGAACTTCACAGAGCAAAAAGATTCCTCAAACTGATTGTGCACATTGCCTGAAAGTATCACTCTCAAGCTTCCCAGAAACTGTCTAGATGCTTGGTTTCCAAACTTTTTGGATAAGTAGTTCTTAAACACAAGTACTCGAAAATAAACACTTACCAAAGAGACATGAGATTGCTTTAGAAAGATATAAATCACTGCCCCTCTATGCACTCAGAGAGAAGTAGATATTAGTCAGCAAATAGAATATTAATGCTTTTTAATAAATGGGGATGAAGATTTTATAAAGCCTGTTATTTAGGTCAAATTATCATCTGCAAAAAGCAGCATCCCTGAGTGCCCTCCTAGAGACATCCTGGATGGACACTCATGAAACAGCATGTTCGGCTTGTTAAGGACCCTCTTGATCCTGAGGGTCCAGCAACACTGCCTCGTTTCCTTACCAACGCTGGCACACTTCCTAGGCAAAAAATCTGTTCCTTAGCAGGAACTCGCTCAGAACTAAATTCCAAATGTACATTATGTCTATCCTTGTGCTCTTTTCCTCAGCAGGTACAACTCTTAGTCAAGGGTGTATTACAGGGATACCAAAATGGGAACACACCTAAGACACAGAAAAATCAAGATAAAATAAAAACTGGCCTAGCCACAGTTCAGGATCTCCTAACCTAGAAATGATTTCCACTTTTAGCACTTTTTACTTTCTGCCATTGTGGGATTTTTTCAACAGTGAAATGTCTCCAGAAGCAATGAAAGCTGAAATGTAAACCTGAATTTCAGACATTCTCTAATTCCTAATCTGGGAAGCCTGCAACACTACTTTGTGTTACACAGGAAAAGGCCAACAGAAGTATCTTGTGGTACTGCAACACTCATAATCTCTAACAAGTTTTGTCTGCATGAGTTCAAGTCACTCTGTTGCTGTCTTTTCCTTACATCCCTTTGGTCATGCAGCCAGTGGAAATGAAAGGGAAAGGTGGTGCTATTCCAAATTCTGTGCCAGGCTGTAAACCTTTTATGTTTACGTTTTATCCAGTGCTTTCCAGCGTACTGTTTATACTGCACAAATTTGTACACGTGGGTCAATCTGCAGGCTGAGTACCTCACTAGACACCAAGATATTGCCCACAATATTTGACTGATAAATCCTCAATTGTTCCCAGAATCCAATACATATATGCAAACCAGGGGTAGAAAGGAGCCCAGAATATTCACATATCCAAAGACTACTGACTTCAAGTCAGTTATTCTGCATTTCTTTCTTTTCCTTACAGATTAAGAGTGTAGAAATCATTCAAACTAATAAGGCAAACTGAAGACTAGGATTTGGAGGCAATCTGAACATCTAATTTACTCTATGCTCCAGTCACAGTACCAAATTAGCTCTTTCTCTTCTGGCCTTGCTTTCTGAAGTTCACACATATACAAACTTGAGTAAATCACCCAGGATATATCATGCATTTAAGGAAAAATACTCATAGAACAGACATTTCCAAGGCTCTTGGAGAATTTCTTTTTTTTCCCCATCCCAGTTCAAAGGACATAGCTGAAAATTACACTTGGAGCATTAACAAACTCAGGTGATTTTTTTTTTACCTTTCTCTTTTTCCACACTAACGTATGCCTGGCAAGCACAGTTCACAGAAATCTGCCTCTTTACTGTCACCATCTCTCTTAGCAGATGCTGTTTCTGTACTTAAGGGGGAAAAGACTTGATTCCTAAATTCTCTCTTTTCTGTGAGTGCCCACTAGCATATACATGAGGTTTAAGATCAGTTAATAGGATATATTTTAAGAAATTCCTTTATAGAATTGTTGGCAGTACATCACTGCCTGGATAAGCAACAAAAGACAAAGCCTGAAACAACGCAACCTTTCATGCCTCAATAAAAACCTTTTAAGTGCACATGGAACAAGACAGATGTCCCTCCCAAGGCTCCATTTTTTCTTCTGTCTCATAAATGTAAGGCAACCATTAACCTCCTCCTTCACTGCTTTCTGACACTGTACAGCAAGAGCTGGAGATAAATCATGATTTAAATTCTGTACTTCATAGGAAAAAGATGGCTCTGCAGTTAAACCACAGGTGTCAGCCGGGCTAGATTCTCTTCCCATTCCAATTACAGAGTCTCTTTGTGCATAAGATTTGCCATCATGCAGTAGGAGGTTAATCATATTTACATAGAGGCATTTTATAGCCAAGCTCATTAATGTTTCTAAAACTCCTAACTGAGGACTCCCAACTGAAATTACCTTACAAATGAAAGTTAACATTATGAAAGACGTGAAATACCTATTGCTCTGGAGGTATTGAAGCATTCAGGAACATCCCCACAATCTAGCTAACATCAGTAACTGGTGAATGAAGCAGATGCACAGAAATGTATGAAATATATCCATATCTGAAGCTAAATTCAAAATATAGATCTGTGTTCAAGTTCACTGTAAAGCAATTCTCAGTATCCAGAATTCCCAGCCTCAGGAGAGAAGCTCACCAGCAAGAAGAAACTGAAGGTAGAAAGCTCTCTTTCATAAAAACACATGCACTCATGAATTACTTCTTTGGCAATCTACTCCTTATTCAGAGCAGCACTGAATTTTCTGCCCAATAAATACTGACTGAGTTACTTCCTGGGTTATTTTAGACAATAAATGTCTACATTAACCAAGAAAAAGGCTGTTCTTAAAGACGCCCTTTTTAAGGATGAGTTGAGGGAAGCACTAAAGGATACATCTCTCAAAACTCTGCATACCAAAAACATAATAAATTAATATAAACCTGTTTATAACACAACTTAATGCCAAGTTTTCCATTACACACAATCAGGTATTCTGGCTGTTCTACAGTATTAATCTTTTACCTTCCAACCAATGCCTTTTGGCTCATCAGTTTCTTCTCAGTTGTAACAAGTTATTCTTCCCATTTGGCTCAAGGAGACTGGTTTCTGGTGTATGGGAGTGATGAAACAAGCAGTGGGAGGTGCAACTCGCATCCTCCATGTGGTCCTTCTTCTGACACATGCATGGAAAACCAAATCTTTCCTGAGAACTACTAACTCTTAAATGCTGAGGCAAGACTCTAATTTACAAACTAATTTCGAAAACTGAAAGTATTTGTCCACTTCCTTTAGTGCATAAGAGTTCACTGCCTGATGTGACAGTGCAGTGGCTTCCCACCAGCATCCCAGCCACTAAAACTGTTAAACTAAAACTAAACTAAAAATTCCACTGTCAGTGGAATTACAGTAACTTGCCTATAGGAAGCAGTATCAGAAAACAAATGGAACAGGAACTGACACTTCTTGAGTATCTTCAGAAGGGAGGTTAATTAAGAAAATTTGGGAATTCTACCTCACCTGGAAAAGGCATTCTTCACCAAGGGAATTTATCAGGAAGTAGTAGGTTCTCTTCCCACAAGTTAGCAATTTTCTCTGAGCCCTTCTGGTAATAATGACTTCATCCTTTTTGCCTAACACAGAACCCTGCATTAAGCTCTGTGCCGTAACAAAAAATTGAAGCATACATTTATGTTTGGTAGCATTCAAAGGACAAAATAACAGCTGGGATTCATTGTACTCAGTATAAAAAAGAGACAAATGTGGATAATTTGACATTTATTAGATTTCATTTTCATAATTTTACCATGTTGTGGGGAGACATTAGCATGTGAAAATAGGAAAGATAAATAATAATGGGTCAGTTTCAAATATCCTTGTTAAATACAGCTTCAAATGTTTTAAGGTAAATCTGGCAGAGTGTTCATTGAACTACCATGAAACTGAAGTTGGATTTTAAGGGCAGAGGGGTAGAGAAAAAGAGAAATCTTGTGCTGCCCACACAACTATCAAATTATTAACACATCCTTCACAGAGCAAAAAGTAACAATTACACCATTCAATCAGAGGAGCTTGAAAGTGGTGGTACTTCCAAAGTCATTCGTCTTTTAATACACCACAGAGTACCAAGGACATACTCTGCATCTCTCACAAATCACTCACTACAACAGAAGACACATTTAAATAATTATTCAGGACAAAGTTCACCTTTAGGAAAAAAAAATAAAATTGGAATCAGTAAGCAAGTTCCCGTAGCTAAGGGTACTGACATAATCCTACAGCATTCTGCCATTTAATTATGACCTTTTCTCTCCCAGTAAAATACTGAGCTGCTCTATAGACAGAGACCACTGCAACTACTGATACAGACTCTGTTTGAACAAGAGCAAGACAGCAGATCCTGATAGCCCTTTCCTTGTCAAAAGAATGTGTTCTATAAGAAAGAGGCTGACAAAGGACATACATAATGTCTGCTGCATTCAAACTCTTTCTTGGATGTAGACACACTGAAGCTGCTCAGCTGCAACACACTGTTCATCGTGAATACTGAAACTCTAGGGAGTATCTTTGGGCATGCTTTGCTCCTACTTTACAAAAACTTGCACACAAAATCTGAAACACTGATCTAGCAGAAGGAGTTACTGTAACAGCATAGATTATGTGTAAACACAAAACAGGGCACCTTAGAAAGAGTGAGGTTTTTCAAAGGGGGAATCACTGGCATGGGAAGAATGCTGATTATGCTTTGTTATTTAATCAGAGTCAAGATTTAGCATAAACTACTTTTATTTAAACATAAATTAGTTACCGTGACAGCATGTAGAGTTTAATTGCAACCTCCAGCTTCCTGCTGTCCAAAAGAAAGATGACCTTTGACTATTGCAGCCACCTCCCATGTCCCACTATAAAGCAGATAATAATGATGATGCTGATTATCAACATTATCACTATTGTTGTTAACACAGATCCAGTGCACTCTTCAGCACAGATGAAATCTGAATTTTTGCAGGCATGGGCACATCTTCCCATCAAAGTTGCTATATTATATTCAGTTCCACGTCACACTCAAGAGTTCATTAAATGAAACATTTTGCCATGAATGCTCAATGTCTCAAGATCAGCTACTTAGAGGCTGATCAGGCATCCAAATAATAGTGGATTCCTTTTCCATAAGACATTTCCCTCAAATTCTTACACTTAAGAGTTCTGCCTTACAAAACAGGATTTTTCTTTCCAGTTGGATTCCTCTAAGAGGCCTGGTGGGATTTATCCAAGAGTACTATGCAAGTGGATGGCTGATGTCATCATGAGATATCTCACAATGGTTACTGAACAGTCTTGGAAATCCAGAAAAGTCCTGACTGACTGAAAGTTTGCAAGCACTGTCCAAGTTTTCAAGAAGGGTAAGAGGAAAGACCCTGGTGACTACAAGCCCATCAGTCTCACTTAAGTACCTGGTAAAATCATAAGGAAGATCATAATGGGAATTATTGCAAAACACTTGAAGAACAACACAGTCATTGGTCACAGCCAGCATGGCTCTGTGAGGGGAATGTCCTGCTTGTCAAACCAGACTTCCTTTTATGACAAGGTAACACACTTGGTTGTTCAAGAGAAGTCAGTTGATGTAATCTTTTTGGATTTCAGTAAAGCTTTGGATACTGTCTCTCACAGTATCCTCCTGGACAAAATCTCCAGCACACAGCTGGATAAACACATCATGTGATGGGTGAGCAACTGGCTCATGGGTTGGGTGCAAAGAGTTACAGGGAATGGGCTGAAATCTGACTGGGGACCTGTCACTAGGGGGGTTCCCCCAATAACTTGCTTCATAAATAACTTGGACACAGGGCTCAAAGGAATACTAAGTTTGCTGATAATACAAAACTGGGAGCATCTGTTGTCTCCCTTGAAGTAAGAGAAGCCCTGCAGAGACACCTTGACAAACTACAGGCCTGGGCAATCACCAACCATATGTAGTTCAACAAGGGCAAGGGCCAGATTCTGCAACTGGGACACAGTAACCCCAGATGAACAGATAGACTGGGGAAGGAGATGCTGGAAAGCAGTGCCATGGAAAGGGATCTGGGTGTCCTGACCAGTGTCAGGTTGAGTATCAGTCAGCAGTGCCCTGGCAGCCAGGAGGGGCAACTGTTGGGGAAGATGAATCAGGGAAACCTTATAAATATGATTGTTTAGCAAAAGATTCTGAAAATATGATACCTATAATTGAAATAGAAATGGAAGCTTACTTTGAGCTGTAGGATACTGGGTCTTAGTTACTATATAACCTGAAAACAATAGCCTAGCCAGCTGAAGAAAAATCCCTCTTGATTAAACAATACCTTTCTGCTGGCTAAGGGATCCAAAGGTCGATGTAGCAAAACAGAAAA